>PYXC01001761.1:0-190000 GCA_015244755.2 Tenualosa ilisha
AGTGTCACAGGTCTAGCATGATGGACCTAACTCTTTGAAAAGTTTTGCAAAGTGGACATTCCCAATAGGCATGCATTTACTTCATGGTAGGTGGGCACTCTGTTTAAATGTGAAACCTATTAGCTCTGCCTTCAGTTTCTGTTAGCTGATTGGTGGCCAGAAAATCCAATTGCAGAATCCATAGCCTTTGTAGAGTAACCTAACATAGTACTGTGGCAAAATACAACACTGACATACTATGGCACAATGGCCTGACTATCCCAGGTCTGCAGCTGTCTCCACATTTCATTCTTATGTTATGGAGTCAGTAGGTAAAACTCAAGACCCAGGTGTGTTATCTGTCTGCACAGACAGATTAGAAAACAGAACATCCTTTAATGTCTGTGTCATTTTCACTAAAAGTGTCTGTTAGAATAACCGTTACTATAGATGAAATGGCAGTAGTCCAGGGTGCATAGTTAGATTGGTTTAAGAAGCGTTTAGTTATAAATAAATGACACTGACCCACACTTATCAGCCATATAAAAGTGTGTATTAACTGGTTTAACTGATTAACACATACTTGGGGTCCTGAAAACTGGGTCTTTGAATTTGTGCCCTTAAAACCCTTATGCCATTACAATAAATTTGATGTTAAGTTTTGAGGAACTACTTTAGGAAAACAAAGGCCAGTTTCAAGCTGTAGTCCTGTTGTTTGAGGTTGATTGCTGTTAGTAGGAAAAAGAACAAGAAAACATTGGTAAAACATAGACTGAATGGGGTACCAGCTGCTGAAGCTAGCCTATGGTGGCTCTTAATATACAGTGATTACTAATGGGACACAAAGAGGTGAACAAAACTAATGGCCAGTTATGTGAGCAAGTGTATGATACCTGGGAGTTTAAACGAGTACAAACGAGTGATACCTTAATAAAATATATATTATATATATAATAGTGTATAAATATGGTAGATTGTTTTTTGTGAGGTATATGTTCTGTGCACTGTAACAATGACTCAACGGCATTACCAGGCTGCAACTACAGCTTGTACAAACATTTCTGTTACATTTATTTACATCTGCTGGGGTAAACGGGCACAGGTCTATCGTCATAGAGATCATTTTCATGTAAGCTAACACATTAAATTACCTGTGTAACCGGTTATTGGCAAAAAACACACAGCACACAGTGAAGTGAAGTCCTCATTAACCCGGAGCGGGTGGCTGCCTGCTATAGCGGCGCCGAGGGAACAGTGAGGGGTTAAGTGCCCCGCTCAAGGGTACTTCAGCCATCGGTTCACTAGTCTGGGATCGAACTGGCACCCCCGAAGACCTAACCAGTAGGCCAGGCTGCCTCATAATACATTAGCTGTCCATACTGCTCACTAAATGATATTGCTCACAAAAATTCTATAAAAGCATTTAAATTCAATGTTTATAAATCTTTTTTTTTTTTTTTTTTTGATTTACAAGGAACATAGGGACAGTTGCAGTTGGGTTTATGTTATCTGATTTGTCCTTTCCGAATTAAAACAACAAAATGGTAATTTTACTGATATTAAGTGAGAAGTACAATAAAAATACATCCTTTTTGAATGTTTTTAAAAATTGAGATATAGCGTTTTGTAAAAGAACTCTTGACAACTGAAGAAACAGCACTGATAGTACATCTACCAAGTGTAGATCAAATGGGCAGGCACAAAAATTTGCTAAATCAATTACAACTGTACAACATTGTACAGTAACCAATCTGTAGGTGCTGTGCCCACATGTATCACAATTTCCTGTCAGATGACAACACATTCCCAAACACAATCAACGTGACGGAATAAGTCTCAATGGTCCAAATGTTCTTTTTTTTTTTTTCCTAAACAAAATATGGTTTTCATCCCTTCCACCAGGTGCCAGGCCATCAAGGTCTTTATCCAGTCTGTGGTCATCATGTCTCCATGGATCCTGGGCTTTTTCTGGAGGGGCAGCGGCATTCTGGACATCATCTTCATCATCCTCACCTCACAGCAGGGGACCTTCATGTTCCTCATTCACTGCATCTTCAACAGTCAGGTAAACCTAGCTGCAATCAAAAATGACTATTTCATAATGTAATTACATCTACATATATATTCTAGAAACATCAACAACATTATGCAGTTATTTATATTCATTAGTTAGTTATATTATATAATTCATCTTATTATTCACATTATATTATACATCATATCACCGTATATCATAATGCTATAATATTTCCATGCCATAGATTAATGCACTCTGTATGGCTATTTTATGCAAGTGTCAGTTACAGAATTGTCAGTTTGCAACCCCAATCCCTTCAGTTAGTTTGCAACCCCAAAGTCTTAATAGTACAAATTAATGATAATAGCAGTCGCTATTGAATTGTAAGAAAGGGCTTATCTGTAGTGAATCAACCCCTAGCCCTGTTGTTTCATGTTGCCGAGTGCTGTCAAGTACCTCGGTCTTCAATCCGAGTTTCAGAGACAGAGGTAAATGGAATGGATTCAACTCTGTTTTTACTGTGTTTTTAGTGGCCGTGACGTCAGTCCGAACTCTGAATGTCGGTTACCGAGTCAATGTCGGCAGCCTTAAATAACAGGGATATGGGCTGATTGACTCCGGATTTAAGCGCCTAAAAGACAAATAAAAGTATTCATATACCTTAATGACTATTTTTATTTCGTTTTTTTTAGGTGTACGCTCACTGGAAGAAACTATCTCAGAAGTTGGTAGCCATACCACCAAAACCCGTAACCAGTATGTAATGGGTGCTGTTGTGTTCAGCAATCATAAAAATGAATCAAATTTGAATTATTTTGGAGGCTATGAAGAAAGTAGTTCAATATGTGATTTTAGTTGTTATCCTAGTTTATGACAGTACAGTAGGCCTATGCAACAGGAAATGTGTGTGGTTATATGATACCATATGGGCCATTCCGTATGAAATCAACAAATGCATGATGCCTGACCCACTTGGATTTGCTTCATATTTTAGGTATCCAATACTATTATACCCATCAGCAATTGTGCAAAATAACCTTGTATCTGAGATACTGGGTCCTAAAAAAACAGGGTCGTGGTCATGGAAAAACTGTTGTACTTTATTAAGTATTACATACTTCATGCTAGAGACTTGACATTTTCAGGCAATGTTGCACACATGAAGACGTTCTGAACTGTAAAATATGTTGTCTCAAAGTCTAATAATTGCCAAGCTATGGATTGCTAAATTTACATGATCACACCACGACAGCCCAATCCAAAAAAATAAAACATTACCCATAAGTCATAGGACTTGGTGATGCAATGGTAGGTGATTTTTTTTCTATTTCATTATCATATATGTCTACGAAAGTGTTTAAAAGTTTAACATAGCTATAAAGCCCGTTGGGAATTTCTTAGAACTTTCCAAAGGCTGTTTAGATAGATTTTTGAGGCACGTAGGTTACTGACCTACTTGACTAATGCAGTTCTGTGTGCAATAGCAATGGACTGTATACAATTAAAATGGGGTTTCCTGCAACAATATCATTCATTCTGCTGATGATTTATCACATCCCAAGTCATTTAGTTCTAGTTATTTCTGTTTGAGAAAAATATGATACCAGGGAAGAGAAACTTTTCAGTGATGTAGCAATTCATAATTATTGAATTCTCAGTCTAGACAAAGAGTAAACAAGTTCACTTAAATGCTCAAAGTGAGCAAAGTCATAGCCAAAAAAAATGAAAAAGTCAAGCAATACTGTCAAATTGAAATGGTTCAAACAATCCACAGATTTCCCTTTCCACATACAATGGTAGAGTGCAGATGGACGAGTCCTTCATATGCATCATAAGATTCTGCAGATTTTTTAATTTTTGTATGAAGCTGCTGACCCATCACTGAAATAAATTACTTTTGACAGTGGGGGATGGAGTTTGGCACACATGAGGCAGGACCTTCTGCAAAAATGCATGCACAGCAACAGTGTTGTGTCCTAAACAGTGACTAATGATGCAGATGGAAATGCACTGGCTGTTGTCCCAGTGGTACCTCTGAGCAGAATCCTGCACAAGAAAGGCATAATTTTCCGCAAAGTCCAAGCACACATCCGCATTATGCATTTGTTTTCTGATATGTTGCTTTTTAGATGATTCAAAAAGCCACTTTGGTGTTTTGCGATGTAATGGTGCTGGGCAAGTTTATCCATTTGTTTAATAAGAGTTTCTGTTACTTTTTGTGGGATTGCAATGTGATCTGCTAATGTTGTTCTCTCTGTGGATACCCACTGTTTGTATTTTATGTGGTCCACTTCATCGCAGATGTTACTTTCCAGGAATTCTTGAAGATGGTCAGAGCCAGGGCAGTCCTCACATCTGTGCAGCATGCATGTACTTGTCTCTGTAGAATAAAACTAACTGCTCCAGTAGGTCATGATAACTTAAATTGCTTCCAGTTACTGGAAACGAGGCGAGCAGAAGTTTTACATTTTGGTGTAAAGTACAAACACACACAGAATGGGCACCTTTGGCTCCAACAGTAATGCACTCTCACTAAAAGTAAACATTCCTGCTTCTGCACAAGAATTACGCCTTCTATGATGCTTTTGTAATCCTTTGAACCAGACATTACTCTGGAAATATCATTATCATAGAAAAAAAAAATCTACAACCAACTTAACGACTTCATCACTGACAGATCTGCCTTTATTAATGGGAACCTGTGGGAGGATTCCCTGCTCCGTAATTGGCTTGCCATCCTTGCAATGTGTTGACTAACACAGGACTCTTGCATTACTCTGGTGATGGTCTAGCTTTTTGGTGCAAGACTTAATATAGAAATCTGCTCCCTTTTGGAAGGTACATTTTATCTTCCAATGCATCAATGAGATAAGTCATGTAACTTTCAACATCTGACATCACTTGATTTAATTTTCTTTTATAGCTATGCTTGCCTTTGGACCTTTCTTAAAAAACCTGGCGATACATGGCGATACCCCTAGATCAGTGATAATCTTGTTTAGCTGATTCTGTTTTTCTGTGTGTGTTGCATATTCCTCTATATCCTTTACTTCAGTGTCAGTCACAACTTCTTCCACTTGTGGGTCACATGGCACAAGCTTTTTGTTTCGGCATACTGTGCAAATTCTCAGCCCAGCCTTCACAGTCCCACTTTGCAACATCTGATTTATCTCTTTGGCTTGTTTCAAGGACGGGACAGGCAGTTACTCTATATTAGGCCTATCTCAGTTTTCTCTAAACTAATCAATAATCTCTGATCTAAATATCAAAATCTGAACTAGGTGAATGTCCATTTCCACAAATGTATTAAATTCAGTACACAGAAGAAAACCTGTTTCATAACCAACAACTAGTGTGAATATGAGAACATAATTTTCTGTCAAAAACTGGCACAAAGATTTCATAGATCAATGGTAGCGCGCCAGCTCACTACGTCGTAGTACGAGTCTCCGATTGATTATAGTGAGTTTTTAATTTCATGGCTGGTAGCCTAACTATGCCAGCAACGTTACTTAGATGTCAGTCTGGAGTTTTTTTTTTTTTTTTTTTTTTTCAATGAAAGTCTCCAAATTTAATGTGTGGCCTACCATCAAACATAAATAGGCATTTTTCATGTCTGTTACTTGATTCTGTGACAAGCGGGAAGGCACAACGTGGATAGCAAGGACGTAGACCATCTCAAATTTTACTTTTAACTTGCATATTGACTGCATTTCCTTTTGACCATGTTTAGGTTACAGATGGGCTATACATATATTATAAAAGAACAGACTCTTGAGTTTTTTTTTTTGTTTTTAACAAAATCCAATATGTGACAGTCCACTATACAACTGAGCATTCTCCAGTGTAGCATGGTGTCAAAGATGAAGCTATAATTACCAACAAAAATTGTGATCAATGATAGCACAAGAGCTAGCTTTAACATGGACATAAATAAAAAAAGTAAATCCAAGAAGAAGAAACTCGGAAGTAGAAGTATCTCGGAATTTAAATATGTCTACTACAATAGAATAGTTCCTGAAAGTTTCAGAAATGTAGCATGAAAACTCCAAGAGTAATACCTTATAGAACATGGACATTTTTTCAGAGCTCATTCAGACATGACCCCCTTTTTTAAGAACCAATATCTCAAAAACTACAAAGGATACAATGGTTATATTTTGCATTATGAGCCCTGGGTATAGTAACATTATTCACATAAAGTATGAAGCAAATCCGTGATGGTCAGGCGTCACTTTTTTCTGAACTTTGTTGATTTGGCACAGAATGACCCATATGAGAGTAAATACTAGTGTCTCTGGCGTTTATAAAAGGCTTGAATTATACAGTACCTTCTTTAAACATTATCACAATTTTTGATGATTAATAGGCATGTGAAGAAATCAGATTTAGAATTCATTAATCACCATGTACACAGTAGGGATTTCTCACCAAATGAGAATTGCCTGCTGTCTGTTGAATTATTTATCGTTATATTGTATATTTCAATATTCAGAGTTGTAATAAACATTATTTGATCCCTATTCTGATTTTTTTGTATTTTATTGAAAATTTTATTGTAATTTCACTGTTAGATTCATGAAGAGAAACAAGGCTACATAGATGCTACAGTATAAACCACTCAGTGTAGCATTTGCTTTGCATGGAGCAGCCACTTTAGCTCACCATAGGGCACATCAACAAATGGTAGTTTCCTCGTCATCATGACTGCAATAAAACATGATAAACAAATGGCAGATTCCTGGTCAGTAATGTTATTATCATTCTGGAAAATGTGAGACAGGACCCAATTCTTATGATGTGGGCTGCTGATAAAGGTTAATGTTTGACTTCCACCTAGTGGTTATTTTCTAAATTGGAGTCAGATTGGTTAAAGTTACTATCTCACCTAAATCTTATCTAAAGCTCCGGAAAGACAGAACACACATTTGGGAGACAAGGCACAGGCCTTCTGTTCCTCCCCTGCAACAACAGTGGAATGCACTGACGGGGAAGCCTGGAGTTTCCCTGTCTGCCAAATTGCCAAAAACTGTTACCTCTATCTGACTTTCATAGAATTTAGGCTAGACTTTCAGTGAATCATTTAATTTGATATGTTGGTTCACATACCTTCACTCAACTAACAGGCCATTCGTACAGTTTTTTTTTTATGCTTCTTTTTTGCAAACAAATTCAGCTAACTATAGAAAGGATCAGAACATCATACCCCTGTACACACAGTTAAAACAAGATTTACATCTGCACAGATAAGATCAGAGCATCATACCGCTGTACACAACATCAACAACAGAACTTGCATCTGCACAGATAAGATCAGACCTACTGACTAGGATTATGTGCTCTCCACTCCACCAGCAGCATTCTCATTTGCATATGGACCAAATATGTGTGGCCAACCTGAAACGTCTATTTTCATCACAGTCACCTTTGCATCACTCTCAACTGTTCTCACAGTATACACACTCCTGCCTTCAACTGCTACCAAGATCATTTTTAGGCTGTGTATGGGCAATAGCTGACATAGCTCCCTGAAATTACAAGTCATGGGACTGTGTACCATTGAGATGGTTCATCATCTGTTCAAGAAAATAAATGTGCTTCAACTTATGTGTAAGTGGCAATCGTAACATAAAGATTTTGAAATAATTGCATATTTTCATGTTTGCCAGCCCATGTAAGGAACTGAATAGACAGGATTTGAAACTCTCTTGACACTATGATAGAAAGGTTATAGAAAACACATTATTATTCATTTATTAATTTTGTTTAGCTTGTTTAAGTGTCTCTTAATGTCTGCCAAGTGCAAATAAACACTATAGAAGTGACCATAGAAGTGACTTAGTTTTCTATCAGATTCATGTATATTTGGTATTTCTGACCATTTGGGCCAAAGTTAATACCTTTAATTATTAATACCTTTGGTCTTCCTTTAACAACTGTTGCCATTGGTAAACAAAAGTGACTAATGCAATATCGATGATCTAGCTTATATTTGGTTGATAAAAGTGGCGATCTAAATAGCATTAAAACTGTTTCTGTCATTGTTATGCCTTAAAGTAGCGCTAAATTGTGCCAGTTTGCTACGTTTTGATGGCAGCACTGTGAATGGAAATATCAGAATGTTAGATGCATTCCATAACCTGCATCTGACGCTCCGTGTCCAGTAGGCGCCGGCCTTTAGGTTTGCTTCGTCATTTTTTTGACTGGCCAATCAGCAAACAGAGGAAGGGCTAAAAATGATGTCACGAAGTGGTTACAGATGGCTGGAAGGCATGCCCAATAGTTCACAGAAAGTATCCGCCCCTGAGGAAGCAAACGCATGCCAATTAAGGGATCCCAGACATCCCATGAAAGCATTTGGTATACCAGACAAGTCATCTAAGCATTGATATGGAACAGTGATTAAACTTTTTTTACCAGATCTACGCTATGCTACTACGCTAACCTCTTTGGAACATCTGACCACTTTGGAACATCTGACCAAAAAAACAACTGGATTCCTGTCTTCTTGTCTTTTTCTGTGCATGTGTGTGTGTGTGTGTGCGTGTGCGTGTGCGCGTGTGTGTGTGTGTGTGTGTGTGTGTTTGTGTCACTGACAGCAGTGTCACAGATTAAATCCTGTGCCCAGGCTTGTCCTGACTCAGCCATATGCATTGGCAATGAAGAGAGATCGCGCTGCGAATGCCACAATGGTACCATTCTCAGTATCACTCCAGGCAAAACACTGGTTTGCCAAGGTAAGACTACAATTAGGTACTTGTAAGATTTAGATTAGATTGGACCCATTGGCCACTTTTTATGTGAGATATAAACACATAATCAAAATCTTAGCGTCTGATCTTCCATCTGAGGTCCTCCATGTCTAACGGTCTGAATGTTTCCATTCATTCTCAGATTGTCCCAGTGGCATCAGTGAGGTACACATCATGACTGGCACACTAGAAAAATCTCAAGCACCCAGGGTCACTGTATTCAAAACATGATCTTAGGATTCTGAACTAAGATTTTATCTGGGCTTTTAATAAATTTTGCTCTGCACAGAAGATTTGTCCTAAAAGGCAGGAGAATAAATATTAAGGATGTACTCAAGCCTGATTTTTGGTGTTTTGCTGAATGCCAAATCCACTGTCTAAGATTTGGACAAATCCGAAACAGAATATAGAATCCTAGAACATTTATCTGGATATGATCAGGCTCAGTGCCCTCAATTCTTGCCCTCCTATTTGTCTGTCCTCTTCTGAAGATCTTTCTCTCTATCCCCTCCCTTTGAATCTCTTGGACTCTCTTGTAGGATTACTGTAAATCTCGCCTGTTATTATTAAATCTAATATCGGTTATTTGATTGTTTGCTTTAGCGAATGTGCAGAAAAAAAAAGTAGCCATGGAATTTTTGCAGAATGATTAAATACAAACACTAATTTAAAACCTATTTATATTTAGGACTATCTAATGCCAATTATTTGTCTTAGCTGTGTCCTTTCTATTAATTTAAACATCAATTCATCAGACAGAAAGTAACATACGGGCTGAAAGTGCTCAGAATTCAAACTCTCATTTGAATTCCGCTATTTGCTTACATGTGTCTGTCCTGTAGGCTACTGTTGTCATCTCAATTCTGACTTAATAATCAAATTATAGCCTACATCAGAAAGGGGTGAAAAGTAACAAATTTAGCCTGAGAAAAAAGATGACATGTCATGCATTGTCTAAAATTTTAAATCAATGTTAAATCAATCAATGTTAAATCACAGGAAGGTTAAGTTTTTGGTCACGCTAGAGCAGAGCAGAGTTTTTTTATTTTATTTTGTTTTATTTATTTTTTTAACCATGTGAAAAGTGAATATGTATAGCCTGTTCATTTATTTATTTATTAATGTACTGAGGTTCGGTAGAAACTGAACCCTGTCAAAAAGTCCACTATTACAGTACATGGGTATATAGCAAATAGATGTTTACAGTTCGATCAGAGAAGAGATTGATCGTTTGTTTGTTTTACATTTCTATTTGTGATTGTGTTCTGGTTTGTTTTGTTTTCTGTATGTTTAAATAAATGCCCCAGCATTTGTTTGTTGTTTATTTATGTTCCCACAGGAAACATCACCCATGGAACACTTTAACAATCTGAACCGTACTGTCATGAATTTGACAGATGATGATGTTTTACAGCCTTACGTGAGTATCTATGATGACCACTGTCTACATGCCTTGTACATTCCACATAATAACACAAGGCACAGCATTTTTTTTCTCACATCTGACTGCAAAAAATCTCTCAATGATAAAGGTCTTACCCAAATTAAAACTTCACTATATATATATATATGTATATATATATATATATATATATATATATATACTTTTTATGTTTATGCTAGCTTGCCTGGGTAGGATTATTGGTTTTTGATTGTCCTGATGTATTGATTTATAAATATTTATTACTAAATTTAATTTCAGTAGGACACACAACTGACTATTCACACAACACAGAATATCACTTGCTCCTATGAGATTCTGTCACAAAACTATATCTGAGACTCTGTCTGACTGGTGCTTACTGTTGCTAATCTGAAGGTTGTGACTTCTTTACTGGTGAGTTTGGAAGATGCTTTTCATGAAGTGAGACAGGATGCCACTGGAGAGAGCTTGGTGGATGCAGGTGATGCGATGCTCCAGTCCACTGAGAAGCTGGTGGGGGTCCTGGTGGAGCCCACCACTAAAAACGGCAGCACGACACTGAGAACCAAAACCATAGGTGTGCAAACTCAACTTTCATTTTCAACTTCCCAAATTGCTTCCAGTGGCAGGTTGGCACCTTGCATGACAGCGTCTGCCACCAATGGGTGAATGTAAGGCATACACTGTAAAGCGCTTTGATTGCTCATAGGAGTAGAAAAGCACTACATAAATGCAGTCCATTTATTATGTCATTATAAAAACACAATCAGGCCTCCATTAGTAGCAAACTTTTTGTAAATACATGTTATCTTCTTTTCTTCCAGAAGTACAAATTTCATCATTGGAAAGGACTATAAGAGCAACAAGACTGCCCATGTCAAAAACAGAAATACCGCCCTGGATGTAGATCTCACTGGTATTGCACGTAACAACAATGGTATGTTTGTGGCTTTACTTATTATTTCATGTTATATTGGGGGCACTTATGGTATTTGTTTTCTGTTGGTTTGTTCTTTAGTTTGAATGATTCAGAATTGAGTTGGAAATGGGAACAGTAAGTAAAGCAATGATCATTTTGACGCAAAGTCAAAAAATGCTTTGCCCAGACTACCCAGACCACTAGTCAGAATGATATCCAGCTACAATCGAATAGGCTGCTACATATTTCTTGGTGGGACTGAAACATTTTTATAGACTCTGGGTGGACCATCTATCTTTTGTTAGACCACTTTGTATCTGGCTCTATGGCACATACTCACTGCAGGTCAATAGAACAGAAGGAAACACTTTATTTGATTTATTGCTCAAAACAAAAACAGCTCAAAGGACTCATGAATATGCATTACTGCAAAGTAATTACAGCGATTGATCTAAATAATAATAATAATAATAATAATAATAATAAATAAATAAGACCACCATTGATTGTTGATTTGCTTGCTGACTTGCTTTCTTTTTTGAGGCATGTTTACAATCTATTGCAGTTCTATGGGATAGGTTTATGACCTCGGTGTTTTGATTGTTTGATTGTTTGTTGTGTATTGTCTATGTGATTAGACTTAATGTTTACGACTGGTGTCATTAAGTGTCATTCGGTTTTTGGAATGTCTGCGCCACTAACAGTGTAAACGTCACATTGCCAAAAACCAAATGACACAGCCATAAACATTCAAAAAAGTGTCATTAATGTTCATGATACGCGTTATGTCATGCTAATGACAGACTCACATCACTCTTATGTAGACACCTTCAAATAAAGTGTTACCAAACAGTAACACTGACTTGTTCCAGGCACCTCTAAGCATGCAGAATTCTGCTCATCTTTGATATTCAGTCACTTTGTTCTTTCTGTACAAATGTGACAAGGTCATTTGGCCTTCACTGAGTAAACAGTATAACAGCTTTGTTAATTTATACTGAAAATATTAATGTTATTGGGGTGTAGTTAATGTGCAGTTAATTTTGAATTGAACATCTGTGTGTATATGTATGTCTGTGAGGATTCTCATTCATCCAGGTCATTGAAGTTCAAAGTGTAGTATGCAAGTGGTCTTCTCAGTAGAGCTTGAAGATGTTTTACCTTTCATCCAAAAGGCTTTTTCAGTTCTGGCCTAGTGATGGAAAACCAGGGGAATATATATCCGGACTCCAGGTGGAGTTGTGAGCTGTAGATCACATCCCTCATTATGTGACAATGGGTTACATGAGTCACCCATTCACCCATTGAGTCACCCTTCTCAAGAAGCCTTTTGGATGAAAGGTCCAACAAGAAGTCCAGTTGCATACAGCTTAACACTTTGAACTATGTATCTGTATGTTTCTGTTAGGCTTAGCCGCAGTGGCCCTGACAACCTTCACCAACATGAGTTCGGTTCTGAAAGCAGACTTCTTCCACACAGTCAAGGATACAGTGAAGAACATTATGTCTGAGGTTCTGTCTGCCTCCCTTCCCAAAACCCCAAACAAAACTCTACCAAGCCCAGCCAACATCACATTTAAACACAAGGTTGGTCTCACATTTGCTTACTTGGATCTGTAGTGATGGCCGGGCAAGCCAGGTTTTGAAAAAAAAAAAAAAAAACTCATTCCAATACACTGTAAACTCTGTTTTGTGTTTTTAAGTATGTATGTGTGAGGGAAAATAAGTGATGTACAACAAATCTTTTATTTAATATTATTTATTCAAGTCTCGAGTAAGACTGGGGACATGTTACACTGCAGTCATCTTTAGAAGGTCAACACAAACTGCCATCTCTGTGGCTCTAAAAGTGTTTTTGTTGATGCCTGTCATAAATTATGGCTCAAAACAAAAACAGCCCCATTCGAAGGACTAATGAAGATGCATTACTGCAAAATAATTACAGTGATTTGCTTTAAATAATAATAATAATAATAATAATAATAATAATAATAATAAATAGGACCACCATTGATTGCTGATGGACTTGCTGACTTGCTTTCTTTTTTTGTTGCATGTTTACAATCTATTGCAGTTTTACAGGATAGCTTTATGACCTCAGTGCTTTCATTGTTTGTTGTGTATTGTCTGTGTGATTAGACTCTGGACCCTCAGGGTGACCTCTTCTGTGTGTACTGGAACACCAGTGCTTGGGTGGTAGATGGCTATCACCTCACCCACTCCAACACCACCCACACTGTCTGCACCTGTAAACACTTTTCCACCTTCTGCCTGATCATGCAGGTAGAGCACCCTCCAGAGGTAAGCATAAATGTGACAGAATCATGACAACATCCAATACGCAACTGTGTCTCAGTAGGCAGGATAGGGTGCCAAAAAGCGATCATGTGTTCACCATCCAGGCAACACAAATGAAAATACAGTAAAATTCTAAAAAAAAACAGTAGAAGTAAAAAATACAGTAGAATTTATTTATAGAAATTATCTTAATTCTTATATTTTACTTTAGGGATATTTTCACAAATATAACTAATTCATGGTTAGAATGTCATGGTTGTCCTGGCTGAATGTAGCCTTAAATTGATTTCACAAAAGCAATGGCACATACATATCCATAGGAATTTATTCTGTGCTATTTCCTTGTTTTTTTCCCAAGCCAACAGTGTGATTCCAAAATTTAAATCACATGAAGGGTTACATTATCAGGTAATATTTTTACAGCATATCACCACATTTCTGTTAGCAGACAGACCTGATGATGGAGTTGCTGAATACGATCAGTGTGTCTGTCGGACTGGGGTTCCTGATCCTGACGATCGTGACCTTTGCCCTCTGCCGTCAAAACTATAAAGTAACAGATGTGGCTCATCTGAACCTCTGCATCAGTCTGTTCCTCGCTCACCTCCTCATCCTACTCGTCCAGGCGTTCATCCACCTCATCCGCCCACACAAGGTGATGAAAATGGTGTCGATGGCTGAATCCTATTGCCCCTTAAAGCCCAGAACCCTTGGAGACTTAACTGACATGAAACAACTTCATGATTTGCTGACATGCCAGCTTTGAGGGCTCAGGGATTAGGAGAGACCTTGAGGGCTCAGGGTTTAGGATCAAGGACATTGGTAATAATTCATAAGTTAGGACTCACATGGCTGCACCCAAACAATATGCACTGCCTACTCCTGTGTACAGCATACTTGTAGTAAATATGGAACAGTTGGGGAATAAGTTTAGTACTATAGATAGATAGATAGATAGATAGATAGATAGATAGATCCATCCATCCATCCATCCATCTATCCATCCACTCGGGGCAGGAGTGGCAGTGGGGCATCTTAATACTGTGAGTGGGGAAGATTGCATGCATTTAATCAAATACAGTGTGAGCAAGCTTGTCCTCGGCGAGTGAACCAAATTCAAGTGTTACCACCAAGTGTCTGATCTATGTCAGGTTTGGCTAATCAGGATCAAGTGATGTAGTAAATGGTTGGAGCAAAGATGGACCATGGAGCAATTAAACTACCTGTGTGTTTTGTGTAAGTAGGAAACAGTTGGGGAATAGGTTAAATATGATAGAAATATCGATAGATACATAGATAGATAGATAATTATATAGATAGGAAAAGTTTAAGTACAATATATATATATATATCTCCACCCACCCACCCACTTGGGGCAGGAGCGTAAGTTGGGCATCTTAATATGCGTGAGGTATATCCTTATTGGCTAACTCTGTTCTTGTGTTGTCACACAAACTAGACCAAATATGACATTTTATGAGATTTTTGTGACATCGGATATCTACAGATTAATGCAAGTAATGTCTGTCTGTATGTTCCAGGCAAATCTTTTGCATGGTTTGGTTGATTTTTATTTTATTTTTTTATGCTGGGTTGGTGACTTCCTAGGGGTACATTAATTGGATTTGGATTTTTTTTTTTTTTTAGAATGAGGTGTAAATATGTATGATGTAATGGCAATGTGACATTCTTTTGTAAGTGTTACTTTCAGTGCCCTGCCACACAGTTAACTTCCTTGTTGATGCAATAATCTTCAAGTGCTGGATTACATGGTTGTTGTGTTGCATGTTAGATGAGCAAGATTTTTTCGGGTAGCACAATTCAATTACTTTGAGTAGAACAATCTACCAGTACCTTTTGACCCCGCAGGCAATTCTAGCTTAATTTTTTTTACATTACTGTTAAAAGAGACACTGCATATTTCAGCCTTGTTGTTGTTTATTTTCTTATTTATGTTCTGTTAACAAGCAAACTTCTATTGGCTGCCTAAATACTGCCTGCTGACAAACCAATGATTTTAAAATATTATTGAAAGATAGGCACAGTACAATTGGGAAATCCTGTCACTGAATTCAAAACGATGTCTTAAATTATTTACCAAGTCTATGCAGTGGACTAGCATGTTGCTAAAGGTGCTTACAGTGGACTGCTGAAACACACCGGTAAACAAAACAAAGTGAGTGGACATTCTTTTGTAAATGTTACACTCAGTGCCCTGCCACACAGTGAACTTCCTCAATGAGCATTTTTACATGCAGTGTTTTCCTGATCGGATTGAAGTTAGTCTGATTTAATATTTCACTCGAACCGTTCAATCCACGTTGACATATCTCAGAGCATTTAATCCGATCGTCACCTTTTGACATGCACAGTGGTTTCTCACATTGTCCTTTTGTTGACATCCCTTAGCTAGCACCCTTTAGCCTACTGCCATTCGTGGATTATAAGATGTTCATAAATGGACTTTGTCACAAATAAACTCATTGAACTTGATATACAAGGTCTGTATTGTGCTCCATTAAGATTATGAGACAGCAGCTGACATTATCAACACATACACTTTCACCCATTTGGCTAGCCGATGTTAATGTTAGCAAGGTCGCAGCCAGTTAATACCACACTTAGCAGCCTATGGAAGTAGGTAGGTTACTTTCTAGCATGCTAGCTAGGTTTGTATGATAAGTGAAAATACAAACTCTTCTGCGAACATTTCTATAACTCTCTGGTGCCGCTAGTACTTTTAAGCTATTTGTGCATATATTTGCATCACCACGCATTTATCCCTACACATGCTCAAACAGGAAAATCTAGTCCATGAATCCGATTGCACATTTACAAGCCCATCGATCAGTTTATCTAAAGGTGTACACCACCTCTCTCACCCCGATTGAAATTTCAATCCGATCGCGCTGAATCCGATCAGATCGCGCGGATACGTGGGTTTATATCACTGGCAATCAAGAAAGGCTTTACTGTCTATAATACAATCTGGTTTGTACTGAGTAAACAACTGTACTTCAAACCAATTTTTATATGAATGGTGGGTATGCTGCGCACTTCTGAATGTATTGCTGATTTTTAATGCTTCAGCTAAACTTCAAGTCTAATGTTCATTAAGTTGTTGCCAGCCCTTAAATCTTGTCTTTTGGACAGCTGGATCCAGCATGGTTTTAAAAATACAGGATAGTATCGTAGTATACAGCATATGATAAACTGTTGCTATTTCATAGCACAAAGTAACAAACTGTTCTTATTGTCTTGGATCACCATTGTTTTAGATTTTTTTTTTAAATATTGAATTTCATGCACACCATAAAGTGTCTTTCCATTTCTGTAGGACTTGTGTGATTAAAACCCTGATCCAGTCTGTCATTGTGGGTTTGCCTTGGATACTGGCATTCTTCAGCAAATACAACAGGGCAACTGATGTGGTCTTCCATGTGCTCAACAGCCAACAGGGAACATTTCTCATCCTGTTACACTGTGTGCTCAATGAGGAGGTAACATTGTGGGCTCTTATTTGGATAACACAGTATTCACAAATCAGTGCTGTAAAATGGATGCAAGCAGAGCAGGTTGACATGTTTGATAGTGTTTACGATTACATATGTTTCTTAAGCCTGGTTCACAGTGCAAGCGTGGTGGCTGTGTTACCTGTCTGTTTTCATTTCAGTGCGCATGTTAAGAGATTAGAGTTTGCCCACTGCCTCTGTGAGAGGCGCATGTCGACTGCGTGTCAGCTAGAGGATAAAAGAGATGTGTGAAAGTGTGAAAGCAGTCACAGCGGACACATCATGGAGGCAGTGTGAACTGGGCCTTAGCATGCACTTAGTGACTTACCAGTACATACATTATCTGTTGATGAAAATGCTGTGAATCACAAACTAGCAGACACTCTACATTCTCACTGGCACTGCAGTGACCTGCACATAAGATAAATATTTTGGGGTATAAGGGTCACGTCTATGACACATCAGTGAAATTGATGACTTGTGAATTGTGACTTTATTGATTACAGGAATTGGTTGACAAACAATCAGTGTCAACATGTCAAAATCAACATCAAGTCTTGACTAGACTTTGGTGGTCTAGCATAGTCTAATTTCCCCCAACATAGTCTAAATATGGACCTAAAATATGTCAGCCATTTTTGACTGATACAAGCTATTTAATCTAGCAATTATGGTATTTATCATGACATAAAATATAATTTTAGAAAGGTTATAAATAAGCTTAGATATGGACATGGTCCTGTGCCAAAATAAACCATTATACTGTATATGTTGCTTTTGGGTACTTCACTGTGTTTTTCATCACACTCCGTAGACAGCATAGAAGTCCAAAAAATGGACCAGCATATTAGATTTTCTCAGTCACAATGAAGATTATTCACACAATGGACAGGAGTCCTACCAAGCTAGAAATATAATCATCCAATGCATTTTCTTCATTTAAAATGCATTGGATGATTATCTGCCAGCTTATCAAAAGACAAATAAAAACCTTTGGTTTAACAATAAAGAAACCTCTAACTATCAACGGCTAAAGCTACCAGGTGCTGTATGATTTTAGGACATGACATAATATGCTAACTGCATTTCAGGTGATGCAAGACTGCTAGGGAGGCTACATATTGCTAACAAGACACCAGAGATTGACAAAATACTTGAATGTCACTTCTTGGATAAAACATAGTGAAGCAAAGGGTTAACAGCAGGGCAAGATACGTTGGATATATTTTAACTGAAATAGTAAGACATGATGGTGATGAGGAATATGACGATAAGAGTCAGGGTCAGAAAAATACATCAGAAAAATAGTTCCGATTTGAAATGGCAAAGGTGACGCCGTAATGGCTGAGGACAGAGAGAACCCATCTCTGTAGACCTTTGTCCATCATCTTGACCACGGCCTCAATTAGTCTTAAAATAAAGTCTTAATTTAGTCTTAAAATAATCTGTGCGTTAAACTGATGGATTAAAATAAATAAATAAAAATCACCTCCCTCACAGTTGTCATGGATTGAAAAATAATCGGAAGACACCAAAATGTTTATTTCCCCTGTGACAATGGACTTTTTAACATGAGAGTCTGTGGCAATTGACTCACTTCTGCAGCCAGCCCCCAGTGGACATCTGCAGTATTGCAACCTTAGAATGTTTATTTTTGGCTTCATTGTTTGGCCTAGAATGCTGCTACTTGAACAGAACCCGCTACAGTTGCCAAGGACTGACAGTGACACAACAGAACCCTCTAAAGTTTCCAAGGACTGATAGTGACACAACAAAACACTCTTCAGTTGATAAGGAGCCAATAGAAACCTCTAGCTGAAAAGGGCTGACAGTGACTCAACCGTGAAATGACACACAGTTTGATAGTGTGTGAGAGAGAGTAGCTGATATTTATGGCCTATACAGCCTCTCATACACATAGGCCTACACCCACACACACAGACACTTTGACACACACACACACACACACACACCCCGTTAGAGCTATTACACACTCAATAGAAGCTTCTGGTAACACTTCATATTACAGTTATCAAAGAATATTATCAAAGAAAATCATTGTTTATTGTCAGTTCAGCTTTCTTGGAACTTGGTGGTGTTCAGAGTTCATTTTGTTTGCAATGATGCCATTTGTGTGTTTTTTTAAGGTACAACAGAGTTCTATCTGCACTGGCCAATGCAACTGTAACACGGTAGATGTTATATTGTCAAATTATGCTAAAGTTGAAAAATTCAACCATTTTAGCACACACGTTATATGTCTGAAATGGCCCTCACAGAACGTTATCCCGCTTATTACATGGCTACCTATTGAATACATCAATACAATGGCCACAAAGGATGATTGCTGTCACAGTCATTTCAAATATTAAGATGGATAATAGCTTCCGCAACTAATCTGTTAACTTACAGATCAGCTGATTGGTTATGGCAACGTTCTGTTTCACTTTCCATAACAGCGGTCTGTTCTACCTAGCAACGGTCCGTTATCAAGAAATATCAGACCTTAGAATGTTGGGAAGTCCCATTGAAGTGAATGGAGCATTCTACAGCTTTATAAAGAGCCGAGTAATAAGTACACTTATTACATTGTAGCATGGTGCAACAATAAGAAGGGTGTTTGTGTGCCTGTATGTGGGAAAAAAGCAGAGAGAGAGAATGCACTGTTCAGTAATTCTGTCTGTCTTTCAGACTGTGTGTGTGTGTGTGTGTGTCTGTCTGTGTGTGAGAAAGAATGTGCACTTATTGTAGTGGCATGAGTGCTCTAATGCTCTAAGAGAATGCTCTAATGCTCTCCATTCCTCACATTGTGTTGACAGGTTGTCATCCCTGTCCTGGTGAAACTGGTGGAGTGCCTGTATGATTTGTCCAGGCACACAGCAGTGAATAAAGATAAACAAGTCCAATACGCCAACAGAGTACTGAGGGGCTCAGAAGATGTGGTTGCCATCTTGGTATCAAAACATGTAAAGTTGAAGAGTCATTTAGATATCACCTCATCATCTGCAGGTGTGTAGACTAAGAGGGTTAGGGATGTGTGTGTGTGTTGGGTGGCGATACATAGATAAAGAAAGAAAGAGAGAGAGCGAGAATGTGCTACATATAACAGTGACATTGTAAACCTGTATCAGGCTACTTTGCTACTCACTGCATAATATGAAACACATTGAGATGCTTGTGTGTCAGGTTGAGCAACAATTTGAATGAAAGAAAGTTAGCTTCGATATACAGTAGGTGTTTGTAAGCTATGTTTCAATATATGGTGAAACATAACATACAATTGACATGCTTGACAACATTATCTTTGCAGAGCTGCAACAAATTACAATTGGACCAGACTCAAAACCAAGGATTGGTGTCACTTCTGTTGAGGCCAGTGGCGCTCAGCTGGACATTGACCTCTATGAACTTTCCAATTTTGATAGAGGTGAGTGTTTCTGACACCCCATCCTGGGTAGAGAAGGCAGAAATGCAGAGCTAGGCATTGACTTGTATGAACACTCTGAGAGCAGTAAGTGAGTGTATAAAAGTGAGTGTATTTTGGCACTGCCTTAAGCAGGGAGAAGATGTGATTAAAAAAACACTGAGCTAGAGTGAAAAATACACACCTTCCCACACTACTCTTTAAAATGTTGAAACACACTGGATGTAGTCAAAGTGCTAAGTTCTATGCAGACATTTCACCTTCTGAACTAGTCCAGAAATATACCCTTTGGTTCTCAGATCAGAACAGAAGAAACCTTTTGGATGAAAGGTGAAACACCATCAAGCTCCACAAATGAAGGCCAGTTGCATACAACTTAGCACTTTAACTACAATGACCTGGATGAATGAGAATCTTCACAGGTATACTGTGGAAGTAGGTCAAACACCACTGATGCAGAGGGGCAGCTACAAGCAATTAACTTAAACCAGTAATACAGTAATTTCCTGAATATAAGCCGCACCAGGTATAAACTTCAGGTCAGTGTTTTATGCAAACTAAAAAAAAGAAAACCATGTATTTGCCTCAACCTTGTATTAATCTCGCCAATGTATTAACCTCATTTTACTAAACATTACCTGAATCACAATCAGATCAGATCAAGTAGAATGATAAAAGAAATGCACTCCTGTATACAGCCCTCACCCATGTCTTAACCTCAGATTCTTAGCAAAATTAGAATTTTAGCAGAAATTTAGCAAAACCTATGTATTAACCTTGGTTAATAATCAGAAAATTACGGTACACTATAAAATCTAGGACTTCCCCATTATGACTGTTTGTATGGTTGAACAATGGGTTTGACCTTTGAGATATGTATCTATTTACAAATTTACACCTCAACTATTTACATTCACATTAGAGTTGCGCAGATGAGCTATAGGCTAATGCCAACCGAACCCGTTGCTCTGACAAAGTTTTCCACCCACCATCCACCTGAAATTTTTCTCCAATTTATCCAAACTTGACCAGATAATGTTAATGTTAATAACACAATGTACACAAAGAACACAATGCTTTCTCCACACAATTTAGCTTTGGCAAAATTGGACCATAGCCTATAACAGCCAAAACAAGCAGATATTGCTGCTGTTGCATTAATTGTCCGACTTTGCCGCTTAAACTGTGTGTTATTGAGAATCTGTTGAAGTCTGCAAATTGCCTAATCAGTGACTTACATTTTAAAAATGTTCTTCTTTCAAAGGGTGCGTTAATATTGTAGGCCTGATGCCGAATGCAGTAACCTCATGGCTGGAGCTGCTGGTGGATGTAGCCTTTTACTGGTTTGAAGTCTGCAGGTTTACAGCCTATTCATTCATTCATTCATTCATTCATGACTAGGACAATAGGAGGTGTCAGTAACTAAATAGGCCTCCCTAGTTAGCTTGAAATTCATGAGCAAAACCCATCAGAATAGACTGAGAAATTCCAAATGACATAGGAAGGGGGGGACATATATACTTGTGCACACACAACACACACATGTGGACTCACACACAAAGGAGTAGAGGACAGTTTAACACTGAGCAAGTGTCGGTGCTAAAATATGTCAATTATTACTGCCGCAACATGCAATTAATGCTTAGCTATATTACTTTATCCGACATGCTCAATCCGCAGTTTATCCACAGCACCCACAGTTATTACTGCTATCTGCACATTTCTAATCCACACACTGAAGGGACCGTTAGAGCAGAGAGGATAAAAGCAGAGTGAGAGCCACAAACGTTTGTTAAGTTCCGCGTTCTATTTTCTCAAGGGGGGAAGGGGGGAAAATTTATGCAGACCACTGTCTGTGTGTGTTCGCCTGTGTTTCCATGTAAATGATGTGGCAGTGTAATGTCAACCACAGAGAGTAAGATAGTACATGAGAGAGAAAGAAAGAGAGCGCACATTCACAAACTGCCAAAAAAAAAACAAACTGATGTCTTCCTCTGCTTCATCTCTGATCTTTAGGGGAACCTGCTAAAGATCATCACCAAGATAATTGGACTGGTATTCCTGTCTCTGACCCTGTTTACCTTTGGCCTTTGTACCCTGAACCTCAGTGTGACAGATGTGGCTCGTCTGAATCTGTGTATCAGCCTGTTCCTTGCTCACCTCCTTGCACTACTCACCCAAGAGTTTATCCTCACCCATAAGGTGCTTAAAACATTGTTTGTCAGTGTCATCAATGATGGGGCTTGTATTTTTTCAAAATGGCTACATCCCTAAATGAATGCTTCAGATAGGGGACAGATGACGCTTCAAAAAGAGACCTTGATCAAGTGTGTAGGTTAAGTAATAAGTAAACACCAGCCATTTGAATCTTGACAAACTGGCACTTTTTTGTATTTACTTTTCCATTGAAATGAAGGGAAAGGTGTGATTGGTGGCATGAACATAAGAACATTTCCCATTGTGATGTCCACATATCTACTTATATATACCCATGTTTGTCTTTGGCTGTACAAGTAAACACATTCTGTTGCAATAATAGGCCTATGTCATGTAACTGCCATATTGAAAAAATTCTGCATGAAAAAGAGGCTTAGGGGGTGGGGGTTGTGGAAAGGGGAGAAATTTGATTACTGGATTGACTGAAATGACTGAGCTGTAGGACTCATAACATCTAAGGCTGATGGCTTTGCACTGTGTACCAAGGCTGAGACCCAGAGCTATCTTTTCACCGTTTCCCGAAAAATCAGCACATCTGTCGGTAGTGGGTTGTCAAAATAAAGCAAATTCTCAGACCATATTTTTGTCATGCAATGAGATGGGGCCCATGCTTCAACGTTAGCCTTAGCTATATATATATTTCCAAAAGATGGTTAGGCCTAATTTAGGGATGATGACTATAGCTAATATTGAAAGTCTCCACTGTAGGTAACTTAATTTAGCTATCGATATATATGCCAAGAGTGACATTAGGCTACATGTCTCTCATCTCAGATCACAGACAACATGTCAACTAGATGTAGTCTTATCACAAACACATTAACATATTCACTTCGGCAAAGCCTAATTTAGAGAGTGGTACACATCCATCAAATTGTTATCACTAGCCTTTCTCGCTGCTAATATTTTGATGTTTACTGAGGTAACACACCTATTGTACACTTACTATCTATATCAGTGATGTAGCCTATCCAGTTTCTATAACCATTTAGTAAAAGTGATCTGGGGATACGACTTTCTTCAGCCTACTTTTCCACATTTATCATTGTGATTGTTCAAGGCTCATAGTCCAAGACCTCAGCATCTCTACTATGTAGTCTACAGCGAACTCAGAGTGGCGTTACCACCTGAGCTTCATTTTCGGGTCAAAATGGCGACCAGGTCACATAAGCGAATTATAGTCCTTTTTTTTCTTCCATTTGCTTTCTTGCATTCAACAGATCTAATCACATTGTCCACGCATCTAGGTATTCACTCTACATTACTGACTTTACTGACTTTCACACTCTGTGGAACCATTCATCTATGTTCGAGCTTCATCTATTTCGATAAATGAGTTGTTGGGTTGGCTTGGCTTACACTGCGTCAGTCCTTTTTTGTCATGACGGCAGAACCAGGTCATGCTAGGTCATGACAAAATGACCTGGACGAGTGGGGAGGTGGGGAAGACTGTTTTCAAAGGCCAATTCAGATGATGGGCTGCAGCCACACCTGAAAGACCAACACAAAACAGGACAAGACAGACATGGAGTAAGGGCCAGCAGGCCAACATATGTCTCCTTTAGAGTCCATTCATTCTGCAGACTAATTTTTCCTCCTCTGACAGATGGTATGTCAAGTTCTGTCCAGCCTCCAGACAATCCTCTTCCTTAGTAGTTTGAATTGGATGCAACTGGACACTCTGCTGCTCTTTTTATCTATCATGATGCTCAAGATGCTGAAGAAAGCTTGGGGGGAGGGACCAAGCTGTGGACATTTGTCTCTGATTGGCCATGGGATTCCCTTGATGATTGAGGGTGTGGTTTTTGGTCTTTTGCCAGTTGTAAAGAAAAAAAGAAAGAATTGATATACAAGTAGAAGATGTAGGAGATGTCAGTAGAAGTAGAAGATGTCAGAACTTGCTATGAGAACTAAGAATATTGTGACATCAACTTGCTTAATTATGAAATTAATTAAAATGAAAATGAAGAATCCTCACATCATAATCTGGCCTCTTTGTGTAGCTGTGGTGTTTGGATGCAGGACGGTTTGTGCTGGAGTCTGCTGGGTCCTGCTTATTTAATTTTCATTGTGAGTAGAAGACAACATGCTGTATCAGCACTGTGGTGAAATTGTGTTTGTCAAAATTGACTTACATGTGATTGGACTGGCACTAAAGGGAACTTTGGTGTCTGGATTATTGTCGCTGTGGGCTGTAGCAAAATCTGCATTTGCTTCTGGCACTTGCCACTTGTGCGAGTGTCACTAATTCACAGATGAGATGAACGTAGAGACTCCCTCCCTATACATATATATATATATATATATTATACACACACATATATATATATATATATATATATATATATATATATATATATATATATATATGAGACATGAGTCTGATGAGATACTGAAAAGATCTCCCCTGCTCGTTCAGTAGTAGCATATCACTTCAAGGGGCTCGATCATTTTTGACCACATTCTTTTGTTTCCTGTGTGTGTGTGTGTGTTTGTCTGTCTGTCTGCCTAAATCTGTCTTATTGTCCCCAAGGAGAAACTACATATCACACCATATATGCTCACAAGCCTTTTTATTTATTTTTGCACACACACACATTTGGGAAAAATAAAATCTAATAGGAATTCGATATTTTTTATTCATTTACATTTTCATACATTTACATTTAAAACATTCCATACTTGTAAAAGGCAAATGGCTTAAGACAGGTCCAGTGACCTGAAATCTGCTATGAAGAATGGAACATATCTATTCCCAGATCCGAAAGTAGGTTATCTGAGATCATAAAGTGAACGGTTACACCACTGTCTGGTTACACCACTGTAACTGTAAAGGAACAAACTTGCCTTTGCTCCTACATTCCTAAAATGGATGCATTATCCTGTGTTCCTAAAGTTGCGAGCCACTATGCAAATCTGCCTAGTTGCCCAGTTGGTTTTAATATTTTGAGACACAGACAGAGAAATAAACTCTGTCAATATTAGCAACTTAAACTGTATACATCTTCTATTTGTATGTTTTTCAGTAAATTTTTTTTTCAGGTCAAATCCTAAATCTACACACCACTGTGCAAATTTCCTTTTATGACACATAGTATCCATAAGATATCCAAAAGTATCCATAAGTCCCTGTTGTTTTAGCCCAGAGAGGAAAGTTATGTTGCGTGATGATTACATTGACAGTCAATAAACCGAACCAAGAGAGAACTCACATTTGTTTCACGTCATCATATTATGATGTGGTGTAAAAGATATCCACAAACATTACAGGAACACATTTGGCCCTGTATTCAGGCATTCAGTCTATGCAAATCTGCTTTTAGTTGTCCAACTGGTTTTGTGTTGAGAACAGGCGTATCAGCTGCATCAGTGTGAGCAACTTCACATTAGTAACAGCTTATATTTGGCTCCTTTTTTCTATCCCTGTTTTACTCAGGTCAACCTGATTCTTTTTATTATGGCAATCATCAGCCTATGCTTGCTGTCTCCGAAGCGATCTTCTGTTCATGGCATCAGACGTGTCAGGTAAGGACCTAGATGCTGATGTCTGATTCTTGAAGTCACCTCTTCCAGTTCTTCAGCTGTCTCCATTCTGCTCCGTTCCATTCCACTTTTATGCGGTCATTTTGCAAAATGGTATTGACCCAAACCAGATAGTCAAGTGTATTGGCCCTTTGACAATCAACGATAGGAACCGCCACCGAGTGCCATTTTGACTGAAACTGTCTGTTAAATATCAGTGAAAGTCAATGTTGTGGATGAGATGGTACTGATCTAGAGAGCAGAGTTTGGTAAATTAAATGTGTAATACTAGTTAAAGGACACTAATCCACACAAGTAAATGTGTGTATTACAGATAACAATAGTGTTACCAAGTACTTTATGGGGTCCTAGAACCTAATAGAGACCTTCAATTTGTCCCCCTTGATGCCATTATTATGAATTTGATTGAACTACATTAGTAACTACAGTGCACTGGGGTCATTGGCATGCTGTCATTATGGAAAAGAACAAGAAAAATGGAATATAAACAGTTAAACTGAAACTTAGTTGACTTGGCCTGTCTGGTTAACTTTAGCTGCCAGTTTTTTCTAGTGTACCCAGTTATCCTGTTTTTTTTTCTGACTACTGACAGCACTCTGTAGGGCATCTGTGGCATACTGGTTAGGGGATGGACCAATAATCGAAGGGTGGGGGGAGTGATTTTCTGCATCCACAGCCACAGAAGAGGCACCTAACCTGCTCCCCAGGCACTGTAACAATAGCTGCCCACTGCTCTGTGCATGGGTATGTGTGCTCTGAGTGTTGTGAGATCACAGTTCCAAATGTGTGTATCGGATGGGTCAAATGTGCTCCAAATGTATGTACCAGATGGGTCAAAAGCATACCACCCAGGCCCACCCAAAGGTTTCTCAAGCCATAATTTACATTTTGGTTAGAGAGAGAGAGAGAGAGAGGGGGAGAGAGAGCGAGAGAGAGAGAGCAACAGTGGTGATTTATTTTATAAATCTGTTTTAAAACCTACTTTTGGATGCTTGTTGGACCTTAGTGAACCATCCATGTCAAAGAACTTAGGAGTCCCAAAATACACCTCCTCTAAAACCAGCTCTCAAAGATTTTTTTAAATGGTTTTCATGGATGTTTTACATAAGGTCTTTAAATGTATTTCTATGTCTTAAAGGTTTTATTTTATTACTTTTAGGTGCGCTCTCACTGGAAGAAACTGTGTCAGAAGTTGGTAGCCATATCACCAAAACCATTAACCAATATTTAATGAGTGTTATTTTCGATCCTGGAAGAACACATTTCAATATGTGATTTCACTTGTTATCCTAGTTAATTACAGAGCTTTCTGCAACATATGAAAGCTATGTTGTGATATTCATACACTCCAACAAGAGCATTTAAATAAGGTTTGAATTCCAGCATAGTTCTGCTGTGAAGGTTTTCATCTATCCAAGTCATTGTAGTCACAGGTGTTCAGTTGTAGGCAGTTGGACTTATGTTTTGGAACTTGAAACCATTTCATCCCTCATCAGAAGGGCTTCTTGAGGAAATCAGATTCAGAATTAATTAATCACCATGTACCCTGTAGGATTTTCTCAGCAAATGACTACAGTTGCACTGTTGTTTGTTGAAAAGTTTACTTGTATACTGTGTGTGAGTAATCGACCTGCAATAAACTATATAAATGAATTATTATTTGGCACTAATCATTTGCCACCATGATTACAGCATTGGCAATGGTAAGGTGAGACCACAGTAATACACCAACAGGACATTGACACATAGCCAATAACAGCCAAAAAATTATATTGCATGTTTTCACTTTCATGTAATTTTATGAAATCAAAAACGGTATACATTTTTGATGATACCTAACTGCAGTATAAACCACTTAGTGCAGCATAGCTCGTTGTTGCATGCAGACACTTCAAAAACAAACATGTTTCCTGTTCATTAACGTCATGATTCTGCAGGATGATATGATAAACAAATGCAGTCTAGAGGAAATTTGTCAAGGAAGTTACAGATAACGGGAGCTTTTGCGTGCAGCTTACTTTCCTGGCAACAGAATTTTTCTATGTAAACAGAATGTCAACAAGGAAATATATACAAGGAAGCCCACATTTTACAACACAGCTCTTCCCATTGCATTGTCTCCAGACCAGCATACCAGCATTAAAGCAACACTACGGAGTATGTAGTGTTAAACTACTGGACTAGATACCTAAAAGGCACACAGAACCTTCCAAACATTTTCCCGAGCCTTACTGGCAATGCTGGAAAATGTACATTTGTGTTGGATGCCAATACATTCAGCACGCAAAACCTTCCAAACATTTTCCAGAGCCTAATTGCTAAAAGATGCCCAAATGTGTTTGACAGTAATACAGGCAGCAGTGTCATTTTGTAGAGCTTTTCTGTTTATTTTGTGGTGGTTTTCTATCCTCCACCTTGAACTGCACTGTGCATAGTGGGAATAAGTCTTGTTCTACCCTTCATATGACTATATGCCATCCAAATTCATTTGGAGATGGTACAAATTGTCAAACCAACTGTAAGGATTATTACACTGTTCTCACAGCCACAGCTCACAGTCGTAATATGAGAACAGAAAACTCCCTCATAATGCACATGGTTGACCTCATTCACTCTTTAACTCCTCCCTACATACACACTCAAGAACACACGCAACTCCACCAATTTCTTTATAAGGTACATAACAACTTAACTTCTCATGAACTGGGGTGCGTTTCCCAAAAACATAGTTACTAACCAGTTAGCAACTTTATTGGTTGGCAATGGGTAACTTAGTTGTCTAGCTTAATTAGCTGTTTGACAACAACTGACAACTGTCTGCATCGCGTTCCAACTTTTATCATTTGTATTTTTATAAATGGTGCTGTTTTTACCATTACTATTTCGCTTAAAGTAAAGCTCCAGCGCTTTTCAACCCATACCCCCATTTTTCAAGGTCACTGACTTTTGTCAGAAGGAGGACACTTTAGTTTTACTTTTGTAGTATATGGATTATGATCTCAGTATGCTTTGCTCAGTAAGGGGCTTATGAGGTGGTAGTACAATAGGAATACTTATTCTCAGGAACAGTCATTCTCAATCAAAAAGACATAATTAGGAATTAGGACACTATTAGGCACTTTTTAGGTAGTTTTGGGTTTTGTTCCTATGAATATGACTGTTGACTGTTGAAGGAGAATAGCTGCTCCTGTTACTGCCTTGTAAGCTCCGATCTAACCAAAATATATCAAGACCACAATTCATATACAGCAACTAACTTTCTAACTACAAATAAACAAAGCAATTAGGATTTTATATTGGAGAAATTCTTAGTTAATGATTTATTATGGATAGAATTAGGTATTACTAAGTGACTTGTAATGGCTAAAGCATGGCTAGTATGTTACTAATTTGCATGTTAACAAGCTGCTAGTTAATGCCGAATATGCGTACCATGATCTAAAGTGTTACCAGAAAAAGAATAGCAAACCAGTAGCTAAAGTTAACTGAAAAAAGAATAGTAAACTAGTAGCTTAAGCTTACTGAAAAAAAATAGCAAACTGGTAGCTAAAGCTAACAAAAAATAAAAGCAAACTGGTAGCTAAAGCTAACTGAAAAAGAATAGCAAATTGGTAGCTAAAGCTAACTGAAAGGGGCAAGTTATCTTTCAGTTAGTTTCTGTGTCCCCTGCTCCCATCAGTTAGCTTTAGCAGCTGGTTTGTTACTCTGTGGTAGCAAACCTCATTATATATTCTAGTGAAACTAGATATATTCTACTGACAGGAAATCATTTAACATTTTGTGCCAGACCTTTACTGAACTAACAGGCTGCTCATCCAATTCTTATCTCGTTCTTTACAAACAACTTCAGTAAACTTAGATGAAGACGAAAGAGCATCAACACAGCTGTAAACAACTTCAAAAACAAGATTTGCATCTGCACAGATAACATCAGATTAATCTGACTGGAAATCATTTAGGGGATACCCCACATTCAGCCAGCACCCCAATTTGCATGAACATTGAGGCCACCCTCTTTTTTTTTTGCCATCTGCATGCCTTCTTCGCGTCCTCTCTCATCAGTGCCCATGCAGTATACACTGCGCAGTCTTCAGCAGACTGGCATCATTTTGAGTCTCTGTGTTGGCAGCAGCTGACATGGCTACCTGAAATTACTTACGATTGCGTACTATGAAGATGGTTCATCATCTGTTCAAGAAAATGGATGTCCTTCAACTTATATGTAAGTGTCCACTGATGGCATAGAAGTGCATAAAATGAAAAAAAAAAAAAAAAAAAAAAAAAAAAAAAAATATATATATATATATATATATATATATATATATATATATATATACATATGACTTGTACAGAAAACTCTTGCTTAGTCAAATAAATACAATAAAGAATACAAAATACAAAAAACTGAAAACATACTAAATTTTGGTTTGGCTCAGGAGATGAAAACGAGATAATTGCCTTAATGGATACCAGTTAATGTGATATTTTATGTATACAGTAATGTGATTTATGTTTTTTTTTTTTTTACTTACTTACACACAAAATGAAATCATAATTTACATTTTTTTGATTTGTTTCATAATTTTTAATTGTTTTTTATGCCACTGTGATAATAAGGCACTCTTTCTACCAGCTGTCATCATCTTTCCACTCTTGGATGTTGTTCTATATGTGTCCGCACAGCTTACATCTTCATCCACCTCATCCAGTTCACTTACTCCTACAGGTAAAGTCAGTTTCATCCCATACCGTTATAGCACTAAAACTTTAGCAACAACTGAACTGTGTAGTGAATTTATGTCCATTGTGTGATTTAAAAAAAATTGTGTGGCTGTTTCGGTATCTCACCGTTAGTGGTTAGTTGCCACTGTCATGGCGAAGGGTCTAGTTGCTGATAGGACCCCAAAGATATGGATTAATTAACATCTTATATTAATTGTGATAGAACAGTCAGGCATACAAGTCAAGTGCCATTGAGCGCAGGTATTGTGTTTGTATTGCAGATGTACATCATTTCAAAAGTTGGTCTGCAAAAATAATAAACTGTAAAGTGGTGGTAGCGTAGTAGAAAAAAGCTCAGATATTTTTACAGTGTGTGTTGCAGTCTATCTTGTTCTTGTACAGTAGTATACTAGTTGGAGCCTATGCACCACCAAATTGGCAACTCTTTGAAAGGCTCAGTTCCTTACTAAAATCCAGTTAACAGGATTGCTTCACCATGTATCTTTCTGTATTTGAGGATCACCAGTTCAAAATGTGCTGGTGTTGCTGAGTTTCTTTATGGAGATATGACTTTTAATATATACTGTTTTCTATATACCGACTGATACTGGATCAGCTCTTGCAAATACCTCATTGAACTACGACACACTAATGAAGTCTAAATACACCATGGTATTAAGCATCTGATGAGGTTATTTTCTATTTTTTTATCTTCTTATCTAGAGATTTGCTCATCTTACACTAATCTCTCTCACCCATGGCGGAACCGTAACTTTTACACTTGGTGGCCAAACACAGACACAACCCTCACAGAGGACTGGTACCGTTTCACTGGGATCGGTGGAGATGTGCTGTACCATCACTGTAATTCTGGATATTCCAAAACCCTTAGTCTCTGTAATACTGACTACTCAAACCTTAAGCTTGTGAGTCAAGTCTACACCCTCAATCTGTGCTTAGGTTATGGTTATTTTTATGGCTGGGGATGCAGCCCAACCAAAGAAACTGTGGATGTGATCTTATGTCCAGGAGGATTCTATGTACACAAACTCTTCCCCGCAGACAAAACCTTCATAACTGGTAAGACTGCTGATGATCTCCTGAACTTTTGTGGATGTCAGTTCCTGCTGAAATATCAAATTAATTAGCTACAGTATTGTCTGTGAACTGCATGTGAAGAGTTCAGATGCAAAACTCACTAAGTCCATTTGCAATCAATTTACAGAAATATATTTATATAGTTTTGACAAACTTCAGTCAGTCCACCTCCAATTGGATTGTTGTTTGTTTTTACAAACAATACAAATTTACAATAATATTTAAATTTCAGTTCAATGGGGATTACTTGAAAATTATTAAAACAACTTAACTTTTACATATTTCTGAAAATGGACTTGGGAAAATGGATGGAGTTTTCCATTTGAACTCGTGCACAATAAGGCTTTGGTCGAATTTTGTTTCTCTGCACGTTAGGAAGCAATACGCCAATAATATTATAATGTAGGCTACAAAATCTAAGGAGTTAGAGCTAGCATTAACATTAGACTGGTTAGACTTTGCCTCACCCACTTGCTGTGGGTAACTCAAGTGTAACTCAATATGATGGGGCACACTATCAGACTTGAACAGCTCTAAAACCAACAATTGTCTTAGGTTTTGAAAATTGTCCGTAGTCCTGATAGGGTATAGCAGCAGACAGTATAACAGCCTATGCTGTTTCTGTGCTACTTTACTTCATTTTCTGGTCAAATATTTATGGATGGTTAGTGTGATATGAACACGGTCCACGACTTGCTGGTTGCTGAAAGTTATCTTGACTAACTTGCGTCACCTATGATATTGCATTAACAACTGCTAGCTAGCGACACTGCTAACAATATTGGAATTAAGATAACAGAGTTTCTTCCCTAGCACTAAGTACTTGACAAGTAGTTGATGTCTTCCCCACAGACAAAACTTTCATAACTGGTAGGATTACTTTTGATAACTGACACTGACATTGACTATGCATTTACTCTGAATAGTGAGCTTAAACATTTATAGATGTCTGTGTTTTGCTGAAGGTCAAAAAGAATGAACTACTTGTGTCGGAATTGCACTAAATGACTTTAATTCTATTCTGTTGCTCAGTTAGATACAGAAAATTTTGAAAACTATATACAGTATTTTAGGGCTGAGCGATCTAGATCTATCTAGACTGAAAGTCACGATCTCAGACAATACCATTTTGGGATCGTCAAAGCCACGTTTTTTTGCACTGCTCCTAACTGACCCAGGTTTTGTTTGGTCAAATGTTTTACACACGTATGCCCTACTTGCAATGCTAACAAGCTCACCAATCAGAAGCGGCATGCCGCGTGTGGACAGGTCACGTGTTGTCGACTCCAATTAGTGTTGCTTCATCAATTTTAGAAATGGCCTCAGTGTGACCAGAAGCGGAGTCGGGCTCCAAAAAAAAAAAAAACAGCCCGTCGGTAATCTGGCATTATTTTGGGTTTGAGGCAGCAGATGAACAACAAAAACGGATGCTGTGCAAAACATGTCATGCCAAGGTTGCTACATCTAGTGGAAACACGACAAATGTATACCGCCACTTAAAAGTTCACTATGTGCATTTGCATGACGAGTGCATAGCGAGAAAGTTCGGTGAGACCTCGTCTAGTGAAAGTAATACTCGGGCCAAACAGACAACAATTACATCTTGTTTTGCCAGTGTAACTCCGTATGACAGAAGCAGCCGAAGACTACAGGAGATAACGATTGCCATAATACACTACATTGCCAAGGACATGGTGCCTGTAAACACGGTCACCAAAGAGTTGTTTAAAAGTCTCTTTGGCACAATAGAGGTATGCTTCCCTCCCGCACGTACTGCAGTCAGGTTGCCATCCCACAGCTATACGCAGAATGTAAAGAAAAGGTGGTAAAAGAGCTGAAAAATGTGGAGTATTATGCCACAACTACTGATACGAGCGAACCATATATGAGTTTGACTGTGCATTTTGTAAATGGGAACTTCGAGTTGAAAAGTCGCTGCCTGCAGACAGCATACTTCCCCACTGACCACACTGAAGAGAATATTGCCATGGGATTGAGAGAGTGTCTATCAAGCTGGGGTCTAAAAGAAGAGGCCCAGATGTGCATCACAACCGACAATGCAACAAACATGATGAAAGCGATGCAATGCAAAGCAATGGAACTTAACCAGTGACCAGTCTTTAATGTTTTAGACACAGGCTGCATCTTGCGATTGGTAAGTGTAAGAATGTGTCTTTGTGCGAGTGTGTGTGTATTAATCCATTCATACTGATTTAATGATAATGTGTCTTCAGTAGGCTGTTAGCAAAGTCCTTCTATTTAGAAACTCTGCCTATAGTCAGTAGTACTCTGCCCTCACTGTCAGGCAAGTCAGGCAGCAATCAGTCTGCCTTAAGTAGGTCTTTACTTTGTTTCGTGAAATTGAAAGTTAAAAAAAACCGAAAGACAAATAAATTAGCTGTCAAATTGTTGTTAGCTGACAAACTGTTAGCATAAGGCTAGTTTAACATTACAAACGCCATAGAAAGGCTATCGCCATTAGCATTGCTATAGTTAACGTGTAAATTGCATTCATTTTAAAACGTTTGTTATAAAATACAACAATAATACAAAGATTTACAATATACAAAGGTGTAACTCGTCGACGTGGATCATCTGCATTTTAAGACAGGTTGTGAGAAGAGCGAATTATATAGGGAGGAAACTTCACCCTTTTATGGTTAAACTTTGTGGTCTCCAAGGCAACGGCCTAGCTACGGGAAGCCTAGAGGGACCCAACACAATTGTCGCAGGGGCAGAACAGTTCATTATAGTTTTTCTCTTAATGTTTTTCTTTGAAGCCCCTACAAATACAGGATGATAACAGATCGTCATCAGTAGTAGATTGTGAATACTGTGTTATGAGATTTGTTTATATCCTTATGGTTTTCTGTGAAATGGCCTTCTTGGATGTACTTTTTTCTTTTGATAGAAAATCTTCCTTGGAAAGTCAACCATTATTGTCCTTACATCTTCAGCTTGTAATTTTCATTTAACGTTTGTGCTCTTTTTTTGCCTAGAAAATGCTGTTAAAGATGACCCAAGAGTGAAACGGGCCACAGGACTTTGCAAACAGATAGTTGGTGTCTTCTCTCACAGCACGGCACTACAACAGGCATAGCAAGACTTCAACTTACCAGAGCACTCACTGATAACAGAATGTCCGACAAGATGGGGCTCAAGGCAAAAAATGATTGGGAGAGTGTTGGAGCAGAGCAAGGCATTGTCTCAGGTTATGTCTGAAGGCAAGAAGACACGTCACCTAGTCCCCACTTGGCAAGACACAGATGTCCTTAAGGTCAATAAACAATGCTCTTGGTCCTCTTCAGGAGTTCACAGACGCCCTGTCAGGTGAAGCCTATGTAAGTGTGTCATACCTCAAGGCAGTTCTCCATCTCTTGAGAACATCAACTCTGACTGAAAGTGACCAGGACACAGATCTTGCCAAGGAGATCAAATCAAGAGCTCTCCACTACATTGAGGATAAATACAATGACCCAGTCACACAGGACTCCTGGACATTACTTCTCTCCTTGATCCCAGATTCAAGACTACAAAAGTGCAGAAAATGTCCCATACATCAAAGAAAGAGAGAAGATGGAAATGGAACTGGTGGCAAAAAGGTAAGTTGTCCTGTTTCTGTGTTGTTTAGTAATGCAAAATGTCACATCAATACAAGTGATATTTTTACTACACTGATTGCCATTTTTTAATGTTTACACACAATGCCCAGTTGGTCTTAATCACACCCGACAGCGGAATGTTGACAGCTCTTATCTCTGTGTTTTGCAGGAGAAGAGGGCTTGTGTCAGCACCACAGATCCCATGCCCCAGAGTCCAACAGAAGAAGAACCATCCACCTCAGGAAAGCGAAAGCGGTCATTGGGCAGCTTTTTCGAGGGCAAGGATGTCCGTGCTCCCTCTTCCACTATGCATTTGGAAGATACCATTAAAGCAGAACTGGACAACTACCTCATAACTCCTACTATTGATGGAGAGCAAGATCCACTGGCCTGGTGGAGAGCGCACAATGTTAACTTTCCATGGCTGAGCAAATTGGCTCGTAAATACCTTTGCATACCAGCTACAAGTTCACCATCAGAGAGATTGTTTAGTGCCAGTGGCAATATTATCACGCGTCAGCGCTCAAGTCTAAACCCATCAAAGGTTGACATGCTGGTTTTCTTGGCTAAAAATCTGTAAGGTGATGTAGAGATGTCAGGGATGCAAGTATTAGTGTTGATTGTGTTTGTTCTGCACTTTACCCTGACTTGTCGTGTAAGTCTTCATTTAAAAAAGGCGGTCACTGTTTTTGAAATGCTATATTTTTACAAAATAGACGTGCAATATTTTGGTGCTGCTGAGCAATCAATGATCGACCCATCCTTTTTTAATGTCTCACCTCTTTTGTAGATGGGAAAAGGTAGGGTCACTTTATTTTAGTAAAAGTTTTTTTTATTTTATTATCATTTAAGATTTTTTAATACAGGGTTTAATTCCTTTGTTTTAAAAAGCTGTTCACTGTTTTTGCTGTAATTTATTTATAATGCTATATTTTTTACAGAAGTGCAATATTTTGGTGCTCGATGATTGACCCATCTATTTTAATGTCTGACATATTCTGAAGATGAGAAAAGTTTACTTTAAGTTAAGACATGATGGCTCTTTTACTTTCAGTTATAATAACTGTTGTTGTTCAAGCACTCAATGTAGCATATGTATAGCATGTTTGTTGTTAATAAATAGGACTACATTTGAAATCAGTTTCTGACTTTATTTTTTATTCTTGCATTAGAGTTATGGAATCTGTTGTTGAAATGGTATGATGTAAGTTTCTGTGATGTTTGCAAATGTTCATGTGCACTGAAACTTGATTTGAAAAAAATTGTGGATGAAATCGAAATCGCAATATTTCCCAGAAAAATCACAATTCAATTTTTTCTTAAAATTGTTCAGCCCTACAGTATTTCAATATATGTTTAATTGGTTGTATGGCAGACATGGTTCAGAAATATTTTCTTGTCCTTTCAAAGACATTCTATTTCACCGCATTTTGTATGAAATACGGATTCTATATGCTCTGCATCTTCTTTTAAGCCTTTGTGCCTGTTTTCCAGCTCATAGGTCATGTACATCATCATCCTGTGGAATAAATGCTTACTGCCATTCAAACGATGGTAGTTGTATGTGCATTCCTGGATACTCAGTGCCATCTGGTGATGTCCCAACTGGCGACTCGTTTGGATGTAGGTTTGGTCATATCATTTTCTAACTCCAAATCAGTCATGTCTGACTAAACTGTTGCAAAAACTAGGTAACTCGAAGGGGTTCACAGATATTTGCACAGCACTTACCGTATCTCTCCAATTCAATTTATTTAGTCATATACACATGTGGCAGTGTTCTGAACTGTATGTAGAGTGTTGGTTTGTTGAAACTCTAAATTAGTAAACATAAAATCTCCATTCAGGTGAAGGAAGTTGCCCATCATATACCAACCTGTCTGACCCGTGGCGTAATGTTGGATTCAGCTCTACGAGTTTTCCTGGATGGCCAAAGAATGATACCAACTTAAGTAGTAAAGAGTCATGGTATCGCTTCACTGGTATTGGAGGAGATGTTCTGTATGATAACTGCACCAGCAATGCTGTTGGTGGAGGCACATCAATGGCCATTGTATCCTGCGGTCACGAGAGTACATACAATTGGGGGCAGATGAATGACATAGGATTGTGTTACCAGTCATCAGGAAGATGTTCAACATATAAACAGATAATAAGACTGCTGTGTCCTGAAGGGTTCTACTTATATCTTCTTTACAGTCATAACTCAGCCAGTTATGTCACACGTGAGTATTTGTATTAAAATTGTAAATATTCAATTTTTTGTGAGACACACACACACACACACACACACACACACTGAGATAGATCTTCCTTCTATCCCTAAACTCTTATGATGTCTTTGATTTTCCCCTTACCCTCTCTGTTCCTCTGCAGGACACCGAATGTGTGGACCGTCCTCCTGTGGTCCTAATGCCCAGTGTGTTGGTGATGGACGCTGTGAGTGCAAACCTGGATATAAGATTCCTGAGGGCCTCCTACCCACTGGAGACTCCTATCAGTGTGAAGGTCAGTGTGAACAGGAATCACATTGACAAACCAGTGACTGTAGAAAATTCAGCCAGAACAGCATCATATGTTTGCATTACACACACATAGCTAAAGCTCATCAAGAAAAGATGGCTGCTTTATATTTGATTTGAGGTATGTTTACATGTAAAGCCCTGGTTAAAATCTGAATCACCAAGGTGACAATTATCTTGTGGATACTGACCTAAAGAGTTGTGTATTCATATTTGTTACAACCTCTTTGGAACATCTGACCACTTTGGAACATCTGACAAAAAAAAAACAACTGGATTCCTGTCTTCTTGTCTTTTTCTGTGCGTGTGTGTGTGTGTGTGTCACTCACAGCAGTGTCACAGATTAAATCCTGCGGTACATTAGCCCAGGCTTGTCCTGACTCAGCCATATGCATTGGCAATGAAGAGAGATCTCGCTGCGAATGCCAAAATGGTACCATTCTCAGTATCACTCCAGGCAAAACACTGGTTTGCCAAGGTAAGACTACAATTAAGTTCTTGTAAGATTTAGATTAGATTAGACACATTGGCCACTTGTTATGTGAGATATAAACACAAAATCAAATTCTTAGCATCTGATCTTCCATCTGAGATCCTCCATGTCTAACGGTCTGAATGTTTCCATTTCATTCTCAGATCTTCCCAGAGGCATCAGTGAGGTACACATCATGACTGGTACACTAGAAAAATCTCAAGCCCCCAGAGTCACTGTATTCAAAAAATGATCTTAAGATTCTGAACTAAGATTTTATCTGGGCTTTTAATAAATTTGTCTGTCAAAAAGTCCAATATTGCAGTACATGGGTACATGGCTAATAAATGTCTCTAGTTCAGTCAGAAAAGAGATTGATTGTTTGTTCGTTTACATTTGTATTTGTGATTGTGTTCCAGTTTGTTTTGTTTTCTGTATATTTAAATAAATGCCCCAGCATTTGTTTGTTGTTTATTTATGTTCCCACAGGAAACATCATCCAAGGCACACTTTAACAATCTGAACCGTATTGTCATGAATTTAACAGATGACGTTGTTTTACAGCCTTACGTGAGTATTTCTGATGACCACTGTCTACCTAATGAGATGAATGCCTTGTACATTCCACATAATAACACAAGGCACAGCATTTTTTGTCACATCTGACCCCAAAAATTCTCTCAATGATAAAGGTCTTACCCAAGTCAAAACTTCACTACATATATTCTTTTATACTTTTTTTTTTTAAGTTTATGCTACAGTGTGCTATGCTGATTCTTCAGTAGCTTGCCTGGGTAGGATTATTAGTTTTTGGTTGTCCTGATGTATTGATTTTACAAATATTTATTACAATATTTAATTTCAGTAGGACACACACAACTGACTATTCACACACCACAGAATATCACTTGCTCCTATGAGATTCTCTGTCACAAACCTATATCTGAGAGTCTGCCTGACTGGTGCTTACTGTTGCTTATCTGTAGGTTGTGACTTCTTTACTAATAAGTGTGGAAGATGCTTTTCATGAAGTGAGACAGGATACTACTGGAAAGAGCTTGGTGGATGCAGGTGATGCGATGCTCCAGTCCACTGAGAAGCTGGTGGGTGTCCTGGTGAAGCCCACCACTACAAACAGCAGCACGACACTGAGCACCAAAACCATAGGTGAGCAAACCCAACTTTCATTTTTAACTACCCAATTTGCCTCCAGTGGCAGGCTGGCACCTTGCATGACAGCCTCCGCCACCAATGGGTGAATGTAAGGCATACACTGTAAAGCGCTTTGATTGCTCATAGGAGTAGAAAAGCACTACATAAATGCAGTCCATTTATTATGTCATTATAAAAACACAATCAGGCCTCCATTAGTAGCAAACTTTTTGTAAATACATGTTATCTTCTTTTCTTCCAGAAGTACAAACGTTAATCATTGGAAAAGACAATAAGAGCAACAAGACTGCCCATGTCAAAAACAGAAATACCGCCCTGGATGTAGATCTCACTGGTATTGCACGTAACAACAATGGTATGTTTGTGGCTTTACTTATTATTTCATGTTATATTGGGGGGGACTTATGGTATTTGTTTTCTGTTGGTTTGTTCTTTAGTTTGAATGATTCAGAATTGAGTTGGAAATGGGAACAGTAAGTAAGTAAAGCAATGATCATTTTGACGCAACGTCAGAAATGCTTTTGCACCATGTTGCCCAGATATCCACTAAAGTCAGAATGATATCCAGCTGCATACAGTCATATAGGCTGCTACATATTTCTTGGTGGGACTGAAACATTTTTATAGACTCTGGGTGGACCATCTATCTTTTGTTAGACCACTTTGTATCTGGCTCTATGGCACATACTCACTGCAGGTCAATAGAACAGAAGGAAACACTTTATTTGATTTATTGCTTAAAACAAAAACAGCTCAAAGGACTCATGAATATGCATTACTGCAAAATAATGACAGTGATTGATCTAAATAATAATAATAATAATAATAATAAATAAGACTGCCATTGATTGTTGATTTGCTTGCTGACTTGCTTTCTTTTTTTGTATCATGTTTACAATCTATTGCAGTTCTATGGGATAGGTTTATGACCTCGGTGTTTTGATTGTTTGATTGTTTGTTGTGTATTGTCTATGTGATTAGACTTAATGTTTACAACTGGTTTCATTAAGTGTCATTCGGTTTTTGGAATGTCTGCGCCCCTAACAGTGTAAACGTCACATTGCCATAAACATTCAAAAAAGTGTCATTAATGTTCATGATACGCGTTATGTCATGCGAATGACAGACTCACATCACTCTTATGTAGACACCTTCAAATAAAGTGTTACCAAACAGTAACACTGACTTGTTCCAGGCACCTCTAAGCATGCAGAATTCTGCTCATCTTTGATATTCAGTCACTTTGTTCTTTCTGTACAAATGTGACTTTCTGTACAAATGTGACAAGGTCATTTGGCCTTCACTGGGTGAACAGTATAACAGCTTTGTTAATTTATACTGAAAATATTAATGTTATTGGGGTGTAGTTAATGTGCAGTTAATTTTGAATTGAACATCTGTGTGTATATGTATGTCTGTGAGGATTCTCATTCATCCAGGTCATTGAAATTCAAAGTGTAGTATGCAACTGGTAGAGCTTGAAGACGTTTCACCTTTCATCCAAAAGGATTTTTCTGTTCTGGCCTGGTGATTGAAAACCAGGGGAATATTTCTCTGGACCTGCAGGTGGAGTTGTGAGCTGTAGATCACACCCCTCATTATGTGACAATGGGTTACATGACTCCCCCATTCACCCATTGAGTCACCCTTCTCAAGAAGCCTTTTGGGTGAAAGGTTCAACAAGAAGTCCAGTTGCATACAACTTAACACTTTGGACCATGTATCTGTATGTTTCTGTTAGGATCAGCCGCAGTGGCCCTCACAACCTTCACCAACATGAGTTCGGTTCTGAAAGCAGACTTCTTCCACACAGTCAATGATACAGTGAAGAACATGATGTCTGAGGTTCTGTCTGCCTCCCTTCCCAAAACCCCAAACAAAACCCTACCAAGCCCAGCCAACATCACATTTAAACACAAGGTTAGTCTCACATTTGCTTACTTGGATCTGTAGTGATGGCCAGGCAAGCCAGGTTGTGTGCTCTTAGGTATGTATGTGTGAGGGAAAATAAGTGATGTACAACAAATATTTTATTTAATGTTATTCATTTAAGTCTTGAGTAAGACTGGAGACATGTTAAACTGCAGTCTTCTTTATAATGTCAACACAAACTGCCATCTCTGTGGCTCTAAAAGTGTTTTTGTTGATGCCTGTCATAAATTATGGCTCAAAACAAAAATAGCCACACTCAAAAGACTAATGAAGATGTATTACTGCAAAATAATTACAGTGATTGCTTTAAATAATAATAATAATAATAATAATAATAATAATAAATAGGACCACCATTGTTTGCTGATGGACTTGCTGACTTGCTTTCTTTTTTTGTTGCATGTTTACAATCTGTTGCAGTTTTACAGGATAGCTTTATGACCTCAGTGTTTTGATTGTTTGTTGTGTATTGTCTGTGTGATTAGACTCTGGACCCTCAGGGTGACCTCTCCTGTGTGTACTGGAACACCAGTGCTTGGGTGGTAGATGGCTGTCACCTCACTCACTCCAACACCACCCACACTGTCTGCACTTGTGAGCACTTCTCCACCTTCTGCCTGATCATGCAGGTAGAGCGCCCTCCAGAGGTAAGAACAAATGTGACAGAATCATGACATCATCCAATATGCAACTGTGTCTCAATAGGCAGGACAGGGTGCCAAAAAGCGATCATGTGTTCGCCATCCAGGCAACACAAATGAAAATACAGTAAAATTTTATTCTTTATCTTAATTCTTATATTTTACTTTAGTGACATTTTCACAAATCTAACTAATTTGAATGTCATGGTTGTCCTGGCTGAATGCATTGAATTGAATTGAATTGATTTCACAAAAGCAATGGCACATACATATCCATAGGAATTTATTCTGTGCTATTTGCTTGGCTTTTTCAAAGCCAATAGTGTGATTCCAAAATTTAAATCACATGAAGGGTTACATTATCAGGTAATATTTTTACAGCATATCACCACATTTCTGTTAGCAGACAGACCCGATGATGGAGTTGCTGAATAGGATCAGTGTGTCTGTCGGACTGGTGTTCCTGATCCTGACAATCGTGACCTTTGCCCTCTGCCATCAAAGCTATAAAGTAACAGATGTGGCTCATCTGAACCTCTGCATCAGTCTGTTCCTCGCTCACCTCCTCTTCCTGCTCGACCAGGCGTTCATCCACCTCATCCGCCAACACAAGGTGATGAAAATGGTGTCGATGGCTGAATCCGATTGGCTGACACGCCAGCTTTGAGGGCTCAGGTTTTAGGATCAAGGACATTGGTAATAATTCTTAAGTTAGGACTCACATGGCTGCACCCAAACAATATGCACTGCCTACTCCTGTGTCCTGCACACTTGGAGTAAATATGGAACAGTTCGGGAATAAGTTTAGTTTAGATAGATAGATCCATCCATCTATCCATCCACTTGGGGCAGGAACAGCAGTGGGGCATCTTAATACTGTGAGTGGGGAAGATCGCACGCATTTAATCAAATACAGTGACAGCAAGCTTGTCCTCGGCGAGTGAACCAAATTCAAGTGTTACCACCAAGTGTCTGATCTACATGAGGTTTGGCTAATCAGGATCAAGTGATTTACTAAATGGTTGGAGCAAAGATGGACCATGGAGCAATTAAACTACCTGTGTGTTTTGTGTGCAGGTTGTGTGCACAGTGCTGTCGGGAGTTCTTCACTTCCTCTTCCTGAGCTCTTTTGTGTGGATGCTCCTTGAGACCATCTGGCTTTTCCACGCTATGCTCAAGCTCAAGGACATCAAATCCACACAGGCAGCGGGACCTCACTGGGGATGGCAGTGTCTGATTGGTTATGGAGGTCCCTTCGCTATTGTTGCTGTTTCAGCAGGACTTGTGCCTGATGGCTATGGGAGTGACTTGTGAGTGGAAACATAATGTAATATTTGTCATGTTAAAATGGACTTTGTGGTAATTCAATGGTGGAATGAATTAGCTACAGTCATGCATTCATACATATAGGCTATGAACCAGAGGCCAGTGCTGCGTTCTAAGTGCCTGTTGTGTGGAATGGGAGAGCTGTTGACAGCACTAGTTAACGTATAACTCATTATATTAGTATATTAGTCAGAACTTCTGTATAACCCCTCTATAGGTGCTGGTTGAATTAAGAGAGGGGATTCATCTGGAGTTTCCTGGGTCCTGTCTGCTGCATACTTGGAGTAAGTAGGGAACAGTTGGGGAATAGGTTAAGTACAGTATATATATATTGCATATATTATGTACATATATAATATATACATATATATAGATCCATCCATCCATTCACCCACCCAATCACTTGGGGCAGGCATCTTAATATGCAAGTGAGGAAGATCCTTATTGGCTAACTCTGTTCTTGTGTTGTCACACAAACTAGACCAATGCAATCCTCTTCCTGGTCATCCTCATCATCCTTCACACTACTCTGTTACGCATGCGTCACGGCTTGACGCGTGATAAATTAATTAGGTAAGAAGGCCCACTACCTTTTCCCCTAACTTTATCTGATGTAATGTTGCCACTGGTAACTGTTGTTAATGCATCTGATTTATGTTTACATTAAGTTCCAAGCTAGACTGGTCAAATATCTTATGAGATTTTTGTGACATCAGATATCTACAGATTGATGCAAGTAATGTTTGTTTTTCTGTTCCACGCAAATCTTTTGCATGATTTGGCATGATTTTTTTTTTGACTTGCTATGGGTTCATGATTTGGATTTTTTTTTTTTTAATGAGGTGTAAATATGTATGATGTAATGGTGATATGACATTCTTGTGTTACTTTCAGTGCCCTGCCACACAGTTAACTTCCTTGTTGATGCTTGATGTTGATTATCTTCAAGTGCTGGATTATATGGTTGTTGTCTTGCATGTGTTAGATGAGCAAAAAAAAATTTCGGGTAGCACAATTCACCAAATTACTTTGAGTAGAACAATCTACCAGTACCTTTTGACCACGCAGTCAGTTTTAGCAAATTTCTTTTTCATGCCTTAATTTTTTTTAACATGACTGTTAAAAAATGTTAGTCAGTGACATGACAGAGTCATAAGAGAGGCCAGGACCTGTGGGGAAGTTGTTCTTGCCTGTGTATACAGAAAAGTCAGAGGTGTACCCATTGCTGGAGTCTGCAAGCACAAACAACTTGAAGCCCCACTTGGTTGGTTTGTCCTTCATGTACTGTCTCATAGTGTGGCCTCTGGAAGCCACCATGCGTTCATCCACAGCAAGGTTCCTGCGGGGATGATAGAATGCCTTACAGGCTGTCTTGATGGTGTCCATGATGGGTTCGACATGGAACAGTTTCTCATGGGCTGAGGTTCCCTTCTTTGCATCATTCTCTCTGTCTTCACCTGGGTCACTCATGTGAATATTCCAAAGGATAGTTCTGAATCTGTCCCTTGCCATTGTCTGTGTTGGGAAAGCAACAGTGAAGATGTTGTGTCTTCTCCAGTAGTCACTGAATTGATTCATCATGTTGCCGACCATCATCATGCCCATGTAGAACACCAGCCCAAGAAATCTATAGAATTCAGCAACTCCAACATCCACCCATCTGTACTTTGCACCTCTAGCGATGCTCCTTGCAGCTTGCTTGTTGGTGTTACGGCAGAGGGTTTCCACAGCATCCTCTGAAAAGAACAGCTTGAAGAGATCCAGAGGAGTGTGGTTGTCCTCTGCCCTCAGCTGCACACCAGGCTCCCATGCAGGAAGAAAACCGGAGTGGTCGTGGAGTAATATCCACATAACTTTCTGACTTCCATGAAAGTGGATGCTGTTTGGCCTCTGGCCGTGCTCTCTTCGGAGGTGGGATGTTCTCAACATCACTGTAAAATTTATAAACATAATAATATAAGTTAGTCTTTCATTATCTTTATAGACATTTTCAATCTGATATGTAGATTTGTGTCATTTTGCCTCTGCTTTGTAACACATAGAGTAGGCTATCTATTATTCACACCTAATCTGTTGTGATAATTTTCAGTTTCGGTTCACACCATCCATTACAAAGACATGCATACTACTTATCAAAATAACAGTATCCTATAATAGATAATATGTCTGTATTTTACAATCCCATGGGCAGACTTATGCACGGAGCACAAGGTAATGCAGTACACTAATAAACTTGGCAACCAACTGTGGCTATGCATTGCATGTTGACTGTAAATGCAACTAAATGAGTACAGCGTGACATGGATTTCAGCAATACGATCATCTGTCCAGTGGAACACCTTCCTACTACTACCGAAGTGTACTTTGGCACGGAGCACAGGCTAACGAAGAAGGCTAACAAAGTCACTTAGCAACATGCAATGGCTACATTCTCCCTGTAAGCTAACCGAATCATGACCACAACAAGTAGTAAAATATATAGCTACTTACCTACTCTAGATGAAGCTCAAAGTACATTTCATCATCGCCGTCATCAGCCAGTTAATACCACACTTAGCAACCTATGGAAGTAGGTAGGTTACTTTCTAGCATGCTAGCTAGGTTTGTATGATAAGTGAAAATACAAACTCTTCTGCGAACATTTCTATAACTTTCTGGTGCCGCTAGTACTTTTAAGCTATTTGTGCATATATTTGCATCACCACGCATTTATCCCTACACATGCTCAAACAGAAAAATCTAGTCAATGAATCCAATTGCGTATTTACATGTCCATCGATCAGTTTATCTATAGGTGTACACCACTTCTCTAATCCCAGTTGAAATTTCAATCCGATCGCGCTGAATCCGATCAGATCGCATGGATACGTGGGTTTATATCACTGGCAATCAAGAAAGGCTTTACTGTCTATAATACAATCTGGTTTGTACTGAATAAACAACTGTACTTCAAACCATTTTTTACATGAATGGTGGGTATGCTGCGCACTTCTGAATGTATTGCTGATTTTTAATGCTTCAGCTTAACTTCAAGTCTAATTTTTTAAATATTGAATTTCATGCACACCATAAAGTGTCCTTCCATTTCTGTAGGACTTGTTTGATTAAAACCCTGATCCAGTCTGTCATTGTGGGTTTGCCTTGGATACTGGGATTCTTCAGCAAATACAACAGGGCAATTGATGTGGTCTTCCATGTGCTCACCAGCCAACAGGGAACATTTCTCTTCCTGTTACACTGTGTGCTCAATGAGGAGGTAACATTATGGGCTCTTATTTGGATAACACAGTATTCACATGCATGCACTTAGTGACTTACCAGTACATACATTATCTGTTGATGAAAATGCTGTGAATCACAAACTAGCAGACACTCTAAATTCTCACTGGCACTGCAGTGACCTGCACATAAAATGAATATTTTGGGGTATGAGGGTCATGTCTATGACACATCAGTGAAATTGATGACTTGTGAATTGTGACTTGTGATTGATTACAGGAATTGGTTGACAAACAATCAGTGTCAACATGTCAAAATCAACATCAAGTCTTGACTAGACTTTGGTGGTCTAGCATAGTCTAATTTCCCCCAACATAGTGTAAATATGGACCTAAAATATGTCAGCCATTTTTGATGCATGGATATTGTACTGATCTTCCAATCATCTTTTGTTTGTATTATTTCATCAGTGCTGGTTCAGGGGGTTTACTACAAAGCCAGGTTAAAACTGGGTTACTTCAGAATCAACTGATGCTCAATGGAGGGTTCTTTTAAAGATCAGTGGCAACTCCCAAAGCTACCCAGATTAACCAGTAACCTTGCTTAGTAGTACAGGCCCCAGGTCTGTTTTGCTGTAAAAACAAAAGATATGAAGTTGAAATCAAACTAGTCGGACTACTCTAGTGTACACCCTAGATCCTGCCACAGTCTCATCAAATCTTGTGGTAAACCCCGATAACATATGTCAGGGGTCGGCAACGTCCGGCCCACGGACCATTTTTGGCCCGCGAACGATTTTCATTGGCCCTTCAGCTGATTCCATGTTTTTTTCAGAGCATGTCTTTTTATTATTATTCCACCTCCTGCGATTCCTGCCTAGCCTGAGTCAGTATTTTGTAATGATTGACCCCCACCCCCCAAATAGTGCTACAGGCCTACTCCAAAGGCTGAAGACATGCAGGATTAAACAGACCTACGTCTGTGAGTGTATGCCCAACCCTCAGGAAACAGCGAAAATTCATCAGATACAATGTTGTCTTGCTACATTATGTTAAATGCTGCCCAACTACCTGTATATGCCCAGACAATTGTTATAAGTATGTTATCATGTAAGATTTTGCAGAAGTTATTTCTGAGTATCAACCGCACATGCACATTAAGATATGTTACGTACTAAAACATGGTGTGCCAACTCAAAACAGAATTTATGCCCACCATAGACATTATAAATTTTCCTACGAAATAAGGAGCCATAACCTTGTTATGTTGTGGAATTTTGTATGTTTAATGTCATAGTGGTCAGTGGGAGAAAACAAAACTTAGGAAAACACGAGTTAGTTGAGTCTATCTTATCTTACTTCTTGCAGAATTTCGCCATGCCACTGCAAGACACCTGATGTTAAGCAAAACGAAGAGAATACCAGGGACACGATTTGCAATTTTGAATCTGTGCTGTCTTTATTTTACGAAAACTTAAAAAGAAATGTTGCATGACCCTCCTACTAGCTGTGGCTTTAACTTTAACTTAACTCCAGACCGACAGTCCGTCATTAAACTATTTGCTTCAGACAGAGACATCGTTGAAAGCTAACAAATGTCTTTGCACGTATTTACCGCCAAAACAAACATTGTAACATTGTAAGGAGACGGCCAACGTAGTATTTCAAAATAAAAGTAGAAAAAGATTGTTTGATTTATTAGTAATTTATTTATTATTATTGCCATTATTGACCCTTTTACAGTTGCAGACGACTCAATATTTAAAGTCCACTAAGAAAATTAAATTATCAACCTAAAAGAGACTATCGATGGGCTTGTGCACATGCCACATGGTTTATTTATTGTGATTAGTTATTTTTATAGGCATTTTTTTATATTGACCATTCTCCATGTAGACCTGGTTTTTGCCAGTAAAGCTTTAAGGGTTCTTAGCGCAGGGTGTTTAACTAAGCCGTAGGCCGGGCTCTGGCCTGCCATCTATTGGTGAGAAAAAAAATCTGGCCCGTGGCCTAAATTACTTGCCGACACCTGACATACGTGGAATTCTGCAGACATGGAATGTGTTTCTAAATAATATTATCTTATAATATTTGCTTTCTTCATTTGTTTTCTTTTTCGTCACTTTTACATCATTTCTGCACCACATCTGGATCTGTATGTATTTGACCATTTACAATCTTGCACTTACTGTGACTTCCACCATATTAGTCCATGCAATGTTCTAGCAGCTTCTGTGTAGGCTATCAGGCCGCTCACATTCCACTATTACAACAGTGGGATGAGGGGAGAAGAGGAGAGATAGTGAGGAGAGAGAGAGAAGAGAACTGGAGTGTGTGAATGGGTTTAAAGGTTTTAGAGGTTGATTCAGAAGCAATCCAGGTTTGCTCAGACAAATGTTAAAATAAAAAAAAACAAAAAAACAAAATGGGACACATGTTACGCTGTTCGCTCTTGTAATGTTGAAAGTGAAAAGTTAATGAGACAAGATTTTCATAGTTAGTTTTGGTCATACTTCATATTATTGAGTAATGGTAAAATAAATGTAAATAATGATAAAGTAATCGTTAGATTAATTGAAAGATAAAAACTAAAAACAAACCAAAAAAAAACACTAGAGGGAGGGGTTTTACAAGCTCATTGGAATGAATGGGGTATGGGTCGCAGTGAGGGGTGACACACACACACACACACTTAACATTATCTGTTGCATGTTGTTTACACTTTTTACACACTCACTCCACCTTTTCCCGTCTGACTACACCTCCACCTTTACCTGTCTGTCCAGGTGCGACAGCAGATCAAGAGGATGTGCTGTGGGAGGAATGCCAGAGACAAACAGGGACACACCAGACCCTCTACAGTTTCCTACAATTAACAGCAACACAACAGAACCTTCTACAGTAGCCAATAGTGATGACAATAGTGACCTTTCCCACTTTATGTTGTGCTTTACAGCAATTTCAGCTTCTGTCCCACGTTCCATATAATGCAATAATGTCCCACCTTTTCATCCATCATGAAAGCACTGATACAAGCTATTTAATCTAGCAATTATGGTATCTATAATGACAAGAAATATAATTTTAGAAAGGTTAATAATAAGCTTAGATATGAACATGGTCCTGTGCCAAAATAAACCATTATACTGTATATGTTGCTTTTGGGTACTTAACTGTGTTTTTCATCACACTCTGTAGACAGCATAGAAGTCTATGCTTTCTGTTTGTCAATAATAAAATTCCTCAATGGAAACAAGTAGCATTGTGATACTTGATTATATGACTCTACAACTGAGATCAGTGCCAAAGAAGTATATTATACTCTTTTAAAGTGTCACAGAGTAGAAAAAAAACAAACAAGACAATTTGGTAAGATAAAATAGTGGAGCAGAAGCTGAGGATAACCTTAGGAGGCAAGGGAAACTAGAACTGAGGTTAAAGGAGGATATCCTTAGCCCATAGGTCACTGAGTGCTGTCTGTAGTAAAAAGAATCATAAAATCTGACACGTCATAGACCGAATGGACCGGCAGGCAACTAATGTAACTGAATGGGGCATAGAAAAATTAAACTGAAAGTAAGTTATTGTGCCCCATTCAGTCAGTGGTAGCTGCTACTATTCGTTCGATATTTTATCAAATTTTCTTGTTCTTCTTCCTCCACTTAGTGACCTTAAACAACAGGACTATGGATTGACTCACACCAGATTTCTTCTTTAACTTGCTTCCATTGGTTTGATTTAGCTGCTGGTTTGCTATTCAGTATGGTGTAGCAGTTTTTCAACTTTTTTTTCCTACTGAGAGCACTCAGTGACCTTGAACAACTTGGCTATGAGTTGTAAGCTTTCCTTACTTGTATGTCATCTTATGCCATGTGAGAAGGACACAAAACAACATTTTTTTTTCTCAGGAGAAAATTACTTACCAGAAATAACAATGATTGCAACTTACTAAACTCAATGGACTACCTTGAGCTGCTCCCCCTCATCATATAGAAGACTTATCAGGACATCATCTACAGGCGGGGTGGTGATAGCGTAGTGGTTAAGGAACCTGGCTAGCGTGTAAGTAGCCTGAAAAGTTGTGGGTTCGAATCCCGGCTGCCACCGTTGTGCCCTTGAGCAAGGCACTTAACCCTAAGTTGCTCTAGGGGAGACTGGCCCTGAAAAATTGATAGTTGATGAGTTGTAAGTCGCTTTGGATAAAAGCGTCTGCTAAATGCATAAATGTAATGTAAATGTAAATCTACATCTGTAACAGTAGACAGCTGAGTATGAGGAAAAAATGTACTGAATTCATGTCACACAGTTCACAATTACGTATTCATACCTTTAATGCAGCACAGAACTATCACGTCATTTCATGGAGTTGGACAGCGTATAGGCTACTTGTGCTATATGAGATATAGCATAGAATGTGTAATATCTAGTCGAACGCCTGGATAACACCTTTTATGGTTTGTCCAGCTTTCGCCTGCCATCTTGGACGGTTCAGTCCGGCCAGTCCACATAAGGGTAAGAAGGTGGAGCCAGTGTGACCCTGAGACAGCCGATATACCCGCCCCTTCAAACAAACTCAACTTCACAGCTGTGTCGTTTTGGGATAGGAGCCCACAAGGTGATCACCTCTGAATAACCTCTGAAACTGACCAGCATGACATCAACTTTGCTGATTAGTGTTAAAAAATGTTTGTTTAGTAAGCTTTTTAATTATACATATTTCAGGAAATCATTTTAAAAGAATGAAAAATGTTACCCTGTTGAAACTAGAAATGGGGAGCAGTCTACAAAAAGGTCAGTGAAATGGTATTTGCAGTGTGAGAAGCCATCTGTGTAGATTTGTAGGACAATGTTATGTGTATGGCAAACATTTCTGACCATTAACAGCTAATGGAATGAACATGGTTTCAATCATCATGAAAGCTGTGATGAACCCAGATGTCTGTATATGTATGTAGCATAAAGCATAGCAATGAATAGATTCCAGTCACACTTAAGGATTTGAGTGATAGGCTTGCCTAATAGCAATTCTAAAATGTCTATGGAATACCATCTTACTGTCTATCAATTTTCAGAGCTTGTTGATTTCCATGGGATCAGATGATTTCCACTGGTGTCCCTGGGTGATGTCAGTTAGTTCAGTTTGACTTCAGCATCCTCCCATCTGGTGCATAGAGTCGCTCTGCCTTTTCCACGAATTGTTGTAATACAGTAATTTGACAATGCAGGTCAAGATGTGAAATACTGCCACCTAGTGGTACTCTGTATATCCGTTTTTCTTCTTATTAAAACCACGTGAAACTTCAACAGGTTATGGGCCCAGTTCGGTCCAGTCGGTTCCTGAAAATTAGCTTAAAACAGTGGTTTCACACGGACTTTGTGAGGTGTACTCGATATTGTGGGATTCACAATGGAGGACAGACTGTTTATCGACAAGCTAAGTGGATCAGACAACTGGGCTACGTGGAAATTCCAAATGGAGCATCTACTGAAAGCTCGAAGTTTGTGGGGAATGGTAATGGAGACGGAAACATTAGCAGGAAATGCTAACGCGGCAGCTCGAGCCGAATTTGCTAGGAAGAAGGAAAAAGCATTTTCGATGTTGGTGCTTAATGTAAGTACATCTCAACTGTACCTGATTACAAGTTGTCAGTCACCTAAAGAGGCGTGGGATACGCTGAAAGGACAATTTGAAAGAGATACCTTAGCTAATAAATTGTTTCTAAAGAAGAAGTACTTCAGATGTGAAATGAAGGAAGGAGAAACTATAACCGAGCATTTGAAACGCATGAAAGAATTGACTGATCAACTTGGTGCTATCGGTGCTGTAATTGAGGAAGAAGATCAGATTGTGACATTGCTGGATAGTCTTCCCTGTAGCTATGCAACGATTGTCACTGCCCTAGAGACGAAGATGGACAGTTTGACTCTTCAGTTCGTGCAACAATCATTGATAAATGAGGAACAAAAACAAGTGCAGGCAAATGACAGTACTAGTAGTACCCCAGCAGGTAGCGCCTCTGCAATGGCAACACAAGTGCGTGGGGATCCACAATCTGAAGGAATGGACAGATCCAAGTGGAAGTGCTTTAAATATGGGAAAGAATCTAAAAAGAAATTGTCCAAATTTAAAAAAGAAGAATCAAACCCACAAGGCTAAGCGCATGACATGTGATGATAATGAAAATTCTGAGAGTGCAACTGACAGTGCATTTGTTGCAAGAGAAACGAATCAGAATGAGAAAGTCAAGCAAGTCGAATGGCTGATTGACTCTGGTGCATCAAAACACATGACATGTTCAAAAGAAATACTGCAGGACTACCAGGAATTCACTAAGCCACAATCAGTGAAACTGGGCGATGGCAGAGTAGTTGATGCCCAAGGACATGGCCATGTAAAAATGAAAATGACTTTCAAAGTTAGTGCCGTCAAAGATGTCACAATGTATGATGTGCTGTATGTTCCCAAGCTGTCCGGCAACCTTTTTTCAGTAGGAGCTGCCACGAAAAAAGGAAACACAGTGCAGTTCAAGAGGATCCGATGCTACATACGTGGAGCCGATGGATTATATCAGCTGGATGTGGAGGGGTGTGCCTCAGCATCTCATACAGCAGGAAGTGCATCAGTTGCAGCTAGTCTATGGCATCAAAGACTGGGTCACACCACCATGCTGAAGGAGCTGAAACCTCTGGTGAGTGGAATGGACCTTTCTGCTGAAAAAGAGAACTCCTTCTGTGAAGCGTGTGTGGAGGGCAAGCTGTCTAGGAAGCCATTCAAGTCAGTGGGAGAAATCCGATCAAAGCGCAAGCTGCAGCTGGTTCACAGTGACGTCTGTGGTCCCATGCAGACTGAATCCATAGGTGGGTCAAAGTACTTCGTGACATTCATTGATGACTACTCAAGATGCTGCAAGGTATACTTCATGAGGCAGAAAAGTGAAGTGCTCAGCAAGTTCAAAGAGTTTGAGAGAACCTTCTCCAATGAGTGTGGACAAAAAGTGAGTAGACTGAGAACAGACAACGGTGGGGAATACACATCGAAAGAATTTCAAGAATACCTGAAGACTCAAGGCATCCACCATGAAATGTCTGTACCCCATACACCACAGCAAAATGGTGTAGCTGAAAGAAAAAAATCGGACTCTAGTTGAAGCAGCAAGGAGTATGCTGTCTCATGCAAAGCTTCCAAAAATGTTTTGGGCAGAGGCTGTGGCAACAGCAGCCTACTTGCAGAACAGGCTGCCCACATCAGTTTTGAAGCAAGAGACCCCGTACCAGAGATGGAATGGCAAAAAACCGAACATCAGTCACTTGAGAGTGTTTGGCTGTGTAGCCTATGCACATGTCCCAGAAGTAGAGAGGAGAAAGCTGGACAAGAAAGCAGTGAAACTTCGCTTCGTGGGATATGCCAACAATGCCAAGGGTTACCGCCTGTTCGATGAAGAGAAAAGGAGGATTCTCATTCGCCGGGACGTGATCTTCAATGAAACAGACTTTGACTGGAAACGGGAAGTGGAAGTGTCTTGTTCAGACAGTGATGCTGGCAGTGGTTCTGATGAGAGAGGAGCGTCATCTGATGAGACACCAGTCACTGAAGCCCTGAGAGAATGTGGGAGAATCAGAAAACCCCCAAAAAGGTATGGTTATGATGAGTTTGCAGACATAGTGACTGTTGAACATTATGCCAATGCCTGTAGTGTGAAAGAACCAAGTACACTAGAGGAAGCAATGATGAGCTCTAATGCAAAAGAATGGAAGGAAGCAGCTGATTTAGAGTACGAGTCCCTGCTTGAAAATGAGACATGGGACTTGGTTGAATTGCCAAAAGACAGAGAGCCGATAGGTTCGAGATGGGTGTTCAAAGTCAAGCACCATAGTGATGGAGAAGTGGAGAGATACAAGTGCAGACTTGTTGCTAAGGGCTACTCACAGAAGTATGGCGGCGACTATGATGAAACCTTCTCACCTGTTGTACGATTCAGCTCAGTTCGTACTTTACTGTCCTTTGCTGTTCACAATAACCTGCATGTTCATCAGATGGATGTCGTAACTGCATTTCTGCATGGACATCTGAAGGAGGAAATCTACATGGAGCAACCAGACGGATACATCAAACCAGGCTAAGAGCACTTGGTGTGCAAGCTCAAGAAGTCAATCTATGGCCTTAAGCTGTCTCCTCGCTGCTGGAGTAAAACTTTCACAGAGTTCATGAAAGATATTGGATTCAACCAGAGCACATCAGACCCCTGTGTGTTCGTGAGAGCTAGACAGGAGATAGAGATATTAGCAGTCTATGTTGATGATCTGATTTTGATCACAGAGTCACTCGAAAGCATGAATAAGTTGAAAGTTGCTCTGAAGAAGAGATACAAGATGAAAGACATGGGTGAGCTGTCTTACATACTGGGAATCTCAGTCATTCAAGACAAGACAAACAACAGTGTGGACCTTCTCCAGAAGCATTACATTGAAGCCGTTCTTCAAAAATATGGGATGGATAAAGTTAATTCAGTCACAACCCCAGCTGATGCAAATGTGAAGTTACAAAAGGATGATGGTGTCAGTAACCCAGTGAACCCAGGTACCTATCAGTCAATTGTAGGGAGCCTGCTATATGCAGCAATGGCAACCAGGCCGGACATCGCACAAGCAGTGAGCGCTGTGTCGAAGTTCAACGCCAAACCAAACACTGCACATATGACTGCTGTGAAGAGGATTCTTCGCTACTTGAAAGGTACCATCAACCTCGCTCTCAAGTACCAGCAGTCAGAGTCGGAAACTTTAGTTGGTTTCTCAGACGCTGACTGGGCAGGAGATCAGGATGATCGTCGTTCTACTACCGGGAATATCTTCCTACTCGGTGGAGGAGCAGTAAGCTGGCTCAGCAAGAAACAGGCCACTGTTGCACTATCAACAGCTGAGGCAGAATATGTTGCTCTCAGCCAGGCAGCACAAGAATGTACCTGGCTTACACGACTCCTCAGTGATCTCGGAATGGATGCTACGGAGCTACCAACCAAGGAGCTATTGCCATAGCTAAGAATCCGGTTGATCATTCAAGAACAAAGCACATAGACATTCGTTATCATTATATTCGTGAATGTGTGCAGAATGTCTTGTTATTTTTGTTCAAAAGGAAGTCTTATAGTTTAAGAAGAACCTAAGTTTTATACCTCCCCTGAGGGATTTATCTCAGTAAAAAAGACTTAAGTTAATTGTAAAATTAAGTGGGAGTGTTGTAATACAGTAATTTGACAATGCAGGTCAAGATGTGAAATACTGCCACCTAGTGGTACTCTGTATATCCGTTTTTCTTCTTATTAAAACCACGTGAAACTTCAACACGAATCACACTGGGAACATAGATAACTAAACATGAGAGTCACTCTGCTGTTACTACTAATCACACTGGGAACATAGATAACTAAACGTGAGAGTCACTCTGCTGTTACTACTAATAACACTGGAAACATAAATAACATGAAAAAAACATATGTAACTTTTTTTTTTTATCTTAGCTACTTGACAGACACCAAAATAACTTTCAATAAAGGTCTAAACACTATATCACTATACATTTTCACCATTATGTAGAACAACCAGTTGAATATAGTTATATTGCCTGTCTAGGCAAGACATGTTAAAACAATCTGCATTTTTTCAAAATGAAAAGGTATGATTATTTGAAAGTAACACAGTTGTTTGATATAAAAGTGTGTTGGGCTAAGCTGTCCATTATCACGCAAAAATGTTATTGTCAAGTTTGTGTTGTATGTGTTTGTGTTGCATCCTTTTTCACTCAATTCTGACTAATTACTAGCAAGCAATTAAACAAGGGCGCTTTTCCAGCCTCTCTCTTTGTAGCTTCCCAAAAAAATGGACCAGCATGTTAGATTTTCTCCGTCACAATGAAGATTATTCACACAATGGACAGGAGTCCTACCAAGCTAGAAATATAATCATCCAACGCATTTTCATCATTTCTGTGCTGAAAACTGCCAACTTATCAAAAGACAAAATAAAAACCTTTGGTTTAACAATAAAGAAACCTCTTAACTATCAACGGCTAAAGCTACCAGGTGCTGTATGATTTTAGGACATGACATAATATGCTAACTGCATTTCAGGTGATGCAGGGCTGCTAGCGATGCTACATATTGCTAACAAGACACCAGAGATGGTCAAAATACTTGAATGTCACTTCTTGGATAAAACATAGTGAAGAAAAGGGTTAACAGCAGGGCAAGATACGTTGGATATATTTTAATTGAAATAGTAAGACATGATGGTGATGAGGAACATGACGATAAGCATCAGGGTCAGAAAAATAGTTCAGATTTGAAATGGCAAAGGTGACGCCGTAATGACTGATGACAGAGAGAACCCATCTCTGCAGATCTTTGTCGATCATCTGGACCACGGCCTGAATAGGCTTTAAATAATACTAATCTGTGCGTTAAACTAAAGGATTTAAAATCACAGTTGTCATGGACTGAAAAATAATCAGGTACTAAAGATAATAAGGATAATAAAGACACCAAAATGTTTATTTCCTCTGTGACAATGGACTTTTTAACATGAGGGTATGTGGCATTTGACTCACTTCTGCAGCCAGCCCCCAGTGGACGTCTGCAGTATTGCAACCTTAGAATGTTTATTTTTGGCTTCATTGTTTGGCCTAGAATGCTGCTGCTTGAACAGAACCCTCTACAGTTGCCAAGGACTGATAGTGACACAACACAACACTCTTCAGTTGATAAGGAGCCAATAGAAACCTCCAGCTGACAGTGGGCTGACACTGTCATAACATAACATAAACATAAGGGCTGACAGTGACTCAACTGTGAAATGACACACAGTCTGCTAGTGTGTGAGAGAGTAGCTGACGTTTATGGCCTATACAGCCACTCATACACATAGGCCTACACCCACACATACACACCGTTAGAGCTATTACACACTCAATAGAAGCTTCTGGTAACACTTCATATTACAGTTATCAAAGAATACTATAGAAGAAAGTGTAACAAAGCAAAATACTGGCATAATCACCAGAATGGCTGCCTGCAGTCTGTTGGTGTTTTTGCTCGACTGATCTCCAGCAGTATGCCGGCAGCTTGCTGCTATTTCGACATATATTGTATTTCTGAAATAGCAAAAACACCATAGGCCTATATGGGAAAAGAGTGTCCGTCCGCTGGCGGACCACCAGAAAACAATGAGCAAAACAACAGTGGATAGTAGTGATAATAATGACTACTCCAATAAAATGTTTGAGGAACCTTAAAAATTTCTGCATCATTGTTTATTATCAGTTCAGCTTCCTTGGAACTTGGTGGTACCAAGAGTTGTACGAAATATCAGATTTTTATAATGGAAAAGCAAAACAAATGTGTAGAGTCGAGCCAAGCCAAGCTGGTACCATTCAGTGGAAAAGCGTTGTATGTATTTAAAAATAAAATTACTTTTACAGACTACATGATTATACAACCAGAATTAGTGACTACAGATTATACTCTTTCAAGGCCTGTTATTTGAGGTCACTGTGTGCTGTCAGTAGGAAAAACAAGACAATTTGGTAAAACATAGAGTGAATGGTAGACTGGTTACTGAAGCTATGCTGGCAGGTTAAACTGAAACAGAGTTCACTTCGCTCACTGGTTAGCTTTACCAGCTGGTTCGCTATGCTGTCGCAATTTTTCTTGTTGTCTTTCCTACAAACAGCATTCAGTGATGTTGCACAACTGGGCTATGGATTGAAAATGGCTGGAGTTCTCCTTGTGGACACAACAAAAATAAATAATAATAATTTTTCTGAGGAGATAATTATTTATCAGAAATTAATTTGTCATTTTGTATAGGTCATGGATACAACTTAAGAAATAAATTGAGTTCTCAGAACATTTAACTTTGTAGGGGGAGCTCTTTAGGTTAAAAAAAAATCACTTTATCACTTAGGTGTGATACAAAGACATACTTGAGCTCAAATTAGGATGTGATTTGTTTCTGAAAGATAAAACTGTTCGGCAGTCCTTGGCAACTCAGAGCTCAGGCAACTGTAACTGCTCAACCATCAAAATGCAAATCACTAAGAGTCTGTTCCAATGAAAGGGGTGTAAGGTTGGTTAGGTGCCTGGTATTAGATTTGCCTAACTTTAAATAGCTGTTGGAAGAAAGTGTGTTTGTGTGTGTGTTGCCAGTGTGCTTGCGTGTGCCTATAGGATTCAGCAAAATTCTATAACACCATCCACAGGTAATGAAGCTGTCAAGGAAATTATATTTTACAAAAGAAAAAAAATATTCAGCAATTAGACTTTTCACTGGGTATTTTGTGTCTGCCACCTCTTTGTGTATTCTCCTTTGGTATTTATGCACATTTCTGCCTGCTCTTGTGCAATCACTGATCACAATTTTTTTCTTAATTGTTATTGTTAATAATGGCTTCATCTTCAAAAATTAAAGTGGGTATAGGGCGTAGACACAGGTCAGTGAGGGGAAGAGCTGTGGCACAAGGAACAAAAGCATATGGTTACATAAACATACATGGTGGGCCAGGCAAAAAAAAAAAAAAAAAAAAAAAAACAATCACCTCATACGTTGAAAGCTAGGTTTGACAGACTATTCTATGTATTTTTTTTGGATACCAATTTTAAATTATGTGCATGAAGAAATTAAAAACATTTCCTAGTGGCTGATTCTTTGTTTTTGCGATAGACTTTGTCACACCTGGAGAAAACGCACTTAAAGTTTGGATCCAATTTTATCTTTCTCAATTTTAAAGTGCCATAAATCAAAAGATTTGATTTCTTCCCGAAATGTATTCATTTCAAGAATGCACTATAACTGAAGTGTTATATATTGAATTATAACAGATCCCATATGCTTCAAGGTGGAAACGTTGTCATCAAAAGTTTCCACCATTTTGTTTTTTATGCCATTTCCAGTAATCCACATTACTTGGCAATTATTATACTCTGAGCCAAAATAATTTACAGTTCAGAACGTCTGAATATGTGTGCAGCATTGCCTGAAAATTTTAATTGTCTAGCATGAAGTCTGTGAAAGTAATGGACAACTGAACTTAAAGTTAAAAAACATTTTTTCCAAGACCATGACCCTGTTTTTAGGGCCCAATATCTACAATACTAAAGTAGAGAGAAGCTTAAAATTCTGCACAGTTGCTGATGGGCACAATGGCATTGGGCACCTAAAGTATGAAGCAAATCCGTCAGTCAGCCGTCATGCATTTGTTGATTTCACGTGGAAAGACCCAAGAGAGAGCTTTTTGCATGTCGCAAGATACCCCCTGAAAACATTTTGCATACAACATTTTCATGATCTTAATGTGTGAATGAAAGCTGCAAAGGAGATAATACTTTAGTCATCCCGAGGGAAATTTCCTGTCAGCCACCCTAAAAAAAGATCAAACAACATAGATGTGTGATTCTGATAGACGATAGATTTGCATCCAGATCAGACTCTTGAACATGCATGTATTTTGAGACCGCCTCCACACCTTTCCATCTATGTACCTATAATGCACACTGCCCCTTTAAACTATACCAAGAAGCGTGAGTTTGCCAAAGGCAGATATATCTATAACTCTGTAGGTGTTCCTGTGGGATTACCTGTAAATGGATTACCATTTGTTGAATAAGAAAATGAATGTCCTTCATACTTTATGTAAGTAGTGGTAATAATAGTACAAATATAGCTTGTATTGAGAGTTAGATATTTGTCTCAGAAAACCTACTCCTAGAAAAGTAAATCCTGTCATTGAAAAGATTTTAAGTAAAAAAGGGAACACACTTGAGTGGACTAAATTAAATGGATGATTATTTATGTGTCATCGTGTATGTTGCCATAACATGACGGTCCTCTTTTGGATGTGATGGTCCATTATTGTTTTTCACATTTGACACAGTTTTTTCTTCTTTTCTATACATTTATTAGCAGTCATCATGTTGCTCCTCTTCAACTTTCCTTTAATTGGTTCAACTACTCCACCAGGTAAAACCTACCCAGCAGTTTGTTGTTGTTATTTTTCTCCCAAAACCAGAAGACATAATGAAAGATAGAGAGCTGTAGGTGACCTTAGTGCTGCACAATGATTGTGTTTGTTTGGATGTTTTAACATTTTTAAATTTTAATGTCAAATTCTGTAGAATTTCTGTAGGATTCTCTAGAAATGTTAAAGTACACTTTCATATGCACATGATTTGCTCAAATCAAATTTACTTATTGTAAACCAAATTTATAAGTGTAGACCTTGTTATGGTGATAGAACTATACAACAGTTGTGTACTGTGAAATACTTCTGTGGGCAACATTTGTAATCCCTGTCCATACGTAGTCGGATATCTTTTTATGTATTTTGGCCTTGGGTCCACACTGACTGAAAAATATTATATCTAAAAATCTGACTAAGATGGAGTATTTGAGCTTATATTTGTTGGATGCATCCTATTTTAATGCATCGGTCTTTTAACATGCATTGTTTAATCAGAGAAAACAATGCTTTATTCATCCATTATATGGCCTCTTTAAAGGGGACATATGTAAAAATCCCTTTTTTGTGTCATTTTGTATTTCCATTTGGGTCCCTGATGCTTCTACAATCACTCCAAGTACAAAAAAAAAAAAAAAAAAAACATCCATTGAGGTTTCGGCAGATTCCGACAGCAGATCCCGTTTATTAAAAATTCTCTGATACTAGATAGTCGACGTTCTGCCATTTCTGGTCTGTCATTTACCTACTTGCAAATCATGTATGAAGCTGCAGAGTCCTCCCGAACAGATCCAAATAAGATATACCACAAACATGACAGAGAGTCAAATGAACGAGAGAGTGGAGAGAACAAACTAGCCTGTGAGTCATGAGCAGGGGTGTAGTGGGTGTTGGACGCGGGGGTACGGAGTTCCCCCACAATTTATGCATTTCTCACTTTTTTAACATTAGGCATTGTAACATTGTGAGTGTTTATGTCAAGCAAATCTCTTGAATAAGTCCTCTATTGTCATAAACAAAGACAATTTAACATTATGGGATGATGACAACCAAATGCAGTAATACTATCAACATAGGTTTTGGAGGTGTGTGTATGACTTTCTTTCTTTGCAATTAGGCCTGCATCATGTACCCCCATTTAAAAGATCTTTACTTCACCTCTAAAATCTTACTACACCTCTAGTCATGAGCCGTACATCTCCCTTCCCTCGTCTGGCATACTGTCACGTAAGGGAATTTCCTCATAAAACCGATCCTTGGTAATATCTTAAGCCTATACAAGATATGCCTCACCCTTGTGTTGTTATTTAACACCTCGTGTGTGATGAATCTTGCGAAATACTGAATATAACAGGCAATACAAAGCTCCATGTTGCTTCTGAAAATATTGTGAGGCAGTTTTCTACTGGGTTCAGTGTAAATCCAAATGAATGCCACCATTCAGTAAGTGACAACTGCAAAGTCTGATGTTTGGAGTGAGAGAGACAAAAGTTGAATGATCTAACATCAAACAAGGCAATCTTACAAGCCTAATTTCGAAGAAATTCCACTCTCCATACACTTGCCCATATTAGCAAGGATCAGACCAACACTCTTACTAGAAGCACCATGGTACCACCAGGATAAATGGGATTGATCATGTGGATTATCATCCTGTGGAATGAATGCTTACTGCTATGCTGGTTGGTACGACTCTTATTGTAGCTGCAACCCTGGACACTCAGTACCATCTGGTCATGTCCCAAGTGGGGATTCCTTTGGATGTAGGTTTGATCTCAGGGTCATTCTATAGCAACAATTTCATAAACTAAATAAGGTAGTGGATGCTGAAGGTGAGAGTGGATCAATTATTTAGATAAATTAATGTCTCATCACTTCCAGATTATGTAGTTATGTTTTCATGTTGTGATGTCTCTATGTTGAAGTGTGTAAATGTACATTTAAATATTTGATGAACTGTTGCCTATCCAGGTCAAGGAAGTTGCTCATCATATACCAACCTGTCTGACCCATGGCGGAATGTTGGCTTCAGCTCAAGTTTTCCTGGATGGCCAAAGAATGATGCCAAGAATTTAAGTCCGGGCTGGTACCGCTTCACTGGTATAGGAGGAGATGTTCTTTATGACAACTGCTTCAGCACTTTTGTTGGTAGACGCACAAAGACCATTGTAACCTGTAATGAAGAGAATACAACTGTCCAGGGACTGCAATACAGTGATGTGGGAATCTGTTACCAGACCTCAAGAGGGTGCTCACCATTTGGACGAATCAACAGACTTCTGTGTCCTGGAGGATTCTACTTGTATTATATTAAAAATAAAAAATCAGGCAGTTATGTTACACGTCAGTATTTATCTATTTTTTTTTTTTTTTGTTTATTTATTTATTTTTTATCTGCACACAACATCACAAATACTGATGCACCACAGTTTAGAATGTGTTTGTCTTTGTCTAGGGCACATATCACATCACATCAGTATCAAATGTTTTTCAGAAGATTTGTCACTGAGAGACTTAAGTCTGCTAGGCTGTGATTTTAACTCTGACTCTCTGTTCCTCTGCAGGACACCTAACATGTGGACTGTCCTCCTGTGGTCCTAATGCCCAGTGTGTTGGTGATGGACGCTGTGAGTGCAAACCTGGATATAAGATGCCTGAGGGCCTCCTACCCACTGGAGACTCCTATCAGTGTGAAGGTCAGTGTGAACAGTTGAAGACTAATGTTTTGGCATGTACACAGTTTGCATTTTGCAAATTTTGTTGTTTTAGTTTATGTGGTGGTAATTCATATGGTTTCTAGATTATTATGCAGATTGTACACTTTTACATTAGTACACATACACTAGTAAAGCGTGAAATACTTTCCGTAGAAGTTATTCAGAAGTTAAATGCTCTTCCAGTTGGAAGAGAGTCCCACAATTCATGCTACAGAGACTTAAGCATCGCAACTTTGCGTGTGTTTGTGTGAACAGAACTTCAAAATTCTCCAACCACCCTAAGCAGACCAGCTACTTTAACAGGTGTACTTCCTTCCAGACCATACATGGGACTTTACTCATTACAAACTACATACCAAAATACAGAACAGACAGCCAGAACTCTTACTTGACTTCACTTTTTCATCTCTGCAATTGTGTGTGTTTGTGTGTGTTTGACAGCAGAGCTCCACATTACAGAGACTCCTCTTGTGTCAACAGAACTTCAAAATTCTCCAACCACCCTAAGCAGACCAGCTACTCCAACAGGTGGACTTCCTTCCAGACCATACATGGGACCATACTCATTACAAACTACATACCAAAATATAGAACAGACAGCCAGAACTCTTCCTTGACTAAAGTTTTTCTTCTTTGCGATTGTGTGTGTTTGTGTGTGTTTGACAGCAGAGCTCCACATTACAGAGACTCCTCCTGTGTCAACAGAACTTCATAATTCTTCAACTACATCAAGCAGACCAACAACTCCAACAGGTTGACTTCCTTCAAACCAAACAATGAGACTGTCATCACTACAAACTACATAGCTAAATACAGATCAGACAGCCAGGACTATACAACTGTTACCTTACTTAAGTTTCTCTTTGCTGTTTTGTGTATGTGTGTGTGTGTGTTACAGAAGTGTCTAACAACACAGAGACACCTTCTGGCTCAACAACAGAGCTTCAAAATTCTTTAACCCACCCACCAGCGACTCCAACAGGTTGGCTTCCTCCCAAACCGTACTCAGGACTTTAGTCATTATAAGCAACAAGTCAGCATCAACACTGAATTTTTTGCTCTCTCTTCTGCTTTGTGTATGTGTTTGTTTGTGTGTGTGTGTGTTTAATTTGACAGCTGAGTCCTACAGTGCAGCGGCTTCTTCTGTGTCAACTTCACTGAATCCAACAGGTAAATTAAATAGGGTCTGTATGTAATATACAGGCTCTGTTAGCAGAAATATACAATTCATACATCAGTGTATAATCGCCTGTATTGTCCATTTATGTGTATGTGTGTGTGTGGTGTATTTGATAGCGCTAGTGCAATGTATTTCAGTGTAACTGGTGTAAACAATGTATTTCAGTAAACTGGTAGCACTTTACATGTGTGCAGTAGATCTATGTTATTTCTGTGTGGACTCAGGCTCGTGCAATTACATTACATTACATTTATGCATTTAGCAGATGCTTTTATCCAAAGCGACTTACATTTGTCAACTGTCAACTACATCAGGGCCAGTCTCCCCTAGAGCAACTTAGAGAGGAGGAGGCATTTCAAAAGAGGCCATGTCTGTGTGATACAGCCAAGCAGTTAATTTTTAGGCTAATGTCATTTGTTACTTGACGTGCAGACATGAGGCAACAGATATAGCTGAGAAGTTATTCTTTAGGCTAATGTTATTTGTCACAATTGACGTCAAGGCACATGAAGCAACAGCGGTTGTTGTATTTAACAGCCTGCTTACCCACGTGGGTTGTGTGTGTCGGCAAGTTGTTCGAAGATCAGCAAACTTAAACAATATGTGTGTTGAAGTGAGACATCATAATTCCCTTGAATGGTAAGAGATGAATGGGTCAGCAAAATTGGCATTTTTTAATCCATGCTGATTCACCAGCCTACCACACCAGGAGTATGAGACCAGGAGTGTAAGAGGGGGAGTGACTACCTCCTCACTGGGTCCAATCATCTACTCCCACGGCTTCTCCTATCACTGCTATGCAGATGATACCCAGCTCTATCCTGTCCTTTTCTCCTGATGACTCCACGGTGTCACAGATCTCTGATTGTCTTTCTGCCATATCTGCATGGATGAAAGAACATCACCTCCAACTAAACCTCTCCAAAACTGAACTGCTGGTCCTCCCAGCCAAGCAAACCATGCATCACAACATCAGCATTAAGAGAGACTCTCTATCTATGGCTCCCACCAAGGAAGTATTAGATATTTCCACTCATTTGATGTCAACAACAGAGCTTCATAATTCTTCAATGACCAGAAGTGGACCAGCTTCTCCAATAGGTTGACTTTTCTCCATATTATGTAGTTATGTTTTCACATATTAGTGCACTTTATGCTATGGTTATCATTCCCAGTGTGGATGGCTAGTCTGGTGGATCTTTGTCATAGAGATTTACTTTCCATTGGGTGGGCACTTTGTTTGAACTTTAAAACGGATGGGGTTACCTTCAATCAGACGCTAACATTTGGTCATAGTAGTGTATGTTATGCTCTGGCTTTGACTCTTTCAAACTCAACACCTGGACTCTCACCCACTCCTACTGATTGGACAGTAGTTTTTCTACTGGTCCGCCTTCAGTGTCTTTCAAGTGTATCCAGACATATTACTGTACTGAAATACACTATAAGATTTGGTAGAACATACTGAAGACCAAATAGAGAGAGACAAAGAGAGCGACAGAAATTGAGGTTCTAAATGTTGTTTAATTACAATTTCTGGTTAACCATCCAGCCTTGTTGTCTTCTGTGTGTTTCACAGAAGCGAAGACCTGTGAATCACCACCTCAGGCTTGTGGTGCAGCCACATGTATCAACACTAAAGAGGGATTTTACTGCCGTTGCCAAAATGGCACCATACCCACTATTACAGCAGACAAAAAGCTGGTTTGCAAAGGTAAACACAACATGAAGTGTTTGATGACACTAATTAAACACTGGTGACTTGTGCAGCTCAAAACAGTCCTTTTTTGAATCTTGTTCTCAGTGGAAAACTGACCTATCCGCTAAAGTTCTTGTCATTTACTCAAAAAGAAAAGGGAAAGTGAAAATGGTGAAAAATTGACAAAGGGGGGAACTACATGTGTATTATTTATACTGTATTATGTGAATTGTATATATTTTTAACTCACAGTCCCCCAGGATTTTGCAATGCTTTTGTGATCAATACGCCTGATTTTGTTGTGTTGTTTTTTTGTGAGTAGTTTTGCAATGTTTTACACTTTAAATTCCATCTAATCTCTGCATATTGGTACCTCCTTTTGCAATTTTTTAGGGGAGATCTTAGCGATCAAAATGCCAGATTTTGTGGTGGTGTTTTCTAAAAATGTATCTGCCCCACCTTTAAAACACTCCCGTTAGTGCTCTAATTCCTAAGTTGTCTGACTCCATCAAAGTGTCCTTTAGCAAGATCCTTAACTCCAAGTTGCTCCCAGTGGTGGTATAGCTTCTTACGTGGCAGAGTGTACTCCCCCTAACTCATACAGGTTTTCTCCTCCTTTTCTTCATTATACATATTTTGGATTTCACTAATACACTTTGACCGCTAGTAAAGATGATAATTGCAATTACTTCATTTATTTAGTTTTATTCTCAACATTTACAAAAACAAATTACAAGGTCTGCGGGGAAATATCATTGTCTAATCATTTCCCTTCTCATCATTTCAGATTGTAGCCTCCTGCTTGCTCATAATGCTTTGTGCTCTTTCCTGAGTGTCTGCCTTAGCTAACCAGTTAATTGTGAAAAGCCAAGCTTTCAGAAGCAATGTTAGCAACTTAGCAAGTCCAAAAGTGGTGCTCTGAGAAAGAGAAAGTGCAACTCCACATTGCTGAAATTGGATGTATTTTAAATCCATTTTGTCCAGATCCGGTAGCTGCTAGTGCTAACATCAGCAATGTCGACAATAGCGTCAACAGAGGGCAGGCAGAGTTAATTTCTGTCTCACTTCAGCTGTGTTTACTTTTTGATTATGCCATTGTTGTGATGTCAGGTAAATATGGTTGTCTGTAATGTTATGTGTCTGCAAAATAGTATTTTGCGTTCTGTTTTTGACCATAGTGTATTAAGAATGCAAATAGTCACTGCGTTTTTTTTGACGTGTTTTGTGATGTAGGGATGCTAGAAAGGGAAGGGAAGTAGAAAATCGCTATATAAATGCAGTCCATTCACTATCAGAATGCGAAACACTTTGTGCCCGTACCAACACATGAAGAACAAGGAGCGTTGTCGTAAGCCGGTAGACTTATTGTTCTCCCTACAGAGACTTGAGTTTCTAACATCAAGATTTTTTGTGGGTCAGATTATGCCAAAATTTTGTGGCAATTATAAAATATGCATTAGTCAGCGGGATTTTATGCAATCACAAAATCACGAAAAACTGGTGAGACTGATAAATACATATAATATTGTATTTATGTTTATATTATACATGTATATTTATTGTATTTACCTGAATGTGTAATATATCGCCAATGATGTTTTTTTTTCTTGTCTTAACATATCCATCTCACTTCTAGACGTACAGAAGCAAGGCAGTGAGGTAGATGTTTTTTTTTTTCCTCCCATAATGCACTAAAACTTCATTTGTCACCAAAAAAAAGGAAATGTTAATGTTAAATGTATTTTCAAAAGAAATCTCCCCATAATGATGCAGTCAGGTCATTGGAGGGTCATGATGAACTGTATCCATGTCCCAAAAATCCTGAAACATTCCTAAGCAGTAGCAGAGGGTTGGCAGCAGACTGTGTGTGTGTGTGTGTGTGTGTGTGTGTGTGTGTGTGTGTGTGTGTGTGTGTGTGTGTGTGTGCGCGTTCATTCTCATGCTGCCTTAGCCTGCCTTAGTTAATTCTCTTACAGTTTCTTACCATTTGGTAACTGTAATTGGCAGAATGCCAATGTGAAAAGAAATTGATTATTTATTAACATCTACATTAATGATATACGTTGTGTAAAAACAGTAAAACAAGGGGGCATTTTTTTATATTAAGCACTTTACACAAAGTAGAAAGTTAAAATTACTTTTTTTTCCATAGGGAACCGCATCTGAAGCTAAGTTTGACTATCTGAACAGCATGATCAAAAACCTATCAGATGACACTTTACTACCAACTTATGTGAGTATTTCAGATGTGTTGCAGCCTTATGTGAGTATTCTGGAACAGAAAAATACAGTATGCTATGAGGGAATCCAAACTTCATTTGTACATTTGCCCCTAGGATTAAACTACCCATAAACACCTATCTGTAAAGGGGATATGAGATTAATTTATGTGGATATTTCAGGTGAATTTCCTAGATAGTATGAAAAGACCAATGCTTAATGTACATGTGAATACTAGTATGGTGTGAGCAGAAATTTGTGCATTGATTTCATGAGTTTTATTCGAAACATGGCTTTGAACACATTTCATATGTCCATGTGACCTTCCACTATATTTGTGGTTGCCAGAAATATTTTATTTGAAACTACCTTTCAGTTATTACCACCTCTGGTCTGTTATCACATTTGCAAGCCAAATGACACAAAAGAGCCATTTTTTGAGGGTAGATTTGGGGTAAAAGTGCCCAGACATTTCTGGACATGATCACTTTTTGGACATAGAAAAAGTGTCTTGTAACTCGATTTAATTCAATCATGGTCAATGTCCCCCGTGTTATTTTGCATTTGCATGCCTCCTGGTCTGGGCATGCTGATTGCCAATCTCATGCAAACATTGCTCAGGTTCAACCTCAGTTATCATACCCAGCTCCAGTTTGCCTGTTGATCGTTGAACTGAATGCACATCATTTACCGCTCTCCCATCAAAACAATGCACGGTATGACAAAAGTCACTGCGTCATGTTTTGCTATGCAAGCAGGAAACATGCCAGCTTTGATAAGGACCTTGAACATTAACACATGCTACCTGAGCACAAATAATCAATTAACTTTCTGATGAACTGCAAAGAAATGTCCTGTAATATCATCATAGCTAAAGCCAAAGGCATTAGATCCAAAGCTGCACCTTTAGAATACGAGTCAAAGATATATGCCAGAAATGTAAAAGGCCGCAATTTTTACAAGAAAGGTAAAAGTTTAGAAGGTAAATTAACCAACTGTGAGTCTTCGCATCCCATACCATAAACCAGCAACAGTACTACAGTTTTAAAATGGTTTTCCCTGAACCCTCCATGTCTAACACTAATTCTTTGAAATGCATACAAAAAAACCCAAATAGGTAAATGTACTCATTACTGGCCTACAGATTGTGTTTTCCGTATTGGTGAGTGCAGAAGAGATACTTCTTGACTTGGCACAGGATGCCAGTGAAGAGAAGCTGGCGGCTGCAGGTGATGCCATGCTGCAGTCCACTGAGAAGCTGGTGGGGGCCCTGCTGGAACCCACATCTACTCAGATTAGCCGGAGAATGGGAACCAATATCACAGGTGTGCTACCTTACCCTAAAGTCCACAGGTGTGCTACCTCAAGTCCAGGTGCTCAGTCTGTCTCTCTCTATCTCTCTCCATCTTCTTTCCTTCATTTTGATCCACCTCTCTCACACTGTCTCTCTCTCTCACACTGTCTATTGTTGTTCATAGAGGACATATGAAGAGTTTAGATGTAAAACCCATTTGCGATGAATTGACAGAAATATATTTATATAATTTTTATAAACTTTATTTTTAGTCCAACACTAATTGGATTATTCTGGCTTGATTTGCTTTTACACGATAGTAAGATTCAAATTCCCGTCTGATAAACTGTAGCTTAGGCCTACATGGAAATCATTATGGAAACAACAGAATTTTTGCACATTTCTGAAAGAGGGTTTTGCATCTGAACTCTTCGTATGTTGATCTTCTAGAAACACACCCAAATTTACATTATAATAACAAATGTAACATTATAATAACAAACATTACATAACAATAACAAATGTTCGTAAATACATGTTGTTTTCTTCGCTTCCAGAAGTACAAATTTTCATCATCGGAAAGGACTATAAGAGCAGTGAGACTGTCCATGTCAAAAACAGAAATACCACATTGAGTATAGACCTCACTAGCATTGCAAGTACCAACAACAGTAAGTGTGTGGCTTACTTATTATTTCATATTTTATTGGTGAACAGCTTGATTGCTGCACCTTGACTAGACCTTAATTAGCTCAACCAGGTGATGTAACTTTTTACAACAACAGCAGTTTATGGGTGAACTCGAAAAATAAAGCCAAAAACATTTTGATAGTATTCAAATCACGTTTACATAGCTGATGCCAATGCCAATCTCATGAGGCCAACATGTCTTACTAGCCAGGGATCCCTTTTAATTTCACATCTGCTTGTTTCTGTTAGGATCAGCTGCAGTGGCTCTCACAACCTTCACCAACATGGATTCAGTTCTGAGAGCAGACTTCTTCTACACCGTCAATGATACAGTGAAGACCATGGTGTCTGAGATTCTGTCTGCCTCCCTCCTCAAGATGCCAAACAAAGTCCTGCCGAGCCCAGCCAACATCACAACTAAACACGTACAGGTTAGTCTCAAAGAACATCATTAACAGCTGAAATACTGGTCATTCCATACAGCGGTGAGTCAACATATTTTTCAGTAGAGGCATTTCTGATTGGACTATCAAAATGAAATTTTGACCAGACATTGGTATTAACCCAAGTCATCCACACATTTAAAGAAAACTGATTGTTAAACCCCCAAAATAGCATCAGGTGTAATAAAGTGAAATGACAAGGAAAAAAACAACAACTAGGTATTGAACATACCTAGAAAAAGCACAGATAGTTAGTTATGCCTCTCACTAGTGCACATATATATACACCTGTCTAGAGAATTTTAAAGCCTTTTTAAAACATATTGTTATCGAATCAGCTGTAATGTAAGGAGGCTTCAAACTTTAAGGTAAACAAGTGGTTGCATAGTAATGTTGGCCTACACACAGCCATTTCAATTAAAATTGATGGGACATTTTGACATTAGTATGTGATAAACTAGCTTGTGCTGAATAATGATTTCATTTCACCGTTTTGATGGCTATGATGTAAATGTCAAGACGTTAGATGCATTCCATCACATGTTGCCAGACAAAGCCGTCAGTGGTTGTATAACTATGTACAGTATATCACTCTTCTGTTGAGCTCCATAAATGTGCATAGAACAGCAAACATTTTCTGTTTTAGCTCTCTTTAAATCAGTAGTAACTAACTACTTACTGGAGGTGTTTAAGTTTAAAAAGATTGGATTCTCTGCATTCACATTGCCTCATTTTGATTACTGACTGGATGCAGTGAAATGCCACCGGAGAAAACAAGCTCAAAGGGATCCAGACTAGCACTGTGGGGAGATGATAATCAAGCAGAAGTGTGTAGGAAGTTGTGGCCAGACTAAATCAATCCTATGATGCATTTATCACTCCTATATTCAAAAGATTAATGACTTTAATGTTTGTGTTTGCTGTGTATTGTTGGTGTGTTTAGACTCTGGACCCTCAGGGTGTGCTCTCCTGTGTGTACTGGAACACCAGTGCTTGGGTGGTAGATGGCTGTCACCTCACCCACTCCAACAGCACCCACACTGTCTGCACCTGTGAGCACTTCTCCACCTTCGCTCTGATCATGCAGGTGGAGCGCCCTCCAGAGGTAGAAGTAAATGTACACGATAATGACTAATGAAAAGTGGCACAAAAAATGTGATGAACAGGAACACTGTTGAAAACACATCAAACAATCGCTAACATTTGGTTTTGACATGTTAGCTTCAGCTCTGACTCTTTTAACCTCGATTCCTAAATGGAACGTCATCGCTCCCATCCACTTCTTCTGGAGCAGTTTTTCAGTACTTTTCTTCACAGCAGTAGTTTTTTAGTACTTCTCTTCACACCAGTAGTTTTTCTACCAATCTCGCTCCAGTGCCATTGAAAGGTACCCAGGCATAGTACTGCAGCAAAATAAATAGTTGGCCTATTGAGTGGAGCCCTTATGCACTAGACTACATGACAGTGCATAAATAAACATGCATCAAGTCATTTTATTAAAACATGTTTGCTTTTAAAAAAAAAAAGTTTGCCTTTTTGAAAATGAAGCTAACACTTTATATTAGCAAACACATGTTCGCCATTAACTGGCTGCTTATTAACATGCATATTATGAACTTGCAAGCCATTTGTTAGTCATTACCAATCATTGATTCTACAATATTCAGAATGACTTTATAATCCACATAGTAGACCAAAATGAAAGACCCTACTTCCTCATTAGCATTAATGAATTGCTGCGGATTTGATTATTAGTTTATTATCTTTTATTAACTATGCAAATGTTCTTTTGGGTCATTCCGTGCCAAATCAACAAATTTCAGAATACTTTATGTGAATAATGTTACTATTCCCTGGACTTATAATGTGAAATATTACCATTGTACCCTCTGTAGTTTTTAAGATATGGGGTCTTAAAAAAGGGGGTCATGTCTGAATAAAATGGAGCTCTGAAAAAATGTCCATGTTCCATAAGGTATTACTCTAATGCTACATTTCTGAAACTTTCAGAAACTATTTTATTGTAGTAGACATCTTTAAATTATGAGATTCTTCTTTTACAGTTGCACATTTGCCGAGTAATGCTGTGCTAAAAATGGCAAGAAAATTATATGATCATTTTTTTCTATCTATTTCAGACTAGTACATCTTGTAGATGAATGACATCAGATCCTTAGTATTTCTGGGCATTACACACAAGTTATTGTACATTTATTACAAATGGGTAGATGTGTGGTATAAATTAAAACTTTTGCATTGTGAGACATTAAAGATGATATAAATAAATAAAGACCTGTACTTTAGGTACATTTCCCAAGGTATGGTAAAGTATACCATAAAAACAATGACACCACCACACAGCCCATGTTTTATTTTGTATATTCACAAATATGTGATTGGTACCTTTAGCCAAACCATATAAATTACTATATCAAAGATTGGTTTCATGGTCTTGGTGGTTGTTTTTTTCTGCTTGGTTGCTAGGTGTCTTTGTTTATGTGGTCCCTTGGTTACTATGGCCTGCTTTGTTTGCACAGTCATGTGCTCTTGGGCCTAGTTTCTGTCCCTCCCTTCATTCAGCAATTAGGCTTTTCATTGGGTATTTTGTGTCCGCCTTGTGTGTTTAGCCAATGAGGTTTTCTCATTTTGGTTCTCCTTTGATATTTATGCACAAATCAATCAACGTATCTAAAAGATCACTGAGCAAACAGAAACAAACATAGTATCTCTCAGTTTATGGTTCAGTGATGCAACACATGCATCAAGGAAATGGAGGCAGTCCCTCAATGGTGGTCATAGCTGACTACTAGTCACACACCTGGCTAGACATGATAATACTCTTAGTTGCCACCATTTTGTCTTTATGCCGTTTCCAGTAATCCATTACTTGACAATTATTGTAGTCAGAGCCAACATATTTTAAAGTTCAAAATGTCTCCATGTGTGCATCATTTGAAACTGAAAATTTCAAGTGTCTAGCAGGAAATATGTTTAAGAAATGGGCAACCAAACTTAATACATTTTAAAAAGCATGTTTTTTTCCATGACCATGACCCTGTTTTTAAGGCCCAACATCTCAGATACTAAAGTAGATAGAAGGTTTAAATTTTGTACAACTGCTGAAGGTACAATGGTATTGGGCACCTAAAGTATGAAGCAAATCCAAGAGGGCCAGATGTCATGAATTTGTTGATTTCACACGGAATGACCCCATTTTGAGGAAAGACAAGAATTGGTGTATCCTGAATTATTTACACCTAGCTTGACCTAGTACCTCCTCTGTCTTGTTGGTCATTAAACGTGTTGAGCTAGAATGTCCAGACAGTGGTCTCCAAGTCTTGCTTTGATTCTAATTTAGCTTTTGGACATAGCCCTCAGGGAGCATCAGATTCTGTATGTATTTACTCTTTATTTATAACTTTAGTGGCCAGTAGCCTGTACTACTAAGCAATGTACTGGTTAACCTGGGTTGCTTTGGGAGTTACCACTGATCTCTAAAAGAGCCCTCCATTGAGCATCAGTTGTTTCTGAAGTGACATGTTGTTTTTAGATCAGCATTTACTCCAGAAGTTAGCCAGTAATGTATACTATGAAGCCAGTAACTGGCTTCATAGTATACTCCTTGTAGGGAACAAGGAGTATGATACTGATGTTGATGTATGACAATGTTAATTTATGTCTTTAAAGATTTAGGAAAACACAATTGATTAAAATGTGTATTCTGTTGGGAGTTTTTTTGGACAAAAAGAAATACAAATGTTAAAAAATGGTTTTCTCAATTAATTCTTATTCCAAAATTGAGATCACATGAGGTGTCATGTAATGTTTTAACAGCACATCACCATATTTCTGTTTGCAGACATACCCAATGATAAAGCTGTTAAATAGGATCTCCGTTTCTGTCGGATTGGGGTTCCTGATCCTAGCAATGTTGACCTTTGCCTTCTGCCGTGAGAAACATAAACTAACAGACGTGACTCACGTGAACCTCTGCATCAGTCTGCTGCTTGCCCACTTCCTGTTCCTCCTCGTCCAGGAGTGCATCCACCTCATACACCCTCACAAGGTGATGAAAACTGTCAATATGGTTTATCATTAAATGTTAGCAGGCAGACCTAGCCAATAGTATACTATACTATAATAGTATACTATACTTGCCATGCATTTAGAATTAGCCACTGAACAGTAGCATATAAAATTACATTGTTCAAAGTCCTGCAACATATATTCCTTCTCCCATGTGTACTTTATAAAGGTTAAATTACTAATTACCATAATTTCCGGCCTATAAGCCGCTACTTTTGTCACACGTTTTGTCCCCTGCGGCTATTACGACGATGCGGCCAATTTATGGATTTTTACCGGCTGCCTGTGCCAGGCGGTCCCATCTAGACGGCTCTGCGTGTAGCTCAAACACTCCCATCTAGTGGCGAAAACGTGACGATAGTGTCTGGTGGGCTAACTGTTAAACTAGCCTGTGTGAATGGCTGTGTGCTTGTGAAAGTTTCTGTTAAAGTTTCTCAATGTGATTTTAGGTCGATACGTTTGTACGCCTGTTAAAATGCTGGTTATGTGTTAAGAGCATTTGAAGCGTGAGCTGGTTAATATAGATGGCGTCATACCAATAATGAATGGATGAATTGTGAATGGCTGTGTGTTTAGGAGGCGAGCTGAGGGGAATTGATGAGAAGTTTGAAGGGAATCCCGTAGGCTACTGTTGGAACATTGCGTTTTTTTAACACGAACTAATTAGCTACATTGTTAGAAGTTGAAAACATTGAAAACGTTGTAACATTGACTGTCTGCGGCTTGTGAGGCGGTGCGGCCAATGCGTGTACTGTTGTTGATTTTTTTTAAAAAACGGTGGGTGCGGCTTTTACGCCAGTGCGTCTTTTAGGCCGGAAATTACGGTATATGATCTACCTGGGTGATGTAGGACCAAGTACAGTACTAAATGGTTAGGGACAAATATTCAGGTTGCGTGAAAAACAACTAGAACAAAGGCCCAGTACACATAGCCGGGTATTTAAAGAGGTCCTATGCAACAATTATAGCTTACTTTTCCTTCATTTAAAAGGTTAAGAGACATTGTAGTGGTTCTGTAAAACTTTATAGGTTGACTGGTGGCGGTTTTACCTACCTACCTTTTACTTACCTACCTGCTCTGGGCGGAGATAGGGAAAATGCAAGGTTCAGCCAGCGAGCCGTGGCCAAGTCTCATGGAAGTCTCAGGTCTCACAAAGTAACAAATTGCTTACGACGCTACACACAAACCTTCTCCCAGATAGGCACCGATTAGCTATAAAGACAATGTAGAGGACTCAAACATTCATCATGAAAGAGCCAAAAAAAAAACAGATGTCGGAAGAACAGAGAAGGAGGAAACAGCAGTGTTGTAAAATATCTAGTCCAAAGCTGTAGGGGGAGCTCTGTAGAGAAAAAATGTGAGCACAAACCTAGCATAAATCAAGAAAACAGCAAAGAAATGGCTGATCCTCCATTGGGAGGCTTTAAAAGGCATACCAGGCAAGCCTGCATGTGGCTCCCTTTGACACGCAAGGCTGTAGCCTCTATGCAGACCTATGGGGAATGCATGTGGTTCTAGATAGCCTACAGTGTATTGTTTGCACTTTCATGAAGAATTGTATATGCCTTTAATTTTATATGCCTACTGTTCATTCAATTTAAATGTGACAAATTTACCCACATTAATTATCTTGATCTCATGCTTTAATTTATAGTAATGATTTTCAAAAAAATTGGCTAACTTTTAAAATGTCTGTGAAGATTCTCATTCATCCAGGTCATGGTATGCAAATTTAATGTAATTTGTCGTAGTCAAGACTTTAAAATTGTTTTTCACCAGCATTTTCAAATAAAATAATTTACCATATAGGCCTAGGGCAAAATGGTCTACAAAAAAAAGTTCTTTTTCCCCAAAAATGAGTGTGGAAAAAGGGCGTCGTCTTATATTCAGGCCAATACGGTACATGTGTTTTGTGTGCAGGTCATGTGCATGGTGCTCTCTGGAGTTCTTCACTTCCTCTTCCTGAGCTCCTTTGCATGGATGCTGCTGGAGACCATCTGTTTTTTCCGTGTTGTCTGCAGACTCAAGGTCATCAGGCCCAAACAGGGGCTTGTACCTCACTGGAGATGGCAATATCTGATTGGTTATGGAGGCCCCCTTACCGTTGTTGCCATTTCTGCCGCTGTTATGCCCAATGGGTATGGGAGTGACAAGTGAGTGAAAATGTAACAGAATATACTGATTGTCATATTAAAGGTGCCCTGCCCTACATCTATAGGGTATTTCAAATTGTTCTCTAAGGTATCCAAAGATGATGTAACTCTAGTTTAGCTGAAAATGGCCCAAGGACACCATAACAGGGCTTTATGCAACCTATTCAAATAGCTCTGGAGTAAAGTGCCTCGTTTCCACTTATGATAATGAGCTGTGCTGATTTGCAGTGGTCAGTGTTGCATGGCGCATTCAGTGAATATGTACAGTTCAGTAATGTCAGAATTGCAAGGGAAGAAGAACAAAACATTTAGGAATTTCAGAGGAAATTTTCAGAATTTAAAAATTTAAATCCATATGAATTTGTTTGTAAACCCAAGACTAGGAACCAGTGATGATTTTCGTAGCATCGTGATTTTCGGTTTTATTAAGTTTCAGTTTCATTTCCACCGCCTCGCTGATTCTGCAAGTGTAATAACTGCGAAATCTATGCTGGAGGCGGCCGAGAGAGTCTTCATTCACCCTGTAATTAGCCATTTAATCATCGAAGAGACTACAAAGCTGCTAAATTAACCTAAAAATTTTGCCTGGTGTGCCTTTAATGTGTAAACATGCTGCTGCCCTAACCTCTACTGTACATGGTAGACAATATGTATGCGTTTCAACTGACATGCATCAGGAGACATTTTTAAAGTCCTTAAGTTAAACCTGCTTTTTGTCATGTCACACAGCCTAACATGGAACATGAAGAACCTTTGGAACAATACTTTTTTTTTCTGGTTCAGGAATGTTATTTTTTGGGGAAAAAAAATTATATGCGAAAATACTGTTTCCACTATGAATTCAGAAGCTGGATCAAAGCCCTAAATTTGAGAAACATGATTATTTTATTGAATGTCAAAATTTTAATTTGTATTTTTGTAGCACTTTCATGACTTATATGTCAAATTATATACCTATGTAGGTGCTGGCTGAATAATGAAAGGGGATTTATCTGGAGTTTTCTGGGTCCAGTGTGCTTCATCCTCGGAGTAAGTTGGGAAATATGGGACCATTGGGGAAAAAAGTTCTGCAGACTAGCAGTAACTTGTTGTCGACTGTGTGGAATGTGGGTGAAACTTGATGGATAGATGGATAAATGAATAGATGAACAGATGAAATCTTAATGTGTGAATGGGGCAAATCCTTATCGACTAACTCTGTGTTTACACCTGTCACCCAACTAGACCAACACAATACTATTCTTGATCATCTTCATCCTCCTTCGCAAAATCCTGTCACTGCTGCAGCTCAACCCTCAACATGAGAAATTATCCAAGTAAGGATTGTGTTATTTGTGTTACTACTGCAAATTCTGACAAAAGTGCTCGTCATTGACAAGCTGTTTCTGATATTTTTCCCAAGCAGTTTCTTTTGTTGCATAGTGGGGTCGCACATCTCAAAGTATCTGACTTTTGTTGCTTACTGTACTTACTTACTGCTTACTGTAGCAAACATAGCTTTGGAAATCATGTCTTATATTAAACTTTGTTTTGGGAGCGAAATGTTAATCGAAAAAGTTTTGAGCTAGCATAGTGGGTTAGCACATCTCAAATTATCTGACTTGTATTGCTTACTGTTCCACACAACATGTCGACAGTAGTAGCAAACAAAGCTTTGGAAATCATGTCTTACATTAAACTTTGTTTTGGGAGCGAAATGTTAATCGAAGAAGTTTTGAGACTCACAATGTCATTATGCTTCTATAACAGTGTGGAGAAGGTCCTTGCACACAAATCCACACTGTAGGTGAACAGCAAGTCTGTTTGCATGAGTACTTTACCTAAAACTGATAACATTTTGGATTTTAGGTAAAGTACTCAATTCAAGCTAGATACAATCTGGATATGCTAAAAATAAAATCTGATTTAAAAAATCAAATTTAGGCTGGCAACCTAAAGGCTTACAGAATCTTGATTAGTTTCTCTGAAAACCGCTTTAGGAATGACAAAGAGAAGACTGTTCTTAGAAACATAGCGTTGAGTTACAAATTATTCTCAATATCTAGGTCAGTGCTTTAGAAGTTTGAGAAAGTCATTTAGACAGGTCAATATAAAATATATGGACTCAGGTAGTATTGGTATTGGTATTGCTAAACTGTGTAAACCGGTAGAGCAAAAGCTTTGGTGGGACAGACAAATTAATGACCAACTAAATATAGCTCCTTAAGAAAAAGGTCCCACAGTTTGTTTCTAAGGGGTAGGAACATTAAATTAGGTGTGAGACCTCTTGGACCAAGTTTCAACTCATGCCAAAAGTAAAAATGGAGATTGTTCATATTTATCATGCCATAATTGACAGATAAATATGTAAATAATTTGACATTAGAAAGGACAAGATATAGTTGTCCTTAAAGTACAACTTCTCCTAAATCCAATCATACCAAGCAGTTTAATTTAACATCCAACAGGAACACTGTATAAATACGAACACAGAATAGCCATTCATTATATTTCAAAACTGCTGTTGTTCATATCTTTATCTGTATGTGAAAGGGATGTGAAACGAATGAATGTGTGAGAGATAGATGGAGTGAAAAATAAGTATTTAAAATGAATGTTTTTTTTTCCCTAATGAAAATCTTATGGAAAATCTCATCGGAAAATTTCATAGGAAATGACTAACTTCTGATTAAAGGCAATAGCATACATAAAGAAAAACATTTAAAAAAAAAAAAAAAAGACTAAACGTCTCTCTAACAGTCTAGCCTATATTTATGACAACTGTGATGAATACCTGACATTCCTAACCTGTGTTGTAGACACTTTTTCATGGAAGATAGAAAAACAGTAACCCCATGTTAGTCGTTTAAGAAAAACCTCTGCTGTAGCCCAATTTGAAATTCCAACTGAATCCAACTGATTTGTGCTCAACTTGTGCTGTGAAGGACATGTTTCAATTTCACTATGATCATTAATGTGTTAAGATGGTCACCAAAGCCTTAATTGATGACAAGGGAACCTGGCGTACAATTAGTGACTACATGCATGATGATTCAATAATGTCTAAGTCAGTTCAGACAGCAAAACCACCTTTCTATGCTCAGCAGTGCTTCAGAATCGTAGTGCTTCAGCCAATATGAGCTTTTTGCAACTAGCTTGACACCATCTTGAAGATGACCCCCTTTCACATTTTACCAGATCTTTAGTACATCTTAAAGTATCAAAACAAGTTATCGAAAACCTTTTGTGCCACTTAGCAGGTGTATCAGGTTACAAGCTTAATTAAAAGCGTAATTAAAAATGTTTACTTATGTCCTTTTGTACTTTTTTGTAATTTTACTTTCGTTTTATACATTACGTGTCCTTGTATCTCTAGGAATTTGGTGTTTAAAACCATGATCCAGTCAGTCATTGTGGGTTTGCCTTGGATACTGGGATTCTTCAGCAGAAATGGCAAAATAACGGATGTGCTCTTCCATGTGCTCAACAGCCAACAGGGAACCTTTATCTTCCTGTTACACTGTGTTTTCAACAATGAGGTAATGCAATGGGCTGTCTTTTGTAATTCTACATTGAATGCACAAATCAATGCTTTGAAAGGGATTCTCCATGGGAGCTCCAAAGTGACCTGCTGGTACATACCTTACCACTTGGCCCTGTAATGAACTAGGCATGAGATTATGGCTTAATAATCCCTAAACCCTGAACGCTTAAAGGCTTAACTGGCAATTTACCTGTCTGTCCAGGTACGGCAGCAGCTCTGGAGGAAGTGCTGTGGGAGGAATGCCAGGGGCAGACCACTGGCCTCAGCACTGTGAAACGTGCCTCATGTATTCACATGCATTCATGTTCCTTGCTTTATATTTTATTTTGTGAACGTTTCCTGCTTGATGTTTTAATGTGTGTAAGTTTCCTGCTTTATATTTTATTTGGCCTTATTTTTATTCTAGGCCCTGTTCTATGCCCTGCTAAGCGTTCTGCCTCATCAGAGTAGCAGCTTCACTCGGGCTGCCACAATTAACTGACCGTTTATCGACTATCTGATTAAATCGACAACAAATTTTTGATTAAACTATTAAATGCTCTGAGTGTAGTTTCTTACTCTTGAATATTTGCAGCTTTGCCATGACGTTGAATTAAATGTGTTGGGTGTGATGATGAAACATTAAATTTGAGGACAGTTTTGGGCTTTGGCAGACAAAGACTGCCAAGACTGCCAAATTTTTTAACCAAACAAAAAATAGATTTATATTGTGATGGGATCGCTGAACAACACAAATTCATAGAAAGGACCAGGAGAGGTGAAGTCATGATTTTGGAGCCACCCTCCAAGTGTTGTGCTCAGAGAAATGGCTGCCCAACAATGGGAGCCACTGATTGATACAGTATTTGGTTTGGTGGAAGTGACATACTTTACAAAGAAGTGACACAGCCTTGTAAGCTGTGATTCAGGTGTATGGTGGGAAGAGGAGACAATAGATTTAGGGGGTGCAAAAGGTGAAGGGGCGGGGGATGCAGATGAGCATTCAACATGTCTGATCACACTTGCCTTCTGAATGCAAATTAGACTGGCCAATGCTCTTGTAGAGACAAAGTGTAAACGCTCAGTAACATCAGTTGTAGAGAAACATACAGCAAAAGACTTTAACGGTAACATTAGCCTGTGTTATGGGAGCAAAATAGTCATGGGGCGGGCTGCATTTCTGAAACTTCCTCTTTGTGTTTTCATTACTCCATGGTTGCTCTGTTGTGTGTGTGTTGAGCAGTGTTGAGCAGCAGCAAACCATTTTTGGCTGTGTCAATTACAAACGTTGTTCAGGCTATTTAAACCGGTACAGTCAATAAAAGACTGAATTACAACTGAATTACACCAGTTTGTACTGGTCTAATTCCCAGCACTAGTGTACATCACTTTATAAATTCCTTTGTACCACTTTGTCTGTAGACTGTAAAAAAAAGTAAAGCTTACATCAAAAATTAGTGAAAACTCGCTGCCTCAAACAACTTAAGTAAACATAACTTGAAAGAGACTAGTTATGTTTAACTCATTTGAAGCAACATTTTACACCAATGTTTTTAGTAAACTGGACTTTTTTTTTACAGTGAAGTACTTATTGTTTTTTTTATAGTGTAGTATATACTTATTGTCCCACTTTGTGTGTATGTAGTATGTTATTGTGGTGCACAGTGGAAGACTTTTCCACAGTACATCCTGTTCAAAAAAAAATATTAAGAGGATAATTTTGTTTCGTTTTAAATTTGGTGCGATTCCACACTGTTACGTGGGTTGCGTTGAAGCTGAACAATGTTTTTTGTTTTCTGCTGAAAAATAAGGAAGTTTAAGGAAAAGGTTTTCCTATTGCTTATGCCTTCAATTTCTGATCACTGATTGGTTGTTAGAAAATGGGTCTTTCCGTGTGAAATAAAGAAATGCATGACGCCTGGCCCTCTTGGATTTGCTTCATACGTTAGGTGCCCAATGTCATTGTACCCATCAGCAATTATGCAAAATTTTAACCCTCTATCTACTTTAGTGTCTGAGATATTGGGCCCTGAAAAACAGGGTCGTGGTCATGGAAAAAATGCGTTTTTTAACTTTATTAAGTTCAGTTGTCTATTACTTTCACATACTTCATGCTAAACAATTGAAATTTTCAGGCAATGTTGTGGACATGGAGACGTTCTGAACTGTAAGTTACAAATTGGTACCCAAAAGGAAACTACATAAAATAGTCTGTCAAACCTAACTTTCAATGTATGGGGTGATTGTTTGTTTGTTTGTTTTTTCTGCCTTGCTAACCATTTGTTGTTATTTTATGTAGCCATGTGCTTTTGTTCCTTGTGCCACAGCCCTCCCCTCACTGAACTATATCTCCGTCCTATACCCACTTTAATTTTTAGCCTTACCAAAGTAGCGGTTTCGACATTAAAGGGAGAATATAAGGATGCCACTAGCACTGAATTCCTTGTTGTTAAAGATTTGGAAGGACCCGCTGGACTGTGGGAATTATAGACCTTTATCACTGTTAAATTCATTCATACTCTAAAGCTCTCTCTAACAGGCTGAACAAATATATCTGTCATTTATTACACAAAGATTAGACAGGATTTATCAAGAGCTTCTTTGGCCTCAGACACAGTTAGGTGGCTTTTGCACCTTTGTTATAGATGCCACCAAAGATGATGATGGCTCATATACGGTCTTTAGTGTAGATGCTATGAAGGCCTTTGCCAGGCTGGAATGGTGCTATATGTGGACGGTGCTCTGAAGGTTTGGTTTTAGAGACAAATTTATCCATATGGTTCAACCCACTGCATGTGTGTCCACAGGTCACAAATTGTCTTCTCAGTTCTGTCTAGAGAGGGGCACTAGACAAGGCTGCCCCCTTTCTCCAATTTCATTTGCTTTGTTACTGGAACCCTTAGCTCAAGCAGTCAGACAGAGCCCTTTAATTTCTCCTACACATATATAAAACACCACACTTCATATCTTATTTACTCAGATGACATTATTCTTTACTTTTCAGATGTTAATAACGCAGTTCCTCAAGCCCTGGCTCTATTTGAAAGATTTGACTCTTTTTCAGGCTACAAAATCAACTGGTGTAAATCTATATTAATGCCTCTCGATTCAAACCGTCCTAAACTTAATCTTCCTGTGTCTTCACCCATTCACATTCACACCTCTGCAATCTGCAAAGATAAGTTCACAGGATCTACCACTTGCAGGTATCACTCAAAGAAGCTTGTTTCTACGATTGAGTCCAATAATAAACTGGAATGGAAGTATGGAAACAGTCCTGTATAACCACAAATTTCATAGCTATTCCACTAGCTATTGCAATAAGATTTATATTTAACAGCATTAAAAGTATACTCTCTTGTGGGCCTCGAGTGATGTAATACCAGCGTAACGGCAGTGCATTATGGTACTTGCAGTATTAACGGGGCATGTGAAATACCGGCAGGCCAGTTCTGATAGACATTAGATATTAACTGGGGGGGCAAATAGAATTACATTGCGGGATGGATTTAGCCTGCGGGCCTTGAGTTTGACAGGTGTACTCGAGATCGAAACATTTTGTTTTTTTCTTTCTTGGTGAGATAAAAATGTCCATACTCTGAATGATATTTTTTTATTCTGAAGGTTTACATTCTTTTCAAGATATTATGTATGTCTCTCTCTCTCTGGCACATTATTTCCCTTTTACCTTAGGCTACGCTCTGCACTTAAGGTTTATGGCGTTCCATGGGGTAGGCAATTGGATAATCATCCCCTTCTTGGAACATTTGCAGAAATTTAATTCAAGCAGGGGTTTGGTGTCTTATTTGTATGATGTCTTTTATAGGCGCCATTTCAGTTTGGATTAGCGAGTTTAACACACTTGGTGTGGAGCCTGACTGGGAAACTATCTGGGCTGATATAGTCTGGTTCATCAGTTTAGTTTGCCTATTGGGTCGATATAACACCATGCAGAGCATACTTAATGAAACTGTCAGATGATAAATGTGTAAGAAATGAAGCACAGGCTCTGACTATTTTCACATGTTTTGGAAATGCCCACTGCTTGTCAAGGTTTGGAAACATGTTGTTAAAACACACTTTTTTTTGCAAACAAGTAACGTGACAGAGACAAAGGCAACAAGAACAATACAAAGTGCAGCACAAAGATACACAGACAGAGAACCTGAAACACCATTACAACTGTTACAAAGACTAAACATTACAACGTACATGCTGACAGACTGAGACAGACATATTCGGCAGAAATTATCAGATAGGCAAAACATGTTGTATACATATGATGCAACGATGAACATGCAAGCATATATTCAAGAACTTAAACTGCTATGCTGTGGATAAAGTCTGCTGTGATGTTCCATAGAAATGTATTTCAGTACAATTTAAAGAGATGTTTAAAATAGTGTCTTTTTTCATGATTTTGTGATTTACCATGATTAAATACAAAGCTTAAATTTAAAAAAATTTAAAAATTTTAATCTTTTGAAAACCTTCATTTATACCAAGAAGGACACCTGGATGAACACCATCTCAGTCTCAATACATATGAAATATAAATAAATCATATCTAGAGATCATAGACTTTCAGAAAATATTTGGTTTTCAATGGACATGGCAGAAACAGGTAGTGCATCCCAAAGTTTTCACTGTTATCATCGCGTGATTCACTCTTCAGTCTATGTTGTATTAAATTTTCTGGTTCTTTTTCCTAGAGACAGGACTCTGCTACCTCAAACAGCAGGGCTATTAATTGATTCACATCAGATTTCTCCTTTAAGTAGGGAAATTGTGCAGTGCTTGCTAGAAAAAGATATACCGCTTGAGGGTACATAATATGACCGCCACACATTGTGTCATTTGAAGAAACAAAATTTCCATCCGTTGTTACATCTTTTGAACCACAGCTCTTTATGAGTTGTACACATGTTAACACACATACATACATGTTCATGGTCTGAATTCAGTCTGAAAAGTTGTTCACTTCAAGCATGTGATTATGGTTATGTATGTATTGTGTGTTGTTTATTTGTCTGTGGTTTGTGTAATCATACAGCTCTAAGAGTGTGTGTGTATGTGTGTGTCTGTGCATGTGAATGTGAGAGAGTATGTGTGTTTGTTATGTGTATATGTCTCAGGCATATCTTTGTGTGAATATCTGTATGAGTGTGTCTGTGTGTGTGTGTGTCTGTGTGTGTGTGTGTGAGATCCATATCCACTGGCCTATAGATCCAAATGAATCAATGACAATGACATTCAAGTCATTGCCATTGCAAGACAGCGCAGATCTTCTATGCGCTGTGGGCAAGGCAGTGCAGATCTACTACACACTATGGGCAAAATTCCCTCATCAGTGAGTAAGTCATCCTTTATGTACTTGAGGTTGCAGGATGTTTTTTCAAATGTCATCGTTACTTGCCTATAAAGTTTCCCATCCTAACCAGGCATACAATACCTAACAACAACCATATTGGACAACCATATGGTTATTCTATGCATAAGCAATAACCCATGAGAGGGGGCGAGTTATGCTGGTTTTACTATGGCTAAGGGTAGTTGATAGGCACAACACAGAGGGGAGTGCTGTCAAACCCCCTTAGCCGTGGTAAAACGTGTATAACTCACAGACTCGAGAGGGTTATTGCTTTTCTAAAATGGTTACCACGTTAACCTGGCATGGTTTCATTAAAGGAAGACACGACAACAAGAAATGTAGCAAATTATTCATAGGTAACAATTCCACCACCAAAAATATTTTTCCTCTAGCTGAATGGTTGCCAAGTAATGCACAAGCACAGTCGCTGTTCATTTTCCGTTGGCCCAGCAAAACAGAATAAAATGGGCTCGTGAGCTGTGGTACATCATGGATTTTACAACAGCATGGAATTCAATTCAACCAATCAAGGACCGTAACTATCCGTTTCAGAAAGCACTACAAATCAAAAATAACGACTAACCCTAAAATATTGTATAAATGTATATAGAAATCATGGAATTTGCACAATTTCTGGCAGAGCTTTGTAAAACAGAAAATGACCTAAAACAAGAGTTTCAGAATGTCCAGCATTTTCCTCATGTTTTTAAATGCCATTATTTAACAAAGAGAAGGTAAAATTGCTTTTGATTCTGTGTTTTTTTTTTTGTTTGTTTGTTTTTTTACTGTACGATGGGCTACTCCTTCTTATTCTGTTTGTGGATATGTGTGGCCACTTCGTATTTCAACAAAAACAAAACAGCATCAGAAGTGAACTAGATTGCAGATGCAATGGTGAACATACTCCATTTTGAAGTACAGAGAACAGTATTTTTGATTACAAATTTGATCTATGTGATTTGCATTGTTTATTTGATTTTATTTGATTATTTATTTTTTTGACATCCAAAAGTAGAGATGTGTTGTATGTTAATTTGGCCCACGCCCCAGCCACAATCCACTATGCAAGTAAAGATACAGTTCCCTGTCAGAACCAGAAGAGGCCAGGTTCCGATTAACCAACCCAAAGTCTGCCTAAATTGATATATTTTTTTTATCAATATTGATAGATGTTAATATTGATGATTATTAATGATTATTAACCACCGCTCAGACAGAGCAAACTATTAAATAATAAAGTGAAACTAAATAAAACTATTGGATTAGTATATTTAGACTAAAGCAATTCAGCAATAGAATGACAATATGTATTAACTAAAACACTGCAGTCATCGAATTTGTATATCAGTATGTGTTCTATTCAATGTTATATTCAGGTCACATACAAACAAAATAAGCAGTAGCACAATGTTAAATAAAGAGTCTGTTTTATAATGGTAATGTTTTATAATAAAGAGGGGGAGAGGGGGAAAAATTCTTCTTCAAAAGGACCTTCTTCAATTACACATAAAACAGTAGCTGCAACCATTCAACAAAAACACCACAGACAAGTTAGGCTGCCCTATAGGCTGCCCCATGTGTTTTACCGTGTCAGGAAAGTACGTGTATATAATTTTAAAAAAAAGGAAGACTGGCTTTCCACAACTTAACATTCTTAACGAAAAATCGTTCATTTCATCTTCTGTCATCATCCGCGGCTATATCCACTCTTATCTGATGGGCCTAGGCTACTCAGCTTTCTGTCTGACTGCAGCACACGCATTTTCAAGCTTACACACGCACAGGAATGTCTGGAACACGGCCAATCAGAAGAAGGGGGGGCGAGGGCTGTCTTGAGGGAATACTCACACGCTATCTGGCACAAGCTATTCACTCTGTTTGGTCACTGTACAAAAGGCTAAGAGGACAGAGCTTATGTAATTGTTCCTATATTCGGATTTGCACAAATTTTTAGTTCCCTTCAATAGCTTCACTGGTTGGGTTGATAAAAAATTGAGCTGTGAAACTGACAGACCTTCTGAAGTAGGCCTTGGTGCTGCTGTTTATCATAACAGTAGATAGATGGAGGATTTTTTAATACATTTGGCTGAGTCATTTATCCAAAACAACTTACCACTTGACAAGAGGAATTTACAAGGTCAGAGGCACACAATTCCAGTGAATTCCAGTGGTTCTACTTGTTTCCCGGATCTCGATTACCACCCCTGCTTACCATAGGCCTACATCACAATATTTTCTTGATTAGGTTGTTTAAACCTGAGGTTTTGCAGACATACTGTATATGGTATGTCTCCCCACATGGAATCTTATGCGACCTACCTTTAGGTACCCAACTACTGTCTGGGAACCAGTGCACTACACTACCACCGTTGACAGACAGTGTTAGGGTTCTATTGACATTTATATGTACTTTTATCCAAAGTGACTTAAAAAAAATTAATTAATGTAGTGTGTGTGTATGCAAGTGTGAGTGTATGAATAACTGTGTTGCAGTTCTTCATGAAGACCACCCAGCTGGACCAGAAGAGTGAAGACTGTGAGTCACGACCCAGGCGCTGACCCAGAAGACTGTGGTGCAGCAGAAGGAAGCAGTGCTCTACCACTTTATCTCATTTTATTTTATTTTATTATTTGATTTGATTTGTCTTGGCAGCAAGGACTCTCACACAGTGAATCACAGCCAAGTTTGCACCTGAATTGAAATTACATTTTGTACTTTTGTATGCCTTATTTGTACCCTTCGTCTGGAAAAAAACACTGATACAGACTATCTGGTTGATAGGTAGCTTGATTTTATGTATAAACATAACATAGCTAGAGGCACATAGAGGCCCAGTATGATTTTATGTGTTTAAGCTCTCTTAGTATTTGTAGCATTTAAAGGTCCCATTTTGCACATCTACATGGGTCTATTGTGTTGCTAAGCACAATATGAGCTTTAAAAATTGCATTAGGGTTAAGTAAATGATGTCAGATGTCAAATGTGTACTTAAACCATCCGTACAGATTTAACCCCAACATCTATGTCACTTTCCAGGGAACATCACCATAGTCAGAGTGACTCAAATGTTGCTGCTGTTGAGAGCATTGCCGTGTCCATGTGTCTCCAAGGAGCCGAGCTGGAGTTCATCCATGTCAAGCACATCCACCGCTTTGGCGAGAACATGCCTGCTCTACTTGATGCCATCGACGAGGTCTATGACTCTGGAGAGTTTGTGAGGAAACCTGTGGGACCAGTGGGTTAGAAAAAGCAGTCTCTCTCATTCTCTGTCTCTTTCTCTCGGCCATAGCCAGGATTTTTCAAATATCGAGGTCAAAAATGGCCAACAATGCTCACCCACTGGGAAAATTTCTGACATGCAAAAATTGCAATGCAAATTATGCCATGAGAGAGTTTGTGGGGTGTGACACCTGTGACCTAACCTGTGAGGTTTGAAACCTGTGACTTAACCTGTGGGGTATGACACCTGTGACCTAACCTGTGGGGTTTGAAACCTATCACGCCATAGACATCAAAATGGTTATTTTCACAAGTGAAAATGCCTAATGGAAAAATTGGTATCTTCCATTCTTCGCAATGTTTTTTTACCGCACGGTGCCCCCCACCTAGTAGCGAGAAAAAAAATCTGGCCCGTGGCCTAAATTACTTGCCGACCCCTGCTCTAAAGTTTACCATTTCATTCTAGCAGAAGAATCTTTGTATCTTTGCTTCACCACGACAAATGCCAGCAGCTGATTTGTTTCTGACTGAGTTTGAGTGTATTGAAGTTCATGCGAGCAGTGATATATTGTACGTTCAAAGTGCTCTGTCCATAAATAGCACACCTAACACAAGTTCATGCCAACATAGATTCTCTTGTCTGGAGAAGTAGGCAAGCGCCTGCTCCATAGTTTTTGTCTAACACACGTTTTGAAGTTAGAAAGGCTATATCTGAAAGACGGTAGATTTGATAGAGATTGTAAATCTCATCTCTATAAAAAATACAGAGGACATGACCTTGGTATCCTCAATAGTAGCAACAGCCATGCTCTCTCTCTCTCTCTACAGTATCTATCAATCAATTCACTCGGGCCTATAGGATGCTGAAGTTGTCAGAATTTCAGAGCAAAAGTTAAACTGTGAATGTTACCCTGTGCCATAGTCTCAGAAAATCCTGTATACTCAGTGCTACAAATTAATTGTCAGCCATGCGTAGAGAGACTGTGTGAACAACTGAACAACTGATTCCATTGTTACTGATGTGTTCAACTGCCGTCAACTATGGTTGTTACAGTTACCATTCTGAAGAGCATTGATACAGAACGGTGATTTTACTTTTTTACCAGATCTACCTCAGAGGTCTGCGTAATACAGAATTAACACACACTCTGCCAGCCAATCAGAAATCTGTATTCAATTTCTCCAAGTGATAAGCATATTTAATATACAATCAAAACAGCTGATATCTGTAGTTTTTTCTAGGACATAAGTATTTATAATATATTCTAGGACATAAGTATTTAAGTATGAAACAGGAAAAATGCAGCAGATAAAGGGATCAACTGAGCATTGAAACACACCCATACACACACACAAAAAAAAATCAATAATACATAAAATGTTGACTGTTAACGTGTAGCAAACACCTGTAGCTGCCTTTTACCTGAGTTTGCTGACGTAGAGTTTTTGAGAGAGCTATATCACTTGTCAATCACTCTCTCATCGAGTATGAGAGACAAATGGCAAATAGGAACAAGCCAATCCAATACAATTGAGTGTTATTAGCTGGCTTGTAGAAACACTCAGAATTGCTTACAGATAACCAAGAACAGACTGGCTTAAAAAAATCCATTGCTGTTGTTCATGCAAATATTATGCCGTTGGCTAAGCATCTAAATACTGGTGTATAGAAGTAACAATTTGACTAAGATGGCAGAGAGTGAAGCTCAAAAACACTTAAAGCTGTCAGTAAGCTATCAATAAAAAAATAGATCTTGATTTTATCATGATACTGATACTAGTGCTGATACTGACAAAACAAGAGATTACAATAACAAACAAACCAAATTAAAATGCTAAATGTGTCAATCTCTTCATATACTAGAACAACCAGTCTTAGTTATCAGCATGATAATCCTAATCCCTGTTTCAGAGCTTCATCTAGCCCAAGGTTCATCAGTGTTTTACAGGCCAAGGACCCCTTGGTGCATAGAGAGAGAATAGAATGACGCATGTTAGCCTAAGGCCCTATTACTTATTAAACCGCAGCAACATTATATGTGCCCTATAATGTAAAAGTACTTTCAAAAGTCGTTAATGTCCATTTCTTGAGTTTGTTAAAATATTTAACAATCATTGTGTGTCCACACGCATGTATCAGCGTGATAAAGATAGCCAAAACTGAATCATTTACTGGATTCTGCTCATGTATTGCATTAAGCACATCTCATTGTTGTAACATAATCCCTTCTCAAGGAAAACAAACTTAGAGATGGCCCTTTACAATCAGCTTGTTAAAACTGTATCCATGCAGACGACAACAATTTAATTGTTGTGACGACAAAAAATGTAGTTGTTGCATAGCTTTGTGTGACCACAGGGAAGAAAAACATTCAAGTCTGTCTAACAGTCCTTTCTGTTTCCACGATGACGACTATCAGCAGTGGATGTGGGCATCATGTTACCTGGCATAGGGACACAGAGGTGTCCACGTGGACCCAGAACCCTGGGTAGAGGGGCTCTGTGAACTTGGAGTAGAAGGTGTGGAGGTGGACAAGCTTCCCGGAAGAGATGCTATAAAAAGACAAAGTGCCGGCCGGTTTGTCCAGGTAAACCCCCACTTTCCTGGAGTGGGTGGAAGAGGAGGCTGGGGGAGGAATGACTGTTTTGTTTTTGTTGTGCCTCACAGCGTACCGATCGCCCTCGCACCACAGACCGCATGACTTGTTGTCCAGGCCAATCTTGCAGTCGGCCCCCCACATCTTCCTACGGATGCTCCTGTAGGCCACACCAATGACTGCTTCTTTTCCACTCCACTCAGCCTCCCAATAGTGACGCTCCTCCAGGCCTTCAGTACACAGCACTTGGGTGCAGTGGTCAAATCGTTCCTGGTGGTCTAGGTAGGGCTGCTCTTCATCCACTCGCGTCAGTGTCTGGTTCCCGTCGGAGAGCCGCACCTCGAGATGGGCCGTGTTTTCGTCCAGTGTGAGCTTGCAGGCATCTGCAAGTATGTGTGTGAATGAAATTGAGTAAATCTGTCTACACTTTTGTCCGGGGCAACATGCTCTCATCGAAATTAAGTTTCAATTTAAATTTAAAGCAAAATTAGGGCAGAGCAATTAATCAAAAAATAACTGTAACTAATATCCATAACCATTAATCAACGAAGTTCTTGCACATCACTATTAATTATTTGTCATTGTTGTTATTTTTTATCATTGTCATTACTAATTATTATGAATTATTATTGAGCCATATATATGTGAATTAAATTGATACCATTTATTTTTACTTTTCATTTAAATTAACAGTTTAAAGTTAAGCTAAACAAATGAAAGCACACATTGCAACTGCGTGTTTGTGCACATCGGTTAATCAAACAAATGAATAGATATGACTTTACCAACCTGAATGAAATGGAATTGATTTTAGGACTGAGACACTTAATAGCCATTTCATACTTACATTTCTTTAGGCCTGGTTTCAGCCACCGGCTATCATTATGATCCACTCTGTAATGAAAGGATTCTGAATTATATATATATATACACATACAAACATGAATATGCGAATATTTATAGGACCAGGAAATGAAAGCAAAGAACTATTTACAAGCCGCCAAAAGCTTTACTGGGAAGGACAAATATGGTCAATTGGTAATGTTAAACTCAATTTTCTTCAATGTGTGTGTATTGCCATGACATATGTTTTTTAAAGTCCTTGCTTTATATTTTGCTACTAAGGCTTCTGTAAAGTCACCTTGCCAAAACTGTGTTTATTTAAGCTGGTGCTAACTACTAGAACTCACTTGAGGTTTTCCAGATGGCATTTGTTGTCTTCCAGAGATGCAGTGTCTCCTGGGTAATTGTAGCTCAGATCCAGTTCTCTAAGGTGGGAGGGGCTTTGTCTGAGAGCAGAGGACAGAAAACCGCAACCCCTCTCTGAGATGAGGCAACCGGAGAGTCTACAAGAGAAAGATTTTGGGTTGGATAAACAAGTCTCAAGACAAGACAACCAGAAAGTCCACAAATGCATCAGTTAAAGATTAAAATAAATAAATAAATGAATAAACTAACTTTTTGCAGATATGAACAAAGAAGAAAAAAGAACAAGAGAGGAGATGAACAGAGAAGCACATCACTCAGACAAGAGTTCCCCCTGGCCCTAAGCCCTGAACTGACAATAACTTTACGGTTGTGAAGCCGACTCATACCAGATAAGTGTTTGACGGTTTAGGGTCGGATGGGACATTACAATTCAGCAAAGATAACAAATAACCAAAGAGCCTGAGATTCCACATATTATATAACACAGTGGCTTTATCCCAATATTCCTCCCAAGCCTCCTCCCTCCTTCCTAATTTTCACATGTGTAGATCAGAGTATGGCAGACACACCACCTTGACCCACCATCTGCAGCACAACTATCTGATTGCATTTAATAGACATTCCTCCAATATCCCTTCTTCAGCCTCTACTCCTGCTTCCCTCAGCCTCCCTTCCCATTTTTCAAAAACCATGACACGTTTTTCAAAAACCATGAAACGCAGAATAAAGTTACTTTTATTATTATTATTATTATTATTATTATAAAAGCAGGAAACAAGGCATTTGGATTTGTTTACAGTATGATCCAGATTGCCCCACAGGGTTCATGGGGTCTTTGTTTAATTGAATGCTTCTATGAAGGGTACATACTTTAGCCTTTCGAGTCTGCAGTGAGGGTCAGCCAACGCATCGCACAGCTTCCTCACCCCGGAGTCACCCAAGTCATTATTGGACAGGTCCAGCTCTGAGATGGTAGAATGTGGCAACCGCAGAGCTGAAGCCAGCTCCTCACAACAGCCACCTGTGAGGCTGCACTGTGCTAGTCTAAAATCAATGCCAGGAGATGTACATAATCATTAGGAAAATATACAACTGTAACTACTTCTACTCAAGTAGCTGACATCAAAATTTGTACCAGCCACCAGCTAAATTTTAAAAACTGCTGTTCAGATGAATAAAATACAGATTTACTATTGAAAGGCTGGTGAATTGCATTTACCCATCTGTGGTTGCTACCAATATTATTCACATTTCACAACATCAAAAATGTATCCATCCATGGCCGGTACTGATATCCTGTCAAGTATCTTAATTTAATTAACTAATTAAATTTCATTTAAATTATTACATTAAAATTATTACGCATACAGTTGCTCCTTTAACTGTCAGGTGAAGTAATGAGTGACCAAGAGTGTTCAAATATTTAAGGATCTTGATTTGTACCTCAGTGTCTTGAGTTTGCAGTTCTGGTGGCTCAGAGCCAAACACAAGTCCTTCACACCTGAATCGGCCAAACTGTTGTTGATCAGGTCCAGCTCAGTTAGATGTGAACTAGCATGCTTGATGGCTTCTGCTAGAAGCTCACAGGAACTTCCTGTCAAACTACAGCTTGCAAGCCTGTGAAGAGAATGAAGGGAGAAAAGTTAACACAGTTTTTTCAAGGACCTTTGGACCAACACCTTTTGACCCACCTGTGACCTCAAAAACAACACGGAAGACACTGATTAGAGGCTGGCTCTGTGTTTCTTAGATTTTGTCTGAAACGACTTAAGAGAACACTAAATAACAGATTAGCATTAAGGTCAGCAGTAGTGAATTTGGTGGCCCCTGTCTTTTTCTTTTTCTTTTCCAACCTCTCTCTCGGCCTCAAACCCAAGGCAATTTGACAATAAAGCTTCTAGAATCTTGTAAGCTTCTTACAGTGTGTGCTAACACTAACCTCAAGGTGTCCAGTCTGCTGTTTCGGTCAGTCAACCCATTGACCAGCACCTTCACCCCAGAGTCTCCTACTGCGTTGAAACTCAGATCCACCTCTGTCAGCTGTGTGCCCTCTGACTGCAAAGCAGCCGATATAATTTCACAAGAGTCTTTGGTAAGTCCACTGTGGACAAGTCTATAGAGTAAGAAAAAAAGCATATGAAGCTGGATAAATGTAAACATGCATATCCACAATCAAAATCCCAATTGAGCACCCAATTGATTTTGTGTTGTTAATGCTTAAAGGAATATTCTGCCACATTTCAATCCATAGCCCTCATAAGGACATAGGAAATTGAAACCCAAAGCTTATTTTCCTCTGTCAGCGTTAGCTACTGTTTCACTTTTCAGTTTGTCTCGTACTAAATTTTCCTACCGAGAGCACTTCATGACCTTGAACAACCTGAAATGCGCTGAAATATGCTTTTAATACATTGATGAGCATGAGCATTGTCATCATTTTTTGAACAAACAATTCAGTCAAGTTTGATACAAGTTTGCTAAAATATCTAGTGTGATTCATACACTTTGAAAAGTGAGTAGATAGCGGACAGTACTACGGGGAGAGGTATTACAACAAGGGTTCAATAGCTCAAACACTCAGATGAAAATTTCATCAGTTTGTCTAGACACTTTGTTACACAGGGTTAATTGCCCTATGTCAAATGCTTTACAGTCACATTTAAATGTTCTATAACAAATACCCCAGCGATTGTCTTACCGAGCCTTTCTGCAGCTCCTTACCGCAATGACCAGTCTCATGCGCCCTTTATCTGTTGTGTTGTACTCAGTCAGGTCAAACACATCCTGTGTGTCCTCTGACACCAGACGAATGTAGGCCAGGATGGAACAGATGGCTGGCGAGAGTAGTTCCCCTGACTCCACATAGCGACGCACCTCCTCATGAAGAGAGCGGTCCTTCAGTTCAAGCAGGCAGAGCAGAAGGTTCATGCACCTCTCTGTGGACTGGTTGTGTCTGTTGATTATATTTTTAATAAACTGGACTGTCCTTGTAACACAGCCTGAGTTTTCTTGAGCAGGCGTGAGCAGCCCGTCAAATAGCTTCTGGTTGGACTTCAGAGATAGGCCCAGAAGGAAGCGGAGGAAAAGATCCAAGTGTCCATTCTGACACTGCAGGGATTTCTTCACAGCACTCTCCAGCAGGTCGTGCAGCTGCTGACCCTCCATGACAAAGGACTTCAGTGCTTCCACGTTGCCAGAGGAGAACGAGTAGAACACAAACAGAGCTGCCAGGAACTCCTGGATGCTCAGGTGCACAAAGCGGAAGACCTTCTTCTTGAAAACCCCAGTTTCAGAGACAAAGAATTCTGTGCACATTCCTGATTTCTCCAGGTCTTTGTCTTTGTCAATACTGTACTGTTTCAAGTCATCCTCAGAAAAGAGTGTGTTACCATTTTCCAGCTCTCGATATGCCAGCTCTGACAGTTTCAAAATCAAATCCTTGTTGGACTTCAGGACCTGCACGGGATCTTTGTGTTCATGAACCTCCTTCTGCTCCTTCCTAGTGATCTGAATTAAGAGGAATTGAGAAAATAGCTCCGTCAGTGATTGGGGAATTTCTTGCTTGTCAACTGTCCCCATTCTTAAGACCACAGTGGCTAAAATCCAGCAGAATACAGGTATGTCACACATGATGTATAGACTCCTTGAATCCTTAATCTGTTTCAAGACCATGTCTGCTTCTGTATGATCTTTGATTTTGTTCCTGAAGTACTGCTCCTTCTGATGATCACTAAAACCATGGATCTCAGTCCATCGATCGATATATTCAACAGGAATCTGGTGGGCTGCTGCTGGTCGGGTTGTGACCCAAATGGAAGCAGAGGGGAGCAGATTCTCGTTCAGAAGGTTCACTATCAACACATCCACTGATGACTTATCTGTAATATTTTCCAAAGACTCGAATCCATTGAAATTTAAGTGAAATTTACTCTCATCTAGACCATCGCAGATGAATATTATCTTGGCTTTGTCAAACAACTCCTCTTTCTCTCGAAGCACAGGGTGATATTTGCAGAGAAGTTCAAGCAGACTGAGCTGTTCATTGATGAATAAATTTAGTTCACAGAAAGGAAGCAAGAAGATAAAATCCACATCTTCATTGGCTTTTCCTTCTCTCCAGTCCAGGATAAACTTCTGCACGGTCACACTCTTGCCAATGCCAGCGATCCCTTTGGTCATGACAGTTCTGACTGGGATCGAACGTTTGAAAATATCATTGCATTTGATGGCAGCTTGTGTGGCTGTAGTACCACGTGACTTTGCCCGAATTTGTTGAAATTCGTGTTGAGTTTTCACCTCTTCATTCACTCCGTCTGTGATATAGAGTTCAGTGTAAACATCATTTAGGTGTTGACGCGTCTCTTCCTCGCCAGTGCCTTCAAACAGCAATTCACTTTTCCTCCTTAATTTATTCTTGATTTGTTTAGAGATTCCCTTTATCATGTTCTCATCTACGTAAAAGAGAGAAAAGAGAAGAATTATTATCACAGACTAAACAAATATTTTTACCACTTTTTCTGACCCCTAATTATCCCACTAATACAGGGACAAATATAAGTTGTAAAATAACCTTTGCATCAAAATAATGCATACAAGCACTCAAAAATATTATTCTATCCTTGATCAAAAAATCATACTACATTTTAGTACCTCTGCATGTCATTCATATAAGTGATTTATTGACTGAATAACCAAAACCAAACTGGAACAAGTTATATTTATAATTTAAGTTGTCAAAATGCTTTGTGTTCTGTCATGCTGCACTATTTGACATTTCATTAATTAGCTAATTCTCCATATTTCACACCTATATATATCAGATAACTACTTTGTCTTTAAGGAATTTAACATATAAATCCCGAGACACGAATGCTAGCACAGCCTGAGTTACCTGACAAAGACACTTGACTTGAACATACTGTACCTGTGTTTGCATCAGATGAGACAGAGGCATGGACATTCTCTGACTGTGCAGAAGTTGCTCCAGCAGATCCTTTGACATCAATAAACACAGAGAAGTTTTTTTATTATAGAACAAGGGGTCAAAAAATCTGAAAATTGTCAATCACAGATTTTTAAGAAATGTCGGCCCTCTGAAAAATATATTCACATGTATACACTAAATACTTGGGTGGGCTTCCTTTTGCATGAAGGAATTAAAAATCTTTGTCTTAATTGGTTGTATGTGATATTCTACTTTTCTGAGATACTGAATTTAGGATTCCCATTGTCTCTAAGCCAATCTTCAAAATTAACACAAATAGCTGCTTGAAATATTTCACTTTATGTGTAATGAACATAATGTGCTTCACTTTTAACTTGAATTCTTGAAACTGATGCATAAAAAAAGAGCTCGTCTGTAATTCCTAGTGTTTTGTCAGGTTTTTCGTCAGCGTTATCATTAAAAATGACACGTTATTTCACAACAAGTAGCAGCAACGTATTCATACCTGTACAAGTTCATACCTGTGTAGTATTTAAAGCATACTGGTCCATGGAATGTGTTGCCAGCCAGTGTTGGGGATATGGCTGTTCCACCACTCTGAGCCATAATGGAAGATGAGATGGAGGGTGTCTGGAGTGGACTGGGTGAAGCAGGAGGAAGCTCCTCTGTGCAGGGAGAGGACAGACACAGACACACAACACAACAAGCGAAGACAGACTGCAAAATCAATCAGAGTGCTAATTCTTTCTTGTTACTGGAGTCCAGTAACTAATCTTTCACAATATCCATAGGCCTAATTACTGGAAATATTGCCTCAAATTTTCACTGAGTAATGAAATATTGATAAGTAGTCGTATGCATTAAATTGATCGACTCACCAGATTTCTTGGACACATCAGTTGACTCTCTGGTGAAATTAGACTGCCATTAGACTGATTATTGAATTCTTCACTGGGCACTTAATATATTTATATACGAACACATCCGCATGCAGATTTTTGCTGTAAGCCTTTAAGTACATTATACACAATTAGGTCCAATTGGACCATTAATATCTGATTGGACAAATTGCATTTCACACGCCATCTGGAGTTCGAACCACAGCCATGAACAGCCCCACTCCGATTTGTGATATATTGTTTAAACACACACCGAATAGTGAACTGCCAGCCAATGCTAACTAAATGGGATCCCAGCAAAATGAAAATGAAAGTGAGTTTCTGTTTGGAGCCGTGTCTGCTGATACCGTATACCACGAACATAGGCAGAAGTTTTATCCAACATCACTGACTTTACCTTTAAAAGGGACCTCTGGGACACTTTGGCTGAGATGTAACAGTTTACCATTAACAATGTTAACTTTGTTCACGACACCCCAAACATTTCTAACACACATAGCTGACAAATAATGTGCACAGTTCATCATTCACCATGCAGACACGTAGATGTGCTCCATAGCTTACCCTTCTGTTGGTGAGTCAGTCCGTCTCCTCTTCATTGTGTCTGAGTACTCCGTCATCTTCTCAGATAGAGCAGTAGTAGAGCTGGTGATTTAATGCAAAAAACTTCTCACTGCACGTCTTTGTGTATTTCTCAATGTTTCTTCCATGATCTCTTGGAACACAATGCTGCAGGTCCTTGGAAAACCTACCAGCCAATCACAAGGTCATATTGTGAAATACCTCACTTAGCCCATTCATATACAAAATATCCCCAGCTCTCCTTATTCTGAATAATAATAATAATAGCCATTCTTAATTGGATATCTAATATTCATATTCATATAATATAATAATAATGGAATGAACAGCCAGCCAATTGATCAACAAAACCACACAAAATGTAACATCTTCAATTAGTAAATGCCTATTGTACGCCTTTATTTTGAAATCATTGAAGGCATTTTCCTATCAAGACAAGGTTAGGCTAGCCAAGCAAGCGTACAAACGATGTGAAAGCGTTTGGCAGCCTATACCAGGCAAAGTTAAAGTAGGCTATAATTCTGCGAAAATACTTCACAGGACCGATGCACCCTGGCTTCACTGTCACTTGTTTTTATAAGGTTTTCACACTCCCCAAAACAGGGCAGAGGGTAAGTAAGCTATTTATAAATGATCTAACGTAAGTAACATTAGGCTGCTCGCTGATGTACGGATGCCGCTAAATACGGGAGACTCCCAGAGTTGGTTTAGAGTTCAAACCAGTGTTGAATTTAGACTCGTGGTGCATTGTATTTTTTTCTGAATGGTTAGGTTGGCCTAATGTGAAACAGAATATAATCACGTCCTCGTGACGCTGGAAACATAATAGCCCAGTGACCGGACGCATCTATTTGTTGGGACTCAACGTGTCAAGTCAAAACGACTCCAGGTCGTCTGGTCACCCTAAAATTACCTTTTCTCATTTTCCTTTTGGAATAGGCTACCATACATCGGAAATGAAAACGTCCACATAGGCTAGGCCTACGTTGTAGTTGAGTCGATGTAGCCTTATTCCCCGTTGGACACACAACCCACGCGGTAGCCTTCATGGATCCCAAAACGCTATCTCTTTTCTAGCAAGACAAGCTAGTCGATGAACTTCAATGGGTCGACCAGAAGCAAAATGTATTTACAACGACATTTCGACCCACCTTTTCTCTTTTCTTCCTTTTCTTTTTCAGGGTATCTGTGGTCCCCGCGCGTAGTAGGTGTGTCCTAACTACAGACGCGACTGTTTTAGTACCTTCTATGGTAGGGCGTCTGAGGATAGCCTCCGCCACTTTCTGTATCGCTACCCAGTGGTAAGAAGGTTAATGCAGATGTTTCCAGATGTTTCGTGCTTGAGCGGTTGCGTGCGAGTTAGTGTGTAATAGGTGATTTCAAACACCTTTTTCCCTACCCACCCTAGTAGTACGGTTCAGTGTCCTCGTATTTATTTATTTATTTTCTGTAGGTATTTGTTGTTGTTGCTGCCCAGAATATGTGTATTATAGCTATTTATAATGTAGTTATCTCTTGACCTAATCTGACTCTGTGTATTTGTTTTTACATCATTCATTATCAACCTATACATTCTGTATTGTGTGTGCAAATCTGCTGCTACGCAATAAACTGTGTGGTAATGGGTTATGATTGATTGCAAACGTGAAGTTAATGGGTTATGATTGAGACATATGCATCGTATTATGCATTGGCTACAAGAAAATATTCAGTGCATTTTGGAAGCTGTTTTTGGGTGCAGTCTGTGCCTTGGTCTCCTAAGCTACTGCTGAAAATAATTGTCAGAAACTGTAAAGGCTACGTTATCAGTTATCTTTGGTTGACTGTCTTCCTGCAAATAAATGTTCTGCTCCCCGGAGGACGTCCCACGGTGGGTAAACCAACAACATTTTGCATAGTGTTAGTGCGTGGAGTGGAGCTTTCCGCTTCCCCGTATATTATGTTAAAAATGCCTCTCACTCGGCGCAAGTGGAAGTAAGTAAGGTAAACCAACCGAGAACAACGTTTACATAGCAATTTGTAAATGTTGCCTAGCCAATGGTTGAACATTTAGGCTATATATATTTTTTTTTCTTTTTTTTTTTTTTTTTTACGAACGGACAGACATTCTGCACTTGTGTAGCCTGCTCGTATTTTCTGAATCTTTTGTGGCTCGTATGACGAAGGTTGAAATTTGCAGTCGTGTCTGAGAAGTCGTGTTCAAGCTTTGTTTGATTAGGGCAGGAACCTATCTATGCAACGGTGGGTGGCGATATTGACGGGGCTATATTTACGTATTCATAGTTTCGGATTTTTGAAACCCGGAAGAAAAAAATGGTAGGTGCGAATCGGCCGCTGGAGGGGGACTTCAAACGACTTTTGTATTTCCTTGTTCTGAAATAGTGACTCCCCAGCAACAGGAACCGTTATGTTAGGAAGGAAGATTGCTTCTTAGCAATCAAGAAAAACTGTATCACACTGCATGCAATAGCGTCTGTTTATCTTACATTCACCACTGATAAGAAAACACTTGCGCCAGAACTATCCAACGGGAAATATTATTGGTGCACAGTTCCAAAACAACAGACATCCATTGTTGAGCTGTAGCTTGAATGTTTATTCTGTTTTTGTAAGTCTCTTTGGATAAAAGTGTCAGCTAAATGCATAAATGTAAATGTTCTTTTGACTTCACTTTACAGGCTAACTGTTGTGTTTTTGGTTTCATTATCGGCTCTCATCTTAGTGACCGCTAATTTTATTATTCTACTCTGTATTCTAAGTATAGGTTAACGTTTGTTAGCGATCGAAAACCATTGTAAGCACTTCTTAGCAATCAAGAAAAACTGAAACACACTGCATGCAATAGAGTTGATTTATCTTACATTCCTCACTGATAAGAAAACACTGCACCAAAACTATCTAACAGGAAATATTATTGGTGCACAGTTCCAAAACAACAGACATCCAGTGACCTGAATACTGTATGTTCACATTCAATATTATGCCATGGTATCATCAAATATAATGTACCTTGTGATAGTTTTATGTCGATTAGTGTAGTTTGTTGTAGGCTTTGTGTTGTGTATGTTTTGTATATGCATGTGTGAAAATACCTGCAGTGTGATCCAGTCCTCTCCAAGCTGATCAGTTTTAAACGACTTTTTATTTCTTTCTTCTGAAATAGTGACTCCCCAGCAACAAGAAACCGTTATGCTCAGATAAAGCACCATCTCTGATAAGGATGTGGTTGATGGGGGAGGGGTGAATGTTTCAAGTGTATGCTTGTGTGTGTGTGTTTGAGGCATTTGAGGTTCAGCAGCCTAATAGTGTAGTGCCAGTGTAGTGCCTCTTTAAGAGTGAAGTGTGCTGTGGGTCCATGTGACCAGTGTTTAGCCTGTGTGAAGGAAGCGCAAGATTCAGTTAGTTTGATCTTATAGCCTATTCAACCCGGTATGTATCCAGTTGGTAAGCTATCCATATTTCAAATGTTTTCTTGTTTGCTTTTATGTTGCACGTTTCATGTTGTCTGCTATCACTATGCTATGTCGTTGCACTGTGTTAACGTTTGCTCCGTTGTGTTGTAACGCTAGAGAACACTGTGCACCGGTAGATCGAAGCAGTTTGGGTAACTTATAATAAAGTTAAGAGTTAACGAAATGGCGAAGCTGTGGGACATAAAGCTAACGTTTGGACTTATAACACTGCTGTCCCAACCGTGTTCGCTTCCTTTGGTTTTTAAATGTTTGATTAATTATGAATCGCAGGGACCGGTATTGTACTTTCTTGTTTGCCGAGGGGCATTGTGGGAGCTGTAGTTTCCTGTTGCAGATAAAGCCTGTATGTACTTTGTGTAGACTTTTCACATGCATGTGGTGCGTAATGTTTGAAATGTGATGCACACTGTATGAAAATATGAAACGTGTACATGAAAATTATGAATTATTATTATTTGTAGTTTGATGTATCTATATTATGTTTATTTTGCTGTTATTTGTTAATGTCATTTTGATATTTGGATATGGGTTGATATGCTATTTATTATTGTTGCTTATGGTTATTGGACTACAGGGGCTACCTCACTGTGGGTTTGATGGTGCTGGGGAGCTGTGTATTTGTTAGGCACATGAGAAGTTAAACGTTGCATGCCTGTTTGTTTCAGGTTTATGACCTGCTTTCCCTTTTTTGTGAAATAAACAAACAAAAGTGGAATACTGGGTAATATCCTTTGTACACCGTGTCACCCTTTCCGTGGGGAGAACACGGAACAGTGTGTGTTCAGTTCTGATAGGGTAGCTGTCATAACACAGCCAGATTATATATTATTTCACTGCCTGAAAGGCCTTTGGGTAGAATGTGTCTTGTACACGCAAGCTGGACTTGGCACTTTTTCTTGGCTTTACTACTATGTTTTATACTATGTTCACATGCTTATTAACTTTTTAACATACCCTTTTTTCCAGAGATGGGGAGGGATCGGGAGATCGGGAGAGGACCTCTGGGTCAGACTTTAATGTGGGTCCCCAGTGTTATGACACATTAGCCCACTGAGCCACAGTGCCCCCCTTCATCTGCTTATGTGTGCTCATCATTTGTATAAAAAAATAGATTTCACAAATTCAATCTCCATGTCTGTGTCTGAGAAGAGAGAGAGAGAGATCGATCTTAACACACTCTTCTGTAGGCATAACCTCCCTCTTCTTTTTCTTTTAGTTAGTTTTTTAATTGTGCTGTAGCTTGTATGTTTATCCTGTTTTTGTAAGTCTCTTTGTATAAAAGCATCAGCTAAATGCATCAATACGGTTCTTAATAATAATGTTCTTTTTATTTCACCTTACAGGCTAACTATGTTGTGTTTTTGGTCTTATTGTCGGCTCTCATCTTAGTGACCTCTAATTTTATTCCTCTACTCTGATACATTTTTTTTTCTTCTAGAGAACACCCACAAGAGGGCATTAGCTTACCATATTCTTGATTATAATGTGTCTATAGTCCTAGACCCTGAATAAAGTCAGCAGACCCAGACCCAGAACATTCCTTCTGAATGTTTTCATACCTCTGTATAGATAGATAGATAGACAGACAGACAGACAGATAGATATTCTTTATTGATCCAGAAGGAAACTAAGGTGTCCAGTAACATATACGCATCATGCATACACATAGGCACACAGACATATGACATCCACGAACACATTCATACTACAAAAATTCAAAGGAGGTTATCAATTGTGTGCCATTACAGTAAAGTTAGGTTGTGATATGTTCAAGAAGTAGTGTGGAAAAAATGCAGAAAGGTGCAATGGTATTATAGTGCAAGAGAGTGACAGTGCAAGTGCATTGCCAGTGCAAATTTACTATTTTATTTCAGTACAACAGGCTACACAATGTATCAAATATAGATTAATCATTACTTAACAGGCAATCTAGCAAACTGGGCAAGTGGATACTATAGCCAGTAAGGGACTTTAACTACCGAGTTCCAATCAGTGCCAATCAGTCCTGTCCAGGGTAGTTTATGTGTATGTAGAAAGGCACCCAGATGAAGGCATTATGTAAAGGCAGGTGTGCAGAACATACTTAAGCACTTAAGTCAATCACACTCCTGCTTTCTGTGTGTTGTTTGCTATTGTAACAGTAGTAAACTGGTTGATAGTTGCACAGTGTGTACGTTTATAAGTGATTACGTTTACATGCAATTAAGCATCCCAAATATGAGGTTTATCCTGGTTTTGATCATGTTTGAGATGAATTGTTTACATGAATGCAGAGAAATCGGGGTCATTAATATCCCTGTTTATATGATAAATAGTGATATTCTGGTTATTGATTATAGCATTCTTTTGCAGTGTTCTCACCGAAGATTCTAAAGAGCACCGCTTGATTGTCTTGGTGCGGTCTCAACAAAGACTCTTGTGAAACAATAACTTCTGCTCTCCAGTCTGAGAATTCACTACTGAGGGAGCTGAACCTGAGTTGCAATGACCTTAGAGATGCTGGTGTTGAGGTTTTGTCCCAAGGGTTGAGCCATACAAAATGCAATCTGGAGACACTGAGGTCAGACAATGTTATGTATTAACACCTACAGTGCACGCAGAGAGTGTTATTTCAGGAAAATTAAATTAATTATGTTAATGGTAATTTTATGTCAAATTTGGGTAACGCTTTATATTAGCACACACAGATCCGCCATTAACAAGCTGCTTATTAACACTTTCTCTGGGTGTCTGGTGTCAGATAAAGCTTGTAAGGTCCTGACCTCGGTTCTAACATCAAAGCCCAGTCCCCTGAAAGTGCTTGACCTAAGCTACAACCACACAGGACACTCTGGATTAAGTCTTTGCTCCAAATTTCAAGACAAAGGCTTTCAATTCAAGTAAGTAAGACTGAAGTGACCCTTTTCCGTGTTGATTTAGCTTTATTCTTTCTCTATGTCATGTTAATTAACAACCTTTGTGTACTGATTGAACTACTACCACTGTAGATAGATTTTAATGCTGAACAGTGGATGAAGCCAGGTCTGCAGAAATGTGAGTGAATTTATGTGCTGTTGTGTGTATGCTTGATTACTCTATGTGTCTGTATGTTTGACTTGGAAGTAAGTGTTCCACCTGCTCTACTGTTATGTCTGTGACCTGCAGGAACCTCTTGACTTTTTAGTCATCTTCCACGTGGTCATGTTAGTCATTTGTAAACAAGGCTTTTTCTTTCACTTTTATGATGATGACACAGTTATATCCATGTGCCTACGTGAACTCAGACAAACACACACACACACACAAACACACACACACACACAATGAGACCAGGTGGTCCTGTGTGGGAAATGTTTCCTTGTCTTGTTCAGATGCCTGTGAAATCAAACTGGACATAAATGCTGCACACCCAGAGCTGATCCTCTCTGAGAATAGCCTTACAAGCTTTATCTGACACCAGACACCCAGAGAAAGTGTTAATAAGCAGCTTGTTAATGGCGGATCTGTGTGTGCTAATATAAAGCGTTACCCAAATTTGACATAAAATTACCATTAACATAATTAATTTAATTTTCCTGAAATAACACTCTCTGCGTGCACTGTAGGTGTTAATACATAACATTGTCTGACCTCAGTGTCTCCAGATTGCATTTTGTATGGCTCAACCCTTGGGACAAAACCTCAACACCAGCATCTCTCAGGTCATTGCAACTCAGGTTCAGCTCCCTCAGTAGTGAATTCTCAGACTGGAGAGCAGAAGTTATTGTTTCACAAGAGTCTTTGTTGAGACCGCACCAAGACAATCAAGCGGTGCTCTTTAGAATCTTCGGTGAGAACACCGCAAAAGAATGCTATAATCAGTAACCAGAATATCACTATTTATCATATAAACAGGGACATTAATAACCCCCGATTTCTCTGCATTCATGTAAACAATTCATCCCAAACATGATCAAAACCAGGATAAACCTCATATTTGGGATGCTTAAGTGCATGTAAACGTAACCACTTATAAACGTACACACTGTGCAACTATCAACCAGTTTACTACCGTTACAATAGCAAACAATACACAGAAAGCAGGAGTGTGATTGACTTAAGTGCTTAAGTATGTTCTGCACAACTGCCTTTACATAATGCCTTCATTTGGGTGCCTTTCTAAATACACATAAACTGTGGCTCATCTGACGAAGGTTGAAGTTTGCAGTCATGTCTGAGAAGTCGTGTTCAGGCTTTGATTGATTAGGGCAGGAACCTATCAGGAACCTAGGCAACGGTGGGTGGCGACATTGGTGGGGCTATCATAATGTCAGATTTTTGAAACCCGGAAGAAAAAAAATGGTCGGCCGCTGGAGGGGGACTTTAAACGACTTGTATATCTTTGTTCTAAAATAGTGACTCCCCAGCAACAGGAAACCGTTATGTTCGGAAGGAACGCCCTCTCTGTTAAGGATGTGGTTGATAGGGGGAGGGGTATATGTTTAAAGTGTATGTGTGTGTATATGTGTGTGTGTGTGTGTGTGTGTGTGATTATGTTTTGCCCCCCCCAAGCAAGCTTAATGCCCTCCTAATGATGATATCCTACTCATACCTTTGGGTCTTCTGTTGTGTTAAGAGTTTAGAAAAAGTATTCTAAGTGTAGGTTGACACTTGTTAGCGATTGGAAAAAAAAAAAGTGTAAGGACTTCTTATCAATCAAGAGTAACTGTGGGGTTAAAATCTAGCTCAAAGCCATTTCCCGATTCCTCCCCATCTCTACAAAAAAAGAAAAAACAAATTATGTTAAAAAATAAGCATGTGAACATAGTATAAAACATAGAAGTAAAGCCAAGAAAAAGTGCCTAGTCCTTGCATATTCAAGGGACTTTCCCCCTAAAGGCCTTTCAGGCAGGGAAATAAATAAAAACAGAAACCCAGATCTGGTCTGGGAACAGAAGTTGTGCTCTGACTCTAGTCATGAGAACCAAAGAGGGTCCAAGGACAGGCTGTGTTATGGTAGTTACCCTATCAGAACTGAACACACACAGACATGCCACAATTGTGTGCGTGCACACACACACACACACACACACACATTCTTATGTTTATACATTTGTATTTGCAGATTGCACATGCATGTTTACTTTGCAGATTTGTATTTGTATTTGTACACACACACACACACACACACACACACACACACACACACACACACACAAACATTCACCCCTCCCCCATTAACCACTTCCTTGTCAGAGAGTGCGCTTCATCTGAACACAACAGTTTCCTGTTGCTGGGGAGTCACTATTTCAGAAGAAAGAAATACAAAAGTCGTTTAAAACTGATCAGCCTGGAGAGGACTGGATCACACTGCAGGTATTTTCACACATGCATATACAAAACATACATAACACAAAGCCTACAACAAACTACACTAATCGAAATAAAACTAACACAGTATTGAATGTGAACAATCAGTATTCAGGTCACTGGATGTCTGTTGTTTTGGAACTGTGCACCAATAATATTTCCTGTTGGATAGTTCTGGTTCAGTGTTTTCTTATCAGTGGGGAATGTAAGATGAATCGATGTTATTGCGTGCAGTGTGTTTCAGTTTTTCTTGATTGCTATGAAGTGCTTACAGTTTTTTTCAATCGCTAACAAGCGTTAACCTATACTTAAAAATATGAAAAAAATACCTGCAAAATAAGTAGAAAAATGCCACTTACTTCTACTAATACTACTACTCAGCCTAAAAAGCTACTACTACTACTACTACTTCACTGAATGTGAATTTGAATGTTAATATTGAACATGTTTGAATGCACAATGTACTGGTCTCATGAATAGCCGTTAACTGTAAATCAGTATGTTTTAATGCTACGGATTACAGTACAAAACTATTCCTAGTGTGGAGGAAACTGAGACGTCTCTGAGAGCATGTCAAACCACATTGAGATGGTGAAGGCTGAAAACACAGTTTATGCTGTTTAACCTGTTGGTCATAAGAGCCAAAACTTCTTTCATCTGTATTCAATACATAAATATATGAGTAAATAATTTATGTGTCATGTCTAGATATGCTTCAATAAAATATAGTATAGTTAAATATATGTAATGGAATATAGTATAGTTATGTAATCACCCTCCCCTTACATGTTGGCCTATTAATGTACTGTTTGGTCACAAATCACAAATATAGATGTAATCATCTTCCCCTTAAATCTATTAATGTAGACCTACTGTTTGGTCACAAATCACAAATACAGCAATCCTATGTACCCTGTGTACTGATAACAGGTTACATTTCAGCCAGACCCCTTAGAAGTCTGGCTAAAATGTATATTTATCTATATTTAGATGTGATTTAACATGCATTGAGACTTCCCAACTTCCTCTATGGACTATGCATAGTTCTGTAACGGATTATAATGTGCCTAAAGGAACCAACGTTAACGATAAGATAAAAAGCAGATAAAAGTTTGTAATTATTCCCAGCTGTCTTTTTAAGCATGAATACATTACAGAAGCATAGCAGCTGATAAATAGTGGCAAGCCCGTTTTTCTTTCGACCAGTTTCTCAGGGGGGCGCAGCTTCTCCCAGGGGGGCAGAGCTTCTCCCTGGGTGGGCAATGTACCTTGGCCTCGCCCCTGGGTGTGACACACACACACATACACTTTCAACATGCACCCCTCCCCAGTCAACCACATCCTTAACAGAGAGTGTGTTTTCTCCAAACATAATGGTTTCCTGTTGCTGGGGAGTCACTATTTCAGAAGAAAGAAATACTATACCTAGAATTCTTTTTTTTTAACTCTTAACACAGAAGAAGACACAGAGGTGTGACTAGGATGTCACCATTGGGCATTAGGTTTACTTGAAGGGGCAAAAAAATTATCACTAAATGGGAGCAAACACGGGTGCCATCATTTGTTTTAAAGTAGTATTGCTGGACATATGTTGTGTGGACAACACTTTGCTGATGTTGAATACTAGCCTATACAACACATCAATATAGGCTGCTCCACCAATAGCTCAACAAATACAAGGGTATTGGAAGCATTTGCAATGTGTTTGTGCACAGCTACTGAGGGGGACCTGAAGGTTCTCCCCCAGAATTTTTTTTTTAATTTGATGTAATTTCCTGCTTTCTGGTGTATTTTCACAGGTTGTTAGATATCTTATTTTGTCATCCCAAACCCAAACCCTGAACAAAAGACAGGCATGACTTGGCTTCATGATTGATTCATGCCAGTTAAGTATTAGGGCTGAGAAGTCTAAGGGCTTAGAATGGGCTCTGGAATTCAGCAGTGTCTTCTAGGCTATTCTGATTTTTAATTCATTCTCATTTGCAACTTGCAAAATTGGTAAAGGCTAAGTTGTCCTTTCTGTGGGCTAGCTAACATTTAGGCTAACCATAGGCTATGTGTCTGCTTACCACTATTCTGTTGATTAAATAATTCAGTTTGACATATGAACTCCACTTATTAAAATAAATTTGGTTTTGTTGTTTTCTCTATAGCTGTTTACTTAGGTCGAACTTTGTAAATCCATTAGCTAGCTAACTAACAGGCAAGTAGTCGGTATGGCTCAATTGTTACAATATTGCTACAAGAGATTCTACAGTGCAATGCACTGCTATTATAGTATCATAGTGTGACATTATTTTAGTCTACAGGCGGAATCTGATTATTTAGCTATATAGAACAACTGGTTTGCCAGCAACATTTAAAAGGATACACTTGCCAGGTATGTAGTAGATTTCATTGCACTGTGATGCTAATTAGCCTAATGATGCAGCTGCCTTATTAGCAATATATATCAACTCATCTTGGTAAGAAAGAAAAATACAGGACACAGGTAATAAAAGTTCAGTATCTGCTTTAAAGAGAGATGAAAGTGTGTTTAGAAACAGTGATATCTGTGTTTTTCAGTAGATAGGTCATAGGTTAGATATTTTTCCAGAGGGGGCAGGACTTATGTCTTGGGCGGGCAGTGCCTCCCACCCACCATTAGCCATGCCCCTGAGAAGACCCACATGACACAATTAGCAACAGAAACAGTTTTCTTATCAAAAGAACATTTTGTAAACAAAACACTCAGTCTGCATTTCAAAATGCAACAATCTAGCTAATTCTACCTACACAAAACACTAGCATGTGTTTTCCTTACACAGTGAACATGTAGTTAGTCATAGTACACTGACTTTGAAAATGCTAACAAGCGATGGCATTTCTGAAACTACATTCATTTTCCAAGACTTTCCAAGAATTTCCAAGACTTCATGGACTACATTGACTTCAAAAACCCTGGCTCTGCTTACTTTACAGTAACCATCAATCATTGTGTGAATGTATGCAATTTGTAAAACAAGTCAGTCATTTTACAATACATAATGAATATTCCATAGAAATTCTTCAGGAATTGTTGCAGACGCTTAGGCCTATAATTCTTCCCAGTTGCTAGCATGCTTTTGTCCAATAAGTAATCACTTATTCACTGGAAAGAATCTATTCATAGCCAAAAAGATACTGTCTGCAGACATATGAACCACAAATGTCACTGTGTAAATCTTCTCCATAATTCTTCAATCCACAATCATTCTTCATATATATAAAATACCAAATTTGCTGTTTGATATTTGCCTCAAAGAGGCCAACAGAACATTGAGTAATTGTGAAAATATCCATGTTTTGCTGAAAACAGGAAGGTCAATGCAAATTGGAAAGTTACTTCAGTATATTAAGTGCACTGTATTGTACAGTATATTTTACAGTATTATGGGTTTTACATGTCAATGACAGTTACTTTACTGTAAGTGTAGGAGGAAATAATATGTTGTAAATGTTGTAAATAAAATGTTGTAACATTCTGGTTCTTTTTCACATATTCAATAACCAGGTAATATTGGTATAAATGGCGCAGACATAGCAAAACCTAAGGCAGAATCTGCTTATTTTGAAAACATTTTTTTGCATTTTTTCCTCATTTGTGTTATGATTGACTGAGAGTACTCGCTGATCTAATCACTTATTGCATTGTTTAAAGGGAAAAAAATGCTTTTGCTGCATGTTTTAAATGTTTTGTCACTGTTAGAACCTTTTCCAAAAAAACAAAAATGTGTGATATTGGGCAGAGGGCCCCTGTTTAGGCCTTTGTGTTAACTGATATGAAAATGTGGATTCTGAAGTGATGGTTGCATCAAAGCAATAAAGAAAAACTGTAATTCATTAAAAGTGATCTCCCTGAACAGTAAATAAGAGAATCAGGTAGCTACAGATTCTGGCCTGTGTCTGAATGGAGACTCAAACACACATTTTTACACCACTGCAAAAAATGATAAATTGTATGCACTGCCAGTGTGTATGGTTATGGGCTGGAATGTATGTGTCTGTGATTAGGCCTGTGTGTGTGTCTGTATATATCTCTGTGTTTGTGTGTGAGTGTGTGTATCTGAATTTGTATGTTTGTTCAAAATTGTATGCACTGCCAGTATATTCAGTATATCGGGTCCCTAGGATCAGAATTGTCAATCACTGTATTGATTAAAATTGGTCCAAAATAATTGCTCTAACTGCATACTGTTGCTCTGAGGCAACTAGCAAAACCCAGCAGTTTTAGTAAACAAATAAAAACAAAATGGAGATTTTTACAACTTAATATGCTTCTTTATATATCCAGGGTCATATACATATTTTTGTTTATTAAATTATTTCAGTTTAAACATGCATGTGAAAAATTATATTTATATCATTGATTTTTGGCACTGTGCAGCTTTACTTCATAATATGGTTGCTCTGCCCCCAGGTCAAAGGTCAGACCCCAGCAACCCATAATTTTATTTGAGAGAAACGTGTCTTGTGTCATTATTTTTACATAAAATCCAAATAAAATCTAATTGTCACGTACAATACCGAAAAATTGTTTGTTTCCTGAGGGCAACTTTTTGGAAAAAATTACTTATTCCAAGCAAAATTATCTGCCAGTGCAGAAAGAACTTTAAACTTTAAACAAGAAATAATACAGAGTAAGCAAGATCTTGATTTAAGAAAATATTGCTTGTTGTAAGTATTTGTGGTAAGATATTTAAACCAATAATAAAATCCGGTGTCTAGAAACTAGCCAAAATTGCTCAAAACTAGTCAACGAAGGATGAAAACAAGACAAATGTGCATGAATCGGGGGCAATGATGCTGAATTCAAGTCAGCCCAAGTGGTCTCCCATCCAACTCCTGACCAAACACTGTGCTGCACCACTTCTGAATTGTGTTGTAATTCTTACCTTGATGTGCCACTGTCTTTTCAACCAGCCAGGTAGATCAAATACTACATGTCTCTGTGGTAACTGTTTTGAGAAGTAATTCTAGTACAATTTGTTTCCAGTGTTTCAGAATTTCACAAACTTTCAATATCAAGTTTAAGGTCTGCAAGTCATGTAATCTAGCACTTATTGTTTTTGTATTTGTGATTAGCACTTATTTCCACATAAAGGGTCCTTCTGACCAAATGACATAAAGGTTGCCTATTGACATTTCATTTTTCCAAAGCGTGGCAACTAATCAAAATCATCAAGATCATCGAACGGTATATAAGATTATATCTCAGCAACGAATTGATGATCAGATCCAAATCAAATGTCCTACTTTGGCTCCAGAGGACCTAGAAAAGTTTTGCATAATCGTGCATTTTGCTTTTGCACTGTCAATGCAAGTGCACCTACTAGTCATAGGCTACTGTGGAGGCCCAAAGATGATCCATGGACATTTATGATATCATTGTCCATACCTTAACTTAGCCTGGTATAGGCTGCCAAACGCTTTCATGTCGTTTGAGCGCTTGCCTGGCTGCCCTTACCTTGTCCTGATAGGAAAATGCCTTTAATTGATTTCAAAATATAGGCGACAACAGGCATTTACTAATTGAAGATGTAAAATTCTGTGTGGTTTTGTTGATCAAACGGCTGGCTGTTAATCCCATTATTGTTATATTAATTATGTTAGACATACCATTAAGGATGGCTATTATTATTATTACTATTATTATTCAGAATAAGGAGAGCTGGGGATATTTTGTATATGAATGGGCTAAGTGAGGTATTTCACAATATGACCTTGTGATTGGCTGGTAGGTTTTCCAAGGACCTGCAGTGTTGTCTGAAGAGATCATGGAAGAAACATTGAGAAATACACAAAGACGTGCAGTGAGAAGTTTTTTGCATTAAATCACCAGCACTACTACTGCTCTATCTGAGAAGATGACGGAGTACTCAGACACAATGAAGAGGAGACGGACTGACTTACCAACAGAAGGGTAAGCTATGGAGCACATCTTACATGTCTGCGTGGTGAATGATGAACTGTGCCCATTATTTGTCCGCTATGTGCGTTAGAAATGTTTGGGGTGTGGTGAACAAAGTTAACATTGTTAATGGTAAACGGTTACATCTCAGCCAAAGTGTCCCAGAGGTCCCCTTTAAAGGTAAAGTCAGTGATGTTGGATAAAACTTCTGCTTATGTTTGTGGTATATGGTATCAGCAGATACTTTTGTCCAACACGGCTTTCATTATAACAGAAACTCACTTTCATTTTCATTTTGCTGGATCCCATTTAGTTAGCTTTAGCTGGCAGTTCACTATTCAGTGTGTGTTTGAGCAATATATCACAAATCGGAGTGGGGCTATTCATGGCTGTGGTTTCGAACTCCAGATGGCGTGTGAAATGCAATTTATCCAATCAGATGTTAATTCATATTCATATTAATAGTCCTAGTTGGACCTAATTGTGTATAATGTATTTTAAGGTTTACAGCAAAAATGTGCATGCGAATGTGTTCGTATATAAATATATTAAGTGCCCAGCAAAGAATAAGCAGTCTAATGGCAGTCTAATTTCAACAGAGAGACAACTGATGTGTCCATGAAGTCTGGTGAGTCAATCAATTTAATTGCATACAACCACTAATCAATATTTCATTACTCAGTGAAAATTTGAGGCAATATTTCCAGTAATTAAGCCTATGGATATTGTGAAAGATTAGTTACTGGACTGCAGTAACAAGAAAGAATTAGCACTCTGATTGATTTTGCTGAAGTCTGTCTTTGCTTGTTGTGTTGTGTGTCTGTGTCCGTCCTCACTCCCTGCACAGAAGAGCTTCCTCCTGCTTTACCCAATCCACTCCAGACACCCTCCATCTCATCTTCCATTATGGCTCAGAGTGGTGGAACAGCCATATCCCCAACACTGGCTGGCAATACATTCCATGGACCAGTATGCTTTAAATACTACACAGGTATGAACTTGTACAGGTATGAATATGTTGCTGCTACTTGACAAAACACTAGGAATTACAGACGGGCTCTTTTTTTATGCATCAATTTCAAGAATTCAAGGTAAAAGTGAAACACATTATGTTCATTACACATAAAGTGAAATATTTCAAGCAGTTATTTGTGTTCATTTTTAAGATTGGCTTAGAGCCAATTGGAATCCCAAATTCAGTATTTCAGAAAAGTAGAATATCACATACAACCAATTAAGACAAGGATTTTTAATTCATTCATGCAAAAGGAAGCCCACCCAAGTATTTACTGCATACATGTGAATATATTTTTCAGAGGGATGGCATTTCTTAAAAATCCTTAATTGACAATATTCTGATTTTTTGACCCCTTCTTCTATAATAAAAAACATCTCTATCTTTATTGATGTCAAAGGATCTGCTGGCGCAACTTCTGCACGGTCAGAGAAAGTCCATGCCTCTGTCTCATCTGATGCAAACATAGGTCCAGTATGTTCAAGCCAAGTGTCTTTGTCAGGTAACTGAGGCTGTGCTAGCATTTGTGTCACGTGTTAAATTGCCTAAAGACAAAGTAATTATCTGTAACTTAATAAATATATACATACATACATACATACATACATACATACATACATACATACATACATACGTACATACATATATATAGAGAGAGAGATGAATTTCCGGTGTGAAATATGGAGAATTAGCTAATTAATCAAATATCAAATAGTGCAACATGACAGAACACAAAGCATTTTCACAACTTAAATATAAATATAACTTGTTCCAGTTTCGTTTTGGTTATTCAATCAATAAATCCCCCATAGGAATGACATGCAATAAAATGTAGTATGAATTTTTGATCAAGGATAGAATATTATTTTTGAGTGCTTGTATGCATTATTTTGATGTAAAGGTTATTAAAGGTAATAACTATTATCTGTCCCTGTATTAGTGGGATAATTATGTGTCAGAGGAAGTGGTAAACCTCCTAACAGAATACTCTGCTTGCTTTGTCTTGTTAAGAGAATGATGACTCCAGGCCCTTCTATTATTAGGTTTACAACTACCTCCGGATTAACTAACCAAGTTTTTAAACTTAACTACCTACTTTGAATACCCCCCAGATCTTTTGACAGTATATTTCTGACTGCAGTGATGGTTATAAAGGGGTTCAGCATCAGGTACCATCACTGTCATGTACCATATTTTCAGAGTCGTAAAAGCCCAGTTTCCCAATTTTTTATTTACAATCACTCACTTAATCAGCTGTTTCTTATCAGCACAACTTGTGCTTCTGCCAGGTAGTTCAGCTAGTTTGTGAAATCAAATGCAGTACATGGTGAGACATTAACTTGGTTTCAGTTTAACTTATTTGCATATCAGATTCGCAACAGCAAAAATTTTGCTCGAGAATATGCATGTCTGCATGCGTTTTCATCCACTGTGTAATGCGAATAAATAAAAAATGAACATTAGGCTAATCAAGTGACGTGTTCCAACTAGCTATGGGATCTAAGCATAATGCCGCCCGGTAGAAACACAGTAAATGCGAATATACATGAATTAAACATAAATTTCCATCAACTTTAATCACGTTTTGCCTTATTTGCATCAAGAGTTAATCCACCCCCCTCAAACAAATCAAATTTGTATTTGCATTAGGGGACTGACTGACTGACACTTTACAAGTGTACAAACAGAGAATTACTTTTTCACATAACTTCAATTCAGTTATTTCAATTATATTTATGTAGCGCCTTTGACAATAGTATTATCTCATGGCGCTTTACACCAAGGAGCACCCAAGAGCAACAGGGAAAGGAAAAACTCCCTTGTGGTAGCTAGTCTAGGAAGAAACCTTGTGCTGATCCATGGCTCGAGTGGCCAACTCAACTGCCATGGGTCATGCAGGAAAAGTACAATCAGTAGTTACCATGGTGGACTACAATTTGTCCATGGTTTTAGCTGAGCATCATAATAATTCCAAAGTATTGTTAAACATGCATTAATAAGTTGGATGGAAACTCTGCTATTTACTTTGCATAAGCTTGGCTCTGAATTTTTCTTTTTCTCCTCCTTTTACACAGGTGAAAGCACCAATAAAATCAGTGAACACACAAAGAGTAGACCTGAATGTGGTAAGTACACTGGAGCTTTTTGCTACTCTTTCTCTATCATCTCCTATTAGTGGCCATATTTGCACACTGGAGCTACTTGCTTCAGCTTTCTCATACTTAGTTTTTTTTTTTTTTTCCTAACAGTGGCCATATTTGTTTAGTCTGTGACAATAATTCTTCTCTTTTCTATATTTTACGTAGATGAGTACATGATAAAGGGAATCTCTAAACAAATCAAGAATAAATTAAGGAGGGAAAGTGATTTGCTGTTTGAAGGCCCTGGCGAGGAAAAAACGCCTCAACACCTCAATGATGTTTACACTGAACTCTATATCACAGACGGAGTGAATGAAGAGGTGAAAACTCAACATGAGTTCCGACAAATGGATGTAAAGTCACAAAGTACAACATCCACACAAGCTCCCATCAAATGCAATAACATTTTCAAACATTCAACCCCAATCAGAACTGTCATGACCAAAGGGATTGCTGGCATTGGTAAGAGTGTGGCCGTGCAGAAGTTTATCCTGGACTGGAGAGAAGGAAAAGCCAATCAAGATGTGGATTTTATCTTCTTGCTTCCTTTCCGTGAACTGAATTTTTTAATCAATGACCAGCTCAGTCTGCTTGAACTTCTCTGCAAATATCACCCTGTGCTTCGAGACAAATTGGAGTTGTTTGACAAAGCCAAGATGATATTCATCTTCGATGGTTTAGATGAGAGTAAATTCCGCTTAAATTTCAGGGGAATTGAGTCTTTGGAAAATATAACGGACAAGTCATCAGTGGATGTGTTGATAGTGAACCTTCTGAATGAGAATCTTCTACCCTCTGCCTCCATTTGGGTCACAACAAGACCAGCAGCAGCCCATCAGATTCCCCTTCAATATATTGACCGTTGGACTGAGATCCTTGGTTTTAATGATCTCAATAAAGAGCAGTACTTCAGGAACAAAATCAATAGTCAGTATTTCAGTAACAAATCAATCAAAGATGAAGAAAAAAACATTATGACTGGAGCAGTGATGAAACAGATCAAGCAGTCAAGGAGCCTTTATGTCATGTGCCGTATTCCGGTATTCTGCTGGATTTTAGCCACTGTGGTCTTCAGAATGGGGACAGTTGACAAGCAAGAAATTCCCCAATCACTGACTGAGCTTTTTGCTCACTTCATTCTGGTTCAATTCATAAAGAAGGAGAAGATGGAAGTTCATGAACACAAGGATCTAAAGCAGGTCCTGAAATCCAACAAAGATGTGATCTTGAAACTGTCAGAAATGGCATACCGAGAGCTGGAAAAGGACAATATACTCTTCTCTGAGAAGGACTTGGAAGAGTACAGAATTGACAGAGACAAGGACCTAGAAAAATCGGGCATGTGCACAGAAATCTTTGTCTCAGAAACGGTACTTGTCAAAAAGAAGGTCTTCTGCTTTGTGCACCTGAGTATCCAGGAGTTTCTGGCAGCTCTGTTTGTGTTCTACTCGTTCTCCACTGGTAACTTTGAGATGATTAAGTGCTTTGAAATGGAGGGCCAGCAGCTGCATCATCTTCTAAAGAGCGCTGTAAAGAAGTCCCTGCAGAGTGAGAATGGACACTTGGATCTTTTCCTCCGCTTCCTTCTGGGCCTCTCTCTTGAGTCCAACCAAAGGCTGTTTGAAGGACTGCTGACACACACACAGGAACCCTCAGAAAGAAGACAAGAAGACAATCCAGACAAGGAGACAATCCAGTACATTAAGGATGCCATCAACAAGCACAATAAGTCCACGGAGAGGTGCATTAACCTTCTGCTCTGTCTTTTGGAACTGAAGGACCACTCCCTTCACAGAGAGGTTGAAGAATATGTGAAAAAAGGAGAACTGCTTTCGCCAGCTGTTTGTTCAATGCTGGCCTACATGATGCTGGTTTCTGAAGAAACGCAGGATGAGATTGATTTGACAAGGTACAACACAACAGACAAGGGCAGGCCGAGGCTGGTGATTGCTGTAAGGAGCTGCAAGAAGGGTCGGTAAGGGTGGTATTTTATTCCAATTATCCAGGATTTTATTCTCTACATAATACTAAAAGTGAGCACATATTCTATTGAAACTAAGAATTTATAGAAGATGCCTCAAGGAAATATTTGAAAAATATGCTCACTATATACAGAATAAAAGATACAGAATTCACAATTAAACTTATTATTATTATTATTATTATTATTATTATTATTATAATCAAACCATAGCATAATTCTACATAATGTTTCCGCATGTCTCATTTCTGCCATATGTCTTATAGACTGGTCAGCTGCGGTCTCAACAAAGACTCTTGTGAAACAATAACTTCTGCTCTGCAGTCTGAGAATTCACCATTGAAGGAGCTGGACCTGAGTTGCAATGACCTGAGAGATGCTGGTGTTGAGGTTTTGTCCCAAGGGTTGAGCCATACAAAATGCAATCTGGAAACACTGAGGTCAGAGAATGTTATGTATTAACACCTACAGTGCATGCAGAGAGTGTTATTTGGAGAAGATTGAAATGAATTTGAAATCACAATTTCCCCTTCCTCCAGACTTGCCAGCTGTAACCTGACAGTATGTTCCAGTAAAATTCTGGCCCCAGTTCTCCGGCTCTCAAAGTCCCACTTGAGACATTTGGACCTGACCAACAATGACTTATCAGACGGTGGAGTGCAGGAACTCTCTTCTGCATTAGGCCATTCCAACTGCAGACTTCACTCACTGATGTAAGTGATGTAAGAAGATGTAAGACAATGATGATACAACAGTTAGGTCCGGTTGAACTATTTAGCAATTTCTGATTGGATGAGACGCATTCTACGCATCACTAGGAGTGAGGATATCCCACCGGAATACCATGGGTGACAGCTAATAATTAATCTGCATTTTCCATTGAGAGAGCTTCCAAGCCGTTAAACTGTTGCGAACTCAGCCTTTGGCTTCGTGCCTGTGGCCGAACCACACTCGTGAGGATATCCACAAACAACCTCACTCCCACTTGTGTTATATTGCTTGAATATACTATACACAGGCTAGATTTTTAGTTTAAACAGTCTTTGAGCAACAAGGCGAGACCATGTAGAACTTGCAGTCAAAAAATTGAGAAGCTTGGTTTAATTTCTATAGAGACACTATGTGGCAATGGGGCATTATATTAATTTTAATATTATTACCAGGCCAAGACAATTCTTACGTACCCTTTCTAGAGTGATACATTGTTCTCTTCTATGTGCAGCATTTTTCGTTTTGCTTTCTCTATCACTGAAAATGAAGCATGCAGTGAAAGTGTTCTTTCTCTTGCTATCATCCCAGTCTGGATGGATGTAACCTCACTGAACAGTCCTGCAGACTGTTGGCTGCAGCTCTCCAGTCAGGTAATTCACACCTGATGCACCTGGATCTGACCAACAATGACCTGGGGGAGGCAGGAGTGGATGGGCTATCTGCTGGACTTGGACATCAGAACTGCAAACTGGAAATACTGAAGTATTTTCACTTGTGACTAATGTATTTACAGTACTGCAGAACCTTTATATTTATCTAATTTCATGTTTATTCTATCCACTTATTTTTTCTCTGTCTGTCTATCTGGCATGTGTTCCATTTCTCAGGCTCTCTGGGTGTCTGGTGTCAGAGAAAGCTTGTAAGGTCCTGACCTCGGTTCTAACATCAAAGCCCAGTTCCTGAAAGTGCTTGACCTAAGCTACAACCACACAGGACATCTGGATTAAGTCTTTGCTCCAAATTTCAAGACAAAGGCTTTCAATTCAAGTAAGTAAGACTAAAGTGACCCTTTTCCGTGTTGATTTAGTTTTATTTTTTTCTCTATGTCATATTAATTAACAACCTTTATGTACTTATTAAACTACTTTTCCACTTTAGCATAGATTTTAATGCTGAACAGTGGATGAAGCCAGGTCTGCAGAAATGTGAGTGAATTTATGTGCTGTTGTGTGTATGCTTGATTACTCTATGTGTCTGTATGTTTGACTTGGAAGTAAGTGTTCCACCTGCTCTACTGTTATGTCTGTGACCTGCAGGAACCTCTTGACTTTTAGTCATCTTCCACGTGGTCATGTTAGTCATTTGTAAACAAGGCTTTTTCTTTCACTTTTATGATGATGACATACAGTTATATTCATGTGCCTATGTGAACTCTGACAAACACACACACACACACACACACACACACACACACACACACACACACAATGAGACCAGGTGGTCCTGTGTGGTAAATGTTTTCTTGTCTTGTTCAGATGCCTGTGAACTCAGACTGGACATAAATACTGCACACCCAGAGCTGATCCTCTCTGAGAATAGCAGGAAGGTGACCAGGGTGGAAGAAGACCAGGATTACCCTGACCGTCCCCAGAGGTTCGACTGCTGCCCTCAACTGCTGTGCACTGAAGGTCTGATTGGCCGCCACTACTGGGAAGCTGAATGGAGTGGGAGTGAGGCCGTCATTGGTGTGGCCTACAAGAGCATCCGTAGGAAGGCCCATGGCGCTGACTGCAAGATCGGTTTAAACGTTCAGTCGTATGGCTTGTGGTGCGAAGGCAGCCATTACTCGGTCAGATATGACAAGAACAAGACAGACGTGCCTGTCCCCTCTTCTGGTTGCAACCGCATTGGAGTTTACCTGGACTGGCCAGCTGGTGTGCTGTCATTCTATGCTGTGTCATCAGGGAAACTCACCCACCTGCACACATTTCACTCCAGGGTCGGTGATCCCCCACGTCCTGGGTTCTCTGAACCTCTCTATCCTGGGTTTTGGGTTCACTGGAACTCCACTGTGGGTGTGTGTGGGGGGTTGGTGGGGTCTGAGAGATAAGCAGTGCTGACGCTGAGAAAATATCCATGATCCACTCTATGAAATCTCTAGTTACTGGATAACTGTGGAGACAGATTTTGACAAAATTTGACAAAATGCATCTATTGCATTTGAATGATAAAGCTCATCTAAGACAGGAACTGATGAAGACTATTAATGTAATTATTAAGAAAAAAACAAAACATACATGGGTCGATCTTAACATGTGGAGAAGAAAAAGAGAGAATCAGAAAGGCAACTTGAAGCAACAACTGTACTGTGCTTTAATGGTAGCTTACTCTCCCATAGGTTTTGACAGATTGGTGCATTATTGTGTATTATACACATTAGATACATTATTATATAAAATCGGCTATATCCTAACTTTTTTACTGATTACTTCTAAAGCAACTTTATTTATAAACTGACATTATTCTGGAAAAAAAACATCTGCATTTTGTTTTACAACATGTGATGTATATTCTTGTGGGTATAAGAGGGAATCCTTGTCTCCAAGAAGATGGTCTAGTTACTGGGCACACCTTGTGTAGGGTTTGTGTGGGTAATAACTTGTCTCCTGCATTGTGATTAAAGACTGCAGAGATATACCAAGTGGCCTGCTTTGAATTTTTGACCGCAGTTTCATACAGTTTCCAGTGTGTGTGTTTGTGTTGATACCTGTGAAGGGTGAAGGAATCTGACAGATGTCACGTAATCTACCGTCAGACGTCAAGTGCAAGTAAAGTGGCCATAGCAACAGAGGAAGCTGTAACCACATAGCTTTCACGTCCACTCTTCCCTGCCTTCCTGCTGCTGGGGGGGGGGGGGGGGGGGGTTAATGTTCGACATTTGTGTTGATGCCTGTGAAGGGTGAAGGAATCTGACAGATGTCACGTAATCTATCCTCAGACATCTGGTGCAAGTCAAGTTACCATAGCAACAGAGGACGCTGTAACCACATAGCTTTCACGTTCACTCTTCCCTGCCTTCCTGCTGCTAAAGCACAGATGTGTTTCTCTGTCTCTCACTCTCCTATATTCATCTTCATATTCAGCTTGTCCATTCACCCATATACACATCACACACTTAAATAAATAAATAAATAAATAAACAAATACTGCCCCTGTGCTATGGAGTCACACGGTTAGGTATGAGCTGGCAATCTCTCGGCATGAAATTACAATAAAATTAATAAATACATAAATGAAATGAAAGAGACCATATATTTTGTTTTGATGTATTGTTATAGCATTTCGTGTATTTTTTGGTTTCAAATTTTGGTTCATTTTTTTCTATTTTTTTTAACTCATCACAAAAATTGTTATTCCAAATTAATGTATATTGTCACACGTTAGCTATAACCTTTGTGTGACCTAAATGTCATGCAAAAGACTTGTGAGATAAAATCAACAGGAAACACTTAAGGCTTTCTGTTAACCTACAAGTCAGAGACAAACTTTCATGACTTTTCCTTTCTTTTAAATTATTATTTTTTTAAATATATACTGACATTGCTGGAGTAGCATGCTCAGTGTAAAGCTGTTGTCTGTTGAGTGCAGACCCTAAGATTTGCAGTGCAGGTCACTCAGATAATTTGGGGCGACTTATTAGTGTACACTTCCTATAACCGATGTAGACAAAAGCAAAAGCAACTTTGTGTGAGCATTACCTCCAAACTGAGCAGCGGCGTGGACATTGCAAAGGAGGTAATGTGATGTCTAGACAACTCACTGTAGAAATGTGTCAATGAAAGTTTATCATTCAGAATTATATGTTTGCTCTATGCTCTATGGAAATCCTTGTTTGGCTATCAGTGGCTGGTGCATTAAAATTATTTACTTGTGATATTTCTTCTGTAAGCGTTTCTGTTGTAATGTAGCAGTGTACTCTTACACAAGGACTCTGGTCCACTTGCTTTGTTTTGTTTGCTGGTGTATTTCAGCAGCACACCGTAGGTACTTAGCAACATGCTAAGTCCACTGTATAAGCTTTGTTTATAATGTCAAACATTGAAACAAAGGGATTGTGTGAAGTGATTTGGTGAAGGGTCACACAATTTACAGTTTACAATTTAGTGAATATATATATATATATATATATATATATATATATATATATATATTTAAACACATCTTTACAGTTTATATCCAACTTTGTCTTCTGCCCAGGATACCCCCATTCTAAGAAACCAGTCTACAAGTCTGCCCAGTTTGTTTTATAAGAGAACGACATGTCTGCACCGACTCCTCTCATTGAGACTCTTGAGGAGCTAAAAGAAAATGAACTGAAAAAATAATAGTCTAAATAGAATTTAGACTGAGGAAGCCAAAAATGATACCTTGGATTGGGAGATAAGTGTGCTGGCAAAGAGCATTGAGACAATTGGGAACTTGCATAGGCATGCTTCTTACAGGCAGGGAGCCTGCAAAGGGAGACATGAAAGAGATTATATCAATCTGTGCCCTCACTGTAGAAAGCAGGCATGCCAGTAAGTTAGTGTTATGCTACTGTATCATGTGGTTAACATATAGCCCTATTAACTGCTCAGCATCCTTAGCTCCTTAGACCAACTCAACATTCAAAACACTTGCATAATTGCTTATTGTTAAATAAGCTGATGTCAAATTATTTCCTCTGTCCATCCTCAATTACAAACCCCAAACTGACACAATACACAGTTTCAGCTGATAAATACCTTTTAAACCACATTAATAATGACAACACAGACGAAAAAGTCAGTGTTATGTAATTTCTTTGTTAAGATTGTCTATACAGATAGTGTCCTGCTACAAAATTCTTTATTTTTTATTCTTTATTATTCTATTTCAATGCTATAATTCCAGAATCAATGCTGCTGGGCCTGATTTTACTGATCCATTACATCACCACCCAGGGTCTGGTGTATGTATTTACAGTTACAGTCATACTGTATTGTGTGTGTGTGTGTGTGTGTATGTGTTTACTGATCCTCGTGACAGCATACAAATCAATCAAGACTGAAACCTTTTTGCTTACCTGCTTTTGATAATTAACTTGTTGCATTTAAATTTAATTTTGCCTACTTAGTCTCTTATTAGATTTTAAAATATTTTAAGATATTAAAGTTTGGCTGTTTTATTCTTTTTAAATCTTGGGGTGTTTGCAATGCTCTGGCCTCTCAGACTAAACCAAGGATTAAATGAGTCTTGAGACAAATTATGTGGCTTTCAGTTTCTCTGAAAAGAAGGTCTACTAGAGGCAGTCTATGGTAGACTTGAGGCTGCCACCACATTGTGCAAACAGCTCTTGTCATAAGTTCTTTCATGCAATGTACATGGTGCAGCTTAACCACAGTGTATCATGTGACATATGCTAATGCACAATCTTTAAGCTATAAGCTGAAGTATTGCTTTTAACATTGCCCTAAAGTACTGTCAGAACATTTTCCTATTGATATGATGTGACTGAATTGTGTTATATATAAATCATTTTTGGTAACATTTTAGATTAGGATATACATATTCACCAGTAAGTCGCAGCTTATTAACATGCAAATTTGTAACATACTAGTCATTCTTTAGTCATTACAAGTCACTTATTAATACTTCATTCTGCGTGGGTTTATGGTCTACTGTGGGCAGAATAAGCTCATGCTGAATAAGGTATTAATAGGTGCCTTGTTATGACTAACTAATAGCTAGTATGTTATTAATTTTCTTGGTAATAAGTTGCTTGCTAATGGTGAATATGTGTACCCTAATCTAAAGTGTTAGCCAGTTTTTAATTTATCTTGAGTCCTCATGTGGTTTTCTCAACAAAATACTAAAACACTTTGTTTTTGCTTTGTTTTGCTTTGACAAAATTTGTCACTTTGGCTTTTCAGTTATGAGTAAAGACTTGCTCAAGACATCGTGGATAAAACTCCACTTCAAATTTTCAATGTGGGCACTTGGTGTAATTTGTGGTCAAGATATCTTTTTAAATGTAGGAGGTGACTGAGTGACAGTACAGACTGAGTGACAGTACAAACTGAGGCCAAGTACAGTTTTTTTTCAGTCGTGTGTGTGTGTGTGCCACCCTAACCACTTCCTTCAGTGTCAAGGTAACTTAAGCCAAAGATAAAAAACAAAAACGAGCATTTGTGGCATAGCATCAGCTCTAGTGAGCAGCACTGAAGATCACAAAGCAGGTATGGCCTGTGATATTTCATAGAGGTTCATAAATGGTACAGTGAGTTTAAACGATGTTTTTTTCCGATTTTATGGGGTTTATGTGTGGTGTGCTGCAGTATTTTCTTCTCTCTTGGGGAAAAAGTATTAAAAATAATAGCTTTTACGACTTATGACTAAAGTCAATTGGTATTAGTCACTTTTACTCAAAGTGAAACAGACTCACCATGTGACGTTTAGAAATTAAACCCGGGGTCAACTGATTGTCAGTTAGTAACGTTACTGCTCCTCCACCATGGGCAAAATGTATTGTTTTTAAGATTGCCCTCAGATGAGATATCAGTCATGTTTTATGGCCTGAATGTCGAGACAAAAGGTTTGGTTGATGTGAATAACAGGAAACGTTTGTGGCATTTCCCTTGTCTGCAAGACGTTGCTACTGCTTGCTTGCAGGTTGACTTGATTGTAACAGATGCACAGAATTCTTGTTTGTCAAGATGAGGCCTTTCATGAACACATACTTGTACCATACCAACTTAAAGGTTTTTATTGCCTTATCAAATACTTATGTATCCATATAATATAATGGCCAAAACGCCCTCTTATAGGTTTTGCAGTGTGAATTCTCACTAAACTTTTCTCCCCATTCTTTTTTTCCCCAAATGTCTGACTGATTCAAGACTAAATACTGAAAAGCAGAAAATGTGGAAAAGAAGGAAATCAAAAAAGAAGTCGAAGAAACATGACCACTCTCAATCAACTAGGTATGAGGACTGAAAGAGAAATGTGCACTCATTCTTGGTGCTATTGTGACACAAAAAATGTTCTAGCGACAAAAAAAAAGTATGGCTGAAGAGTTCTTGCAAGTATAGTTGTTGCAAAGTATGGTTTTGTGTCTGACTGTTTGTCCTTGAGCATGGAACTATTGTTTCAGATTCCTTGCATTCGTGTGTAAACTTCCACCTGATGGAACACTCCAGCCTAGTCTGGTTGTCATGACCCCCTCAATCTCAGATTGAGTTTGGTCAGGATACTTTACTGTTATCTCCCACTTCTCTGAGGTGGACTCAATGAACGTAAATCAAAATGCCTCTGTATACTGTACGCTAAACAGACCTACAGTCAATCAAAGCACTGATTCTGATGACATTTGCGGAACGTAGAGCGACATCATTTCAAACAAAATATGTGTTAAGGTTGCCTCAATCGCGTTGGGGTAAAAGCCCAATTTGAATTGGATCCAGATTTGAGACAAACAAAATGAAGTGTGAATAGGCGTAGTGGCCATACTGAGCCAAAGAGCGAAACTGGCAGAGCTTGCAGATCAGTATATGTGTCGACCAGGCTAACTCTTAATACTTCACCCACACTGTCAGTTTTGCAGCTGCCGAGGAACCATTGATATGAAAAACACAAGAAAAGTAGCAGGTGGTTAGTGGCAGAGTACTTTGTTTTTCTTTTGTGTTCCCATGCCCCCATCAGTTAGCTTTTGCTGTCGTTTCGCAAATTTGGTCTACGTTGCATCTTGACTGATTCACAGATTTCTCTTAATGCAGAGGGCAAAATGGGTAATTTCTGCCTATATTTTGACTGTTGAACTTCATGCTTCAATAGCTCTGGTTCTACGCCTTGCATAATAATGATCCATGACATAAAATGAAGAAGACACCTGGGCCATTAATTCAGACATCCAAAGTGTTTTATTAGAGTCATTATACATTCATTTGTACAGCTAGAAATGCAGAAAAAAAGTGTCATGAAATTCAAAAACGCCTACCATTTATTTTGAATTTGGAGTGTGAAATTGGTTATGAGTGTCACAGGAGACTAAACAAAGCATTTTATGATTCACCCACATCATGGTAACAATTGTAAAAAAATTGAAGCAGATAGGCAAAGGTTTACAGGTTTTACACACAAAATACATTTGGTATACATAGGCATTCCCAAAATGTCTTTTGGCCTACCCAAACTCACCTAATACAAAACAACTGTCTTTTACTAAATATGAAGTTTATTTACTTACTTACCTTCTGAACCACAGTTAACCATGCTGAGTTAATTTCAAGGAACTGCTATGTATGTTCTTGGATGAATTTTACTGGTGGCCTATACCCTCTCCAAATTATAGAGGAAGAAAGAGGAAAGGCCAGATGTGTCTTCAGCTGGACACGCACTGAAATGAAAAAGTGACATGTCATTTAAATACACAGTATGTAGATAATCATAAATCACATGCACAAAAGACAACAATAAAACACTGTTTAGTCATGCATTAGTTATTTGGTCATAATATATATACTCTAAGATTATATTATAGGGCCTAAGATCAACATTTTTTTTAGCCTTGAGACAGTATCAGATTACTAGAAATTTGCATCTCACCAGGCTAAGTAAGTCAAATACACAGTATGTAGATAGTCATAAATCACATGAACAAAAACGTTTAGTCATGCATTAGTTTAGTCATGCATTAGTTATTTTGTCATGATATATAAAGTCTAACATTATAATATAAGGCCTAAGATAAACCAAAGTTCTCAAACAACTAATGCATGCTAACGACCTGTCGAGTGCTGTCTATGCTCCATGGTGTACTTACATGTCCAAGACATGGTTCAGCCTTTCATCAAATGCCTCCTCCTCAAAGGAATCCATGCTTGCTGGATAGCCATCACTCTCTGAGAGGATTTCCTCCTCTGCCATGGTGAAATCGGGGTCAAAGAGTAATTCCAGCGTCTTTGCACAAGTAAATCTCTTCATTTTGGCACTTCATTTGTGTCAATCACCTGAGTACTGATTATTTAAACGATGTACCAAATTTTTTTCCACTTACACCAAACACGGAGGTGATTCAAGCGTGCGAGCTACACATCAAAATGACGATCAAACATAAAAAATAAAACAATTGACTGAGCAAAACCATTGGTTTGGTGTTGTGGAGGACATATGGGGCTTTTATCATCTATCGATGGTTTTGAGATTTAACGTTGTTTCTTAATTGCTACGAGATCGGAAGAATCACGTTCATTTCCAATGGGAAAGGAATAGACATTCTTCGCTATCATTTGAGTAAGCTCAAAACATATAAAATGCAAAAGGTTGAATGTCTCCGTCTAGTAATTTGCTATTTTGGATATAAAATCACTGTAGATGACATAAACAAGCTAGTTTGGTCACTTCAACACGTTAAAAGTGACAATTAACTTGACGAGGCACGGTCTACTTTTTTTTTTTTTTCGAGACAACCGTAACACCTACAAATCTAAAATCCCTTGTGCTTGTGGCAGTATAACGACACATTAAGTAAAAAATAACAGTATAGTTGAAAAATCACTAGTTTTTTGATGAAGTTTATTTGATTTAAACTATTTCATCTTGCGCTCGGCGGCGCGACCGGAGGGGGCGCTGTTGCAGCATCAGTGTAAAACACTGACTATTCCTTATTAAGGACACACAAATACTGTTATGATAAGTTTAATATCAGAAAAATAACATCTATGTGGCCCACATGTTTACTTTTTTTTTTCTTTTTTTATCAGAGAGCCTATAGTTAAGCTGTCGGAAGAATGTGGTAAGATTATATATTATAAATTAAATAGCTTTCCAATTTATAAATTTACATTCATACTGAATTGACAACAAAGTCATTTTTGAAGCTTTCATGAACTGTTTATTTTATCTATCCATACAGTAGGCCTACGACTAGATAAATAAAAGTCTCACTCTCTCTTACATGATGTTGCTGCCACTCTTGCCTTACAACATGAATAGAGGCCACAAGCTCTGTCGACCAGCCAACTTCTGTCTCAGCACACAGTGGAGCGTTTGCAGTTTCAAATGCAGTTGCCCATAACACTTTTGCTGGCCCAGTTACTTTTAAGATTGTTGCAGGTACAATTTATAACACATAACATATTTTCTTCTCTAGTTTTGTGTTGAAATGTCAAAACATCTATGGCAGTCTACCTTTCATGACCACATTGACTTTACTGGGATACAAGTTCACTTTGAAATGTATTGTCTGATGATGTTCATGATCACTTTTAGTTGTCTTCACAATTGTGGCAACAACAAAACAGTTCTCTCACTCTTTTTCTCAGAGCACCCTGCTGACACTGTCACTGCTGACCTTGCCCAGGCCTCCACCTCACAGCAGTGTGATGCAGGTTGAAAATAATGTGTCATTATTTGTGTCAAATATTTGAATTGCATGTAGTAAATCAGATCAACCAAACTGTGTGCAAGGTATGTCAAAATGATTAAATTTGTTCTGACTTAAAGAAGATCTACCTTCTCTTTACATGCAGCAACATTCTAATCTGATCAGACGTTACATTGTCATTTGATGTATAGTGCATAGTTTAAAATCAGCTCAGAAATGGCCATCAAGGCAATACCAGGCAACAGCAGAAGGCTAATTCATCAGGCAGGAGTAGGTAAATATATTCTTTGTCCTGTGATGCATTCTTTTTCAGAACGACCTAATGATACTATAACTGCTGACAACGTGGAGGATTCTAGCATGCAGAAGTGCAAAGCAACAGGTTGTATATGCTTTGTCAGTTTGACATTTTATGGGCTCCATGTTCAGCTGCATGTAGTAATCTGAAACGTTCTATCCAAAGACTATCCGTAACACTGAAGCTGATACATCTGTTTGTATTGCTGCAAAAGATCAAAAGATGACATGGTAGCCAGATGTAAAGAAGACCAAAAAAACTAATCTTCTCTATTGGATTTATGTAATACCCCACTTGAGTCAGGCAAAGAAGTCATGCCTTATCACATTTTCACTGAAGGTATGAGTGATAATAGAGATAGGAATTGTCATGGTCGTAAATGGTATGGTTGAAGCCATCTGCAGAGTTTGACTGTGGTTTACAATGATGTTTACTGTAGGCTTTGACATACTGCCTGTCATCTATAGCCTAAACCTGGACCCTGGAAGTGTGTTTTTTGTGTGTGTGTTTGCATTAAACATTTCTTGGCTAAGCAAGACAATTTTCATGAGAATATGAATTGGGGTGTTACAAATCCAATTCAAACAAGATGTGTTGGAAATATCAGTGTCTTTCCCTTTCTTTTCATTTTACTTAACGCTACAGTAAGTATGAGTGTTGTGCAGAGGCAGTTTACTTAACTTCTGATGCAAATAAGATCTTGACTTTTATGCATTAGAGTGCCAGAGTCTCACACTATGCCAGAGTCTCATGCCACTGACAAAACTTCCTGAGAACCCTGCTATCATCCCAAATCCCAAGTGTGCTCATGGGCTGCGTAGCCCATGATACAGGCAGAATCTCTTAAACAGCTATTTGACCTGTAACCTGTAAGGATACAAGAAGTTTAACGGCACACAATTAGAAAATAGAGTCTGCATATATATAACATTTTATTTATTTAATATGTTATTATTATTATATGGCTCTCCAGAATGCTGCAGGGTATTCCATTCACTTTGAATGGGCCTTCCCAACATTCGGAAGTCAGTTATTTCTGTATATGGCAACGAGTTTTTTGCTCCAAACTCACATCTGCATATCATTCTACGCGTAGAGATCTTTCACTTATCACAATGCAACTCGCAATTGAATGCGTTCCAGAGAATGTTTCAGATTCAAGTTCAACTATTTCTGCATTCACGTTCGTCCTGTCGGGAATTATTTTCCTACATTGACCGGATGTCAGGCACAGACAGGCGGAGGCAGATGTACAAACGAGGAGTTTTATTTAAGCAAACAAACAAAGGGATAACGAAAGTCGCGTCCGTTACTATAACGGAGGAAACTAAAGTATAAAGCTCAGAAGTTAATATAAACTCAACACACAGAAGATTAAGGGGGTGAAACACAAGAGAACTAAACAAACCGCTAGAAAACACAGGGAATTACAATACCGACTGGGGAGTCTTTGGCTCGCGGGGCAAACAACGGGAGATCGCGGGAGACGGAGAAAACACACTGACACGTAGGAAGACCAAGGAAACATCGACGAGGCCAGACACCATGTGAAGCAGGAGGGAGGCTTAAATAGGGTGGAGACCAGGTGACACCAATTAGGGCTCAGGTGAAGGTGATCGTGCATGAGGAGGTGAATGCAAACGAGGAGACGAGCTGTGAGTCTGTGACGTTGAGTGAGGGGGCGTGGCCGTGACCAGGTCCGATGCAGACCTGACACCGGAGGACAATACATTATCACTTATATTCACAGGTGCATTAAAGTGTACTCTGCCCTTGTACAAACTTTAGTTCAAATTCTTTGGCAAAAGTTTATATATGAATGCTAAGGATATCCCTCAAAAACCTTGCCTTTATAAAGTTTTACTTTTTAATGATTTACATGAAAGATCCCTTGGGACTCATGGACTGCAAAGTGAGTAGACCAATCACTAGCTATCTGTGTCAAGGCAACACAGGTGCACGTCAGGCTATGTGGGGGGTCCTGCAAAAGTAGTCAATTTAATGCAGAAATGTAAAAAATGCCCTCAAGTCACTTGCTTCATCTCTGTTCACAGTACCATGGACACTGGATGGGGGGACTCGTATAGCTTCAACGATAGGTAGGCAGAGACATGTTTACACAATTTTATATTTCTAGGTCACCTTTATTGATTTTTAAATGGAAAATAGATCTTTGCATCAGTTCTTGGGGTTCAAACCAGAATTGTAACTGAAAATGTTGGTACAATGTGTTCCTGAACAGAATATTTGAGGAAACTTATTACCTCCAGGTTTAGGTAGTTACTCCAAAAAGTTATAAGCTACTTCATATTATAATTACATTATGGTAACAAGTCATAACAGGTTATAATGCATTCATAAAGACTTATAACTAACGACTATGAATAGTATTCATAACTGTTTATATTATTTTCTCATGACTGTACTCCCAAGGTATTAAAATGTCATTATCTAAGCCATTACAGCTTGAGGTGAGCTGTCACAAAGAATTAAAAATGTCTGTCAAACAAATAAAATTGTTAATCGTGATTAATCTCATAAAATAATAACTATCCATCAAGCATGGGACTTGCACCACAACTGGCCATGTTGCAGGTTAATTTGTCGTAGCACTGCATTTTCCCACAAAGTTAATGTTATAACTAGCTTTATTTTGCACCCACGAAAATCTGAGTTGTTCCTTACCAAGATGAGCTTAGTTCACTGCTGTTTGAAGCGAATACTCTGTGATAAAGGTGCCTTTTTTTTAATAAGTGAGATTGCGATAATGCTCTATTAAAGCGTTAACTTTGACAGCCCTGATTAAAAATCTTCTAAGGCATTTTGATACTAGTGAAACTAACCACTTCACTTATTGTCTGTAATGGTGCCTTACTGATTTTCAGCAATTATAAGCAATTATGTGTTCTTCTCACTTTACTTAGAGCATGCACTGAGCACTTGTACCTCTTATACAAAAAGGACAATTAACAAATTTAAGATTTATAATGCTTTGTGACACTTCAGGTTATAAAGGCTTATAAGATAATGTTATAATTCATTATAAATACAATCGTGAGAATGTGTAATCATGAACACTTTATTAATAGATAAAGATATATAGACAGATAGATAAACACTTTTATCATACAGGGTTCATAAGTGTCGACTGAAGATGACTTTGATAACACTTTCTATGAACCCAGTAATCATAAAGCATTGTAAATGCATTCATAAATGGCTATAATGCATCCTTACAACTAATTACTTTAGTATTCATATCTATCCATGCATTCTCATGACTACACTCATAAGGCATTATAATATTATCATATAGGCCTTTACAACTTGAAGTTTCACAAAGCATTATAAAACGTCTTCGGGCTTTTGATACTAGGGAAACATACCACTGTACCTATTGTCTACTGGTGCCTTATTGATGTTTTAAGGCCTTATTGTTTATTATGTGTGCATCTCACTCTACTTAGAGTATGCACTGCTTGTAACTCTTCATTATTTGGCATGAGTAACTGGGCATATAATAAAACGGTTAAAAACTGGAGCTTTTTAATGCTTTGCATTCATACTTCAAGCTGTAAAGGCCTTTAAGATAACATTATAATGCCTTATGAGATTGTATGAACAGTTATTAATACTAACGACATTAGCTATGAGACTATATGAATGCATTATAACCCTTTATGAATGTTTTTATAAAGCTTTATGAATACCGTGTTCCATAGGTGCTAACTTCACATCAACATTGGGGGGTCATAATATTTTCTTGTGCCAATAATCTTCACCTTCACCTTCCATTCAGTGTGATTGTCAGGTCTTGCCACTCAATAATGAAAACGTCATGTCACGCATAGTGGTTAGGGGCTGACAAGCCCATTTTCAGGGTAAACCAAGTGGATTAATTACGCAGGATCAAATGTAACTGGGTTACATCTGAATTTACCCACATGACAACTTTCACACTCTTATAGTCTGCACAATCTGATTTTTAACAAGTAAGGTTAGCCAGTTAGCTGTGTTACACTGGTATACCCAATTTGCCTGTTAGCAAGCTAATCGGAGCTAACACTAAATATTAGCAAATACGAGAGTTAGCCAGCAACATCAGAATGTTGCAGGTGAAACTGGCTGCTAATGTACATATTCTGAGCACCAATCAATTGTCTTTCAAAAAGTCGATCAAAAGTCTTTCAAACCATTATGTTTATCAAATTTTTTAATGCCCTGCAAATTTAAAGGTGTTCAGTGTAACTGCTACCAATCATCCCCATTCAAATGAATGGTCTACTTCTATTTTCCTTACCCTGCAAAGGTGCGTTAACCACATCGTAACGGCAAACTTCCTACGTGTTTGCTCTCAGTGCACAGCAAAGTTGCAGTCAGCCTTCTGATAAATACAGAGCAGCTTTTTTATGTGGTCTAGCGCATATACGTTGCTATAGGCTACTTTGGTGTTTTCGATATTAATTCAAAATTTTGTTTTCATATGAGGTACTGATTAAAACAGAACAAAAACACAATCCAATTTTTGTCCCGATGACATCATCTCATACTTTTTCTTAAGGCTGGCTTTTGTACACCTTTTTCTTGGTAGGCTGGTACACATCTTAGTGGAGGTCAATTTATGAGGATTAGATACTTAACAAAAAATGTTTCTCATTTTAGCAGGATTTGACAGAATCATGCCTACTGTCTTATGAAAAAATGCATTTTGAAGAAATTCCTACCCTAAAGTGTCACATAAAGCTTTGATTGAGGCATTTTATTAGGCTTTGGTGTGAGGCATTTTTGGACAAAATGTCATTTGATTGTTTCTTTACATTTCTAGGTTATTTTTAACTCAATTACCATACTGTTCAAATACATTTAACATATTTTAGTAGTTTTACCATACTTTAAACTCAGTTTTGAAAAAAAAACAATCTATTCAACTGCTCTTGCGGTGGAAGGCCACATAGTATCTACAGTGCCAGGTGACTTCTCTGGTAGTTTGCTCATTTTAAAGAAACACTTTTTGTAATACCTGGGTTATTCCACTCTTAATATCTTCATGTCTTTTCTCTAGATATCAAAGCAATGTTTAAATCTGACCTAGCACAAAAATATGAGCTGGTTTTTGAAGGAAATTCAGAGAAGAAGGCTTTGATGGATATTTACACAGAAGTATATTTTGTAGACTTTTGTGGCTTAACTGAGCATGAGATGACAAACCTTGAGAAGACAGGGAACAAACCATCATTTCACGGAGCCTCGATCAAACTCAGTGAGCTGTTTCAAGTTGGAGATGAACGTAAAGTTCAGAAAAGAGTGCTGACTCTTGGGATTGCTGGTATAGGAAAGACTGTATCTGTTCAAAAGTTCATTCTTGACTGGGCAAGAGGAAAGGAAAACCAGAACATTGATTATATCTTTCCTCTCCCATTTAGACAAATGAATGCAGTAAAAGATGGAGAGCACACCATAATAGAATTGTTGAAACGCTTTTTCCCAGCTATAGAGCCATTGAAATCCCTTCCTGCTGGTGCAGGAAAGGTCATGTTCATTTTGGATGGACTTGATGAATCACGATTTGAAATGGACTTTGAAGTCAAAATGTCCATTAAAGTCAATGACAAAGCCAAAGTGGAAACGCTGATGTCACATCTCATCCAAGGAACTCTGCTTCCATCTGCTTTTGTGTGGATAACCTCCAGACCAGCAGCTGCCAAACAAATTCCAGAAGATTCTACATACATTGTGACAGAAGTACAAGGATTCAGTGATACCCAGAGAAATGAGTACTTCAGGAAAAAGTTTGGAGAAAAAGCAGGCGATATCATGTCAAACATTAAACAATCCAGAACCCTCCATAACATGTGCTACATACCAGTCTTCAGCTGGATATTAGCTAATGTAATTCAGGCTGCTCAGGACACTCACACTTATGATACGGTCACAAGTTCCACTGACACCGACAAAATTCCGGTATATCTTACAGAAATGTACACTAAGTTTGTGCTCCTGCAAGTAAACCAGATACAGCAAAATCCTAAAAAGAAAGGGAAGTGGTATCATAAAATAAAAGGGAATGCTTCTACAGTTTCAGCTGGCAATACATTGCTGAAACTAGGGCGACTTGCTTTTTTGCAGCTTTTGAAGGGTAATTTGGTCTTCGATGAGAAGGACCTGAGAGCTTGCAAAATATCACCTGAAGAGGCTACAGTGTACTCTGGATTGTGTACGCAGATCTTTAAAAAGGAAAGTGGAGTGTTTCATAGTGAGAGCTTCAGCTTTGTTCACCTCAGTGTACAAGAGTTTCTTGCAGCAATTTACTGCTTCCTTGAACACACCATCCATGGAAGGAACCCATTTCATCCGACCATCATGCACCACATGAAGTGGTGGTTTAAGCACAGCCTCTATGACCTCATCAAAGTTGCAGTAAACAAAGCTATAAGGAGCAGCAACGGGCAACTTGACCTTTTTTTACGCTTTCTGTTTGGACTTTCTCTACAAACCCCTCGTCATCTGCTAAAGGAAATATTTGTAGGCCTTTCTTCGGCAGAGCAAGCTTTGGACACACTTGCAAAGAACAGGAAGGGGACCTCTGACAGGGCAGAATTGTATGTAAAAGAAAAAATCAAACAAGATACCTCAATAAATTCCAGTATAAATCTCTTTTACTGCCTGAAGGAAATCAATTCTGAGTCACTTGTGTCAGAAGTCAAATCCTACCTGACTTCATTTGAACTCTCAGTGCATGACCTGTCACCTTTACAATGGTCAGCTCTAGCCTTTGTCTTATGTGAATCAGAGGAAGTCCAAAAACAATTTGAGCTGCAGAGATTTAGGAAAACAGATGAAGGTCTAAAGAGAATGCAGTCAGTTGTAAATACAACCTGTCAAGCTCTGTAAGTATGTCTCTCACTCTCCCTCTCTTCCTCATATTTAACTCCAACCTCCATTATACACACTTCACTCCCTGCCCTCACCCCCTAATTAAGGCACAAAATACTGGTTGACAATTTTGCATGTGACTATAACATTTTCTTGTTTGCTTGTATCCTTGTACACACACACACATACTTGTACACACACATATGCCAATCTAAGTGTTTTGGGGAGTCACTCATGAGCTAAAATGAAAAATTAAACAAAAATATTAACTTAGGTATTTATTGTATTATATGAAATATTAACAAAGGTATTAATTAAATATCCATACTCTGACCCTTTACAGACTTGCATGTTGTGAACTCACAAAGAATGGTTGTGAAATTCTAGCCTTGATTCTCCAAAATAATTCACATCTAAGAATGCTGGACCTGAGCAACAATGACTTGAAGGATGCTGGTGTTAAAGAATTGTGCAATGGATTGTGCAAACCCAACTGTAAACTGGAGAAACTATGGTAACAGACTACGTTTTTTATTTGGGGGGGTTGGGGGTTGGTTCTGACTTTGATTTCATGACACTGGAGAGCATCAGGAAATGAGTGGCTAGGAGGAAGGGATAGAAACGGGTCGAGAAATATGACCTTGGATTAGAAACAAACTTGGTTTATGGTATAGACACCTTGGCCAACTGCACCACTCCACCCCCCAACATCAGACAGTTTTTATGGCAGGTTTTTATCTCTTATGTCAAAACCTATGTTTTTGCTGGCGTTTGTTTGTTTGTCTGTCTGTCAGTATGTCTGTCTGTGTACAAAATAACTTGAAACATATTGCACAGATTTGGACAAATTCTCAGACAACATAGGTATTAGGACAATGAAAAGATGATTAAACTTTGGTGGTAATCTGGAACAGTGTCTAGAATTTGCATTATGTCAGTGACCCTATATTGCCTTGGCGGAAGTCTGCGCTTTCTGAGTGCTTTTCAGACACTACTTGCTGAACGGCTTGGTAAAGTCTTTGTATAGTCTTAAACAGCAGTATCCAATACAACTGTGTGGATAGTTCTTGAAAATTTACCAATTGGCCTTGGAAGTTCCTTGTCTTTTCTTTCCTCTTGTCTTTTTTCTCTAGTTTTTCTCAGAGTACCTCAAATTCTATAATATCCTATTATATTCTAACGCTCTCACTATCTCACTAACTCACCCACCCTCTCTCTCTCTCTCACACACACACACATACTCAAAAACTCATTTACTCACTCTTGGTCTAATACCACAGGTTATCTGGCTGTCTTATAACAGACAGGGGTTGTGACGCTCTAGCTTCAGCGCTTACTTCAAACCCTTCACACCTAAGAGAGCTGGATCTAAGCTACAATAATATTGGATCCACAGGACAGAGACAACTGGATATGTTTCTTCAGGATGGGAAATACAAACTGGAAAAACTCAAGTAAATATTTGTGTTCCTAAAAGTGACTGTAAAGTAGACAACATTCAAATAAATGCAAAATTAGAAAGTCACTCTTGTGATATTTTATAATAAATTTGATCATTTTATTGTAATTTTTTGATCTGTAAGCAAGCAAACACCTTGTTTATGTCTTCAAATCCTATAATTGTAGTTAGCCGAAAGCCTCTGATGACTCACATTTCCTTCTCTGAGTCAACAAATCATGCAGTGGTTTCAATAAGGTGGCTTTTGAATTAACTGGCCGTAATAGTTACAACAACAGGAATATTGATTGATTCACACTAGGTTTCTCCTTTGAGGAGTATGAGTGCATGATTCAGGTTGGCCCTGGTCTTTGAAGGGCCAGTAGCATCTATCATGTGTCCAAGATAAATGATACCATACCGTAGACTGGAAGGAAATTTTTCCTTACGATCTTTCAATCTCTAAGGTCGTCTCTCCTGGCTTAACATGCAGACAATGGGCCAGTCAATCTGTACTTTATACGATGGGCTCGATGGGTGATCGAACAACATATAAAGGCAAATTTGACATTTGTTATTTTTGACTGTAGAACTTACATATAAAAAAAAAACAACTAATCATTCACATCGTGCAAATGCCATGGCAATTTCATTCACGTTACAGACATGACAAAAAGTCTGTTTTCTATGGATTTAACCATTAATTAATAAATAAATCACCATTACCGTAAATATTAATATCAATATTTAACTTAAACATTGTGATTATATCATTGCAGTGTCCAATCGTATGCACCTACCTGTTATTGTTATGATGCTAATGTTTCTGTTGATTTGATTAAATATTATTTCACAGCTGAAATATTAGTCTTTATGTAAGGTACAGCAAATCATATGTCAAAATGAAGTTGTTGCACTAAAATCTGAGCTAATTGAAATAATTAATTTTATCTGAAGTGCTAACATTTTTCCAAAGCATTGTAGATTTAGGAGCTTTTTTGTGCTGTTGTATACCAATGCATGCTTTCACTTTTCATTTGCAGCTTGGACAACAATGCACAATCTTGGCTTGAATCAGGCCTGAGAAAATGTAAGAAGCTAAACATTATTGTGTCCCTGTTTATTAGATCACATCTTCATGACTAGACTGTTTGTTGATAGCAAGTGTGATGTGTTGATTAGTGTGATGTGTTGACTCTTAGACATTTATTTAACTTTTATGTTAAAGGTGGAAAGTTACAGTAGGCCTAATGACAGACTGACTGCTCTGCTTGTACTGTGTCTGAAACAATAATCAATGTCCCTTGAATATATATTCACCATTCTGTGTATAATGTATTTGAGATCACCAACTTCTTAATTCAAGACACAAGGATTATTACAGAGCCCTGGTGGTGGCATAGCCAAAATTTTGGTGTGGAAACGTGCGCACAATTTACTAAATCATGCACACATTTAAGTAAAGCATGCCCTCACTTTACCATTTACCACTTTGCTCTCATTTTCTTTCTTCTAAAGTGTGAGCACAATTTATTCAAATCAAATGCACTATTTGAATAAAATGTTCATACAATTTTCTTAAATCGGGGGCTCATTTTAATAAACGTGCACACATTTTCTTAAATCGTGCTCTCGCTTTGTTAAATTGTGCACACAAATTAGGTGAAGGACAATGAGAATGCACACTTTATTGAAATGGGCACATGATTTAGTAAAACATGCCCACAATGTAGTAAAGGAATGATTATGATGATACATTCTTATGTATAGCTCTTCCCCATGCATTGATCTCATAGATAAAGAAATTTTGCCAATTATGATGCTTTGTGACACTTTAGGTTGTAAAGGCTTATAAGAAAACATTATAATGCCTTACAAAACACTTGTTATAACACGTCATGAATGTATTACAACATATAATTAATGCTTTGTGAATACTGGGTTCAAAGTGTTACCAAGAGTTGCATAGTAGCACCCTATTGTATATGCAGTTCTCTGTTGCTTAGACTCCTAGTGCTAACACAGGGTTTCTTAACACTCTCTCCTGTGTCTATTCATACAGATGCCTGTCAACTGACACTGGACGCAAACACAGCAAATGTTCACCTCTTACTCTCTAAGAGCAGCAAAAGGGTGACATTTATTGATCAACGTCTCTCCTATCCGGACCACCCAGAGAGATTTAAGAGGAATTTTTTTCAGGTGTTGTCCAGAAATGGACAGTCTGGCCGCTGCTATTGGGAGGCTAAATGGACTGGGTCCTGGGCTCCTGTCATAGGAATGGCTTACAAAAGCATTGAAAGGAATGGGTGTCGAAGCAAACTGGAAAAGAGTGACAAGTCCTGGAGTCTGATCCCTCATGGCCGCATTTACACTGCCTCACATAATTATGTCAGCACGCATGTTAATGGGCCCTCTACTTGTACAATAGGAGTGTATCTGGACTGGCCAGCAGGCACACTGTCATTCTATGCTGTTTCAGCCAGTTCACTCACCCACCTGCACACATTCCACTGCACATTCACTGAGCCTCTCTTTGCTGCATTTTCTGTTTATAAATCTTCAGTTACTCTCTGCTAGACAATGTGACTCAAAGTTTGCCTGAGAAATAATCATCGAACATTGTCTACTATATTGACTGTATATTTTGCAAAACTGTATATTAGGATAGTGAGTTAGCTGGTCAAGAGTTATTTAATTAGGTACCTAGTTAGAGAAAATTATTTTCAATTTTTTTCACATGGAAGAGGAAAAATGGTAAATTTCAGATGTGTGTATTCTGCTCGGGGCTCAGCATTTTTCTGGCTACACCATATGACAAGAGTACAGTTTCGGAAAAAGTATACTTCTTACTTCTTAATGGACTCAGCCATACTGCATTGCCCTTGTTACCTTGCTGTGCAAGTTTTACCCTTCTGCGGTCTAATTTTACAATTTCACATCAATGTTTGTGCATTCCATTCTGCTTTGAAAATTCCAAATTGGCAACTCCAGCTAGGTTGTTGTTGACTGAGTCTGTCATCCACGTTTTCTCAATCAAGCACACTGGAAAGCATTTATGGGTACTGGTGTCAGGGAAACTTGTACTTATGGAGTACTGATTAGCAATGGAGCATATACAGAGTGGAGAGTATATAATTGCTGTTTAGGAAATAAATCATTTATGGAATGGAACCTGAGAATATTGAATCAAGTCTGAGAGTATTGAATAATAGTCTAAATCTAAGGAGCAAAATGTGAGAATACTGAAGTCTGAGAATATAGAGTGAAGCCTTGACCTAACGAACCAGACTACAACATCAAAATGTATAGTCTGGCTATGACCGATAGACCGGGCCAAGACCAAGAGGCAGAATCAGCGGTTATCTTTCAAACTGCCTCTGCACACAATAGTAGCCTGATAAGCTGCAGCTACGGTACATCTAAGCAACTCTCAAGGATAGAGCGATGTAATTGGTCCATCCATTTTGTACTCCTAGAGTATGTCTAGAGTTCTAGGCTAGTGAGGCCTGAGGATATAAATTGAAATTCTTGGAATATACATGGACTTGAGAATATAGAATGAAGTGGGACGTCACCAGAGCACTGCTGCCATCTTGTGTTCAAGCTGAATACAGATACGTGCACTAGGCATAGTGAATAAGTGTTATCCTAGGCCCTGTTTACATGTATCTATAAACAGTTATAAACAGATATTTTTTTTATCTGTTTATTTTTTTAAATTGCGTTTACACGTATCCAGTGGAATCCAGAAAATACAGCATTTTGAAAAATCTCCACTTTGGAGGCCGTTTCAAAAAATATCCATTTGAGGTGGCTAAAACCCTATTTATGTGCATCCGAGAGGCCCAAACGGATAAAACATATATAATTAAAACAAAAAATCTAGATACATGTAAACAGGGCCTCAGTCAAAAGTTTGCTGTCAGGATTCAGCTGATAAGAGTTGAGTTCAAGTTGAGTGCACAAACGTAGCATTACGGTTAATTAAACAGAAACAGAGGTGCGCTGAACTCTTTCTTGAAGGCACAGCTGAGAGGGTCATCACTTACTATTTATTTTGCGTTTTTATCCCAGCAAGATTAAGAATATAAATTTGGAGGTTACTTTCATTTCAACTTTTCACTCATCATGCAACTGTGCAAAGTGGATACTGTGCTCACTGTCTTTTTTAATGCTTCTTGTTTTGGATACACATCAATGCAGATAGGATGACTTCTCTTGACACACCCACCAAACGAAAGAAAGCCTGTTGCAGAGCTTTGCACATCGTTCAAATGGGAATTCATAACAAATCGTGGTGACAGCATTAAGGAAGACTCGCCCTTGCAAAATGCTCCACTCAAAAGTAAATAAATAAACTGATCTTCAAGTATCTTCACTGAATGATTGAATGAACACCTTGTTCAATCTCATCAGCCACAACTGAACTGTGTAAGTATGACTGTTGATTTTGCAGATTTTATTTATTATCCACCTGTTCAGAAATTAATCTTGAATGTGTGTGTTTTTATTCATTTATTTATTTAGTTTTAAGTAGCCTACATTTTATTACAACCGATTTATTTTACCTTTGCTTTTGTAGATTCAGGTTGGTTCAGCGAGACTGTGTAAGATTCTACAGGCTAAAGGTAAAATGCAGTCAGAAAAATGTACAAGTAAGGGTAAAACCCATTATAAATGATATTATATTCCTTTTTGCACACCAATGAGGTAGTTCCAGGTTTTTGGCTCTACCCAATTGGTTAAATTATTGTTGAAGTTTAAATAAAATGTCACATTGCATTGGAGGTACATCTGTAGTACAGCTACAGATATGAAGACCTGACGTTGTAACGTGTCATACTTCAGTGAGATAACTTGAGAGACCAGACTCTCAAACTAACAATGTACAGAATGTTTAATTGGTAGTTTGTTTCTCATTTTCACAACATGAGAAAAAAAAACCTTGTGAAAATGAAAGAATATACCAAAATGTATACTGTTTATGTGTTTATGTGTGTTTTCTATTGTGAAAATGCTAAAAATCACATAGCAAAGTGGACAGTGTTTGAGAGCAAGGGCTTTTCTCTGCACGTACATGTGACAAATCTGCTACGAACATAGCCTAAATATAACCCAAGTTTGCTAGAGCAATAATACTCAGGAATGTGGCCCTGCACCATAGAAATGAGTTCATTGTCACTCATGTATTCAAATACTTTAGAATTGTATCACACAAGCAGACACCCATGCTGTCATCTATAATCTCACACTGTCATGCTGTTTAAATATTTACACTTAGCAACTGACAATATTTTAATTGCATTCATAGTTAAGATTATACCTGTTTTTTTTTTTTTAACCAATCCCACTCCACTCATGTCTTCATCATTATTTAAAAAACAAAGAGTGTCTGTTTTATAGTTGCAGTGCGCTACCATTGTTCTGACTACGGATGGGGATCGTTTGAATTTGATCGATACCGATACTGTTTATTGATACTTTGCTCCGTAGTAACGCATGAGAATGCCTATTTGCATTTCAGATTTTGATTATATATTATAAAATAATGGACATACTTCAGTCAGTTATTAGGTATGTGAGCAAAAAAATTAAGAGAAATAGTCTAATAGACTATTTTTATTAATATTTTATTCATATTAATATTTAGAAACCAATAGGCTACTGTCAGACACAGACAGGCGGAGGCAGTAGATAAACTCAGATACTTTATTAACACAAGAACTGGGGATATAACAAAAGCCGTGTCCGTTACTCTAACGGAGAAATGAAAAGAACAATGCACAAAGGCAAGGGGCTAAACTAACACTCAGAAGATATACGATGTACAAAGGCAAGGGGCAAAACTAACACTCAGGAGATGTAGGCGAAACACAACCGTAACAGAGACACGAACAAGATAAATCGAGAGGGAGAATATTCACGGGGAAGTCTAGGCTTACGCGGGAGGTGATGCCGGAGATCACGGAAGACGAAGGGAGCAGACGAGGAAACAGGAGACAAGGTTATAGCGACGAGACCAGACACCAAGTGAAGCGGGAGGGAGGCTTAAGTAGCGTGTAGACCAGGTGACACTAATCAAAACTCAGGTGAAGGTGATCGGGCTTGAAGAGGTGAGTGCAAACGAGGGGATGAGCTGGGAGACCGTGGCGTAGAGTGAGGGGGCGTGGCCGTGACCAGATCCGATGCGGACCTGACAGCTACCTCAATCAACAAAATATTGGAAGATGTGTGCAGCAGTCAAAAGTTTACAGTGCTTCATGTGAGGAAATAGGCTAGCACAGTAAGTGTCATTTGTCAAGTGTCAGGTAGGTTTCATGAGGTTGCTTGTGTTTCTCCCTTCACGGGCCACGGTCTTGCAACACATTTCACAGCGTTTTCTGATATTTTACTGAAGTGAAGTCAAAGGTCCCTTGTTTTAGTGTGCTGTCTGCCGTGTCCCCAGCTCTGCGGCTTTCAAAATCTGATTCAGACAATCAGAGGCATATCATTGATTTTATCATGAAGCAGATCACTCTTGCTCCACACAAACAAGTGAAAGGGCTTGATGTTGCAGACACAGTATAGTGACACAATAAGTGACACGATAACAGCGCTGTTTCTATAGGGGAGGTTAATGATGTGTTGTTACTGACAAGGCACAAGCCAATATCAATATAATACTAGTCTTCGATACCCATCCCTAGTTATTACTGACATTGTTTTTATTTAACAAGTTCTTTAAAATATTGGAAATTGACACTGTCGTTTTATTTGGTCATCCGATGTGAGGATTGTACTGCTAGGTAAAACTGGACTGGGAAGAGTGCGTCAGGAAACACCATCCTGGGGAAAGATGTCCTTAAAGTTACATCAGGTTTTGGATCAGTCACTGACACCTATGAAATGCACAGCAGAAAAGTAGCTGGGAAACATGTAACTGTGGTCGACACCCCAGGACTGCTTGATACAAATAAGACAACCACCGATGTGAAAAGTGAAGTAAAGGCGTGCGTCAACTTTTTGCTTCCTGGTCCTCGAGTTTTCCTGCTAATGATCAGACTAGACGTGAGATTCACAGAGGAGAAGAATGCAGTGAGGTGGATCCAGAAGAACTTTGGAGAGTGAGCAGCACAGTTCACCATGGTGCTGTTCACTCGTACTGATCAGCTGGATGGAACGCCATTGGAAGAAGCAGTTAAGCATGCTGAGATTCAAGAACTCATCAAAAATTGTGGTGATGGTTATCATGCTCTCAGTGACAAGCTAAAGGATGGTCAGAATCAAGTGATCCAGCTGCTGGAGAAGACAGATGCTATGATGGAAAAGAACAGGATAGAGAGAGAAAGACAGGTCTATGAAATAGATTCTAAAAATGGTGAAAGGAAAATGGCTGTAGCTGTAGCTGGAGGGGTTGGGGGAGGTGTGGGAGGAGCAGCAGGAGGAGCATTTGGGGGAGCAATGATGGGAGCAGGTGTAGAGCTCTTCGTAGGAGGACCACCGGGAGCAGCTTTAGGAGCCGTGAATGGAGCAAAAGCGGGAGCTGTTGCAGGGGGTGTCACTGGTGCAGGTGTTAAGTATGGAGGTGAACGTGGAGGAGCAGCAGGAGGGAGACCTGGAGGAATGACTGGTACAGTTATTGTGGGCACAGCTGCTTTAGTAGGTTTAAAAGAATTCGCAAAAGGCATTGGAGGCACTGGAGAAACAGATACAACAGTCCGTGCTCGACCTGACACAGAGGTAAATATGGCTCAGATGGTTTCCAAATGTGTCAAAGAAGCAGTGAGGAAGGCACCCAAAGTAGTGGAGTTTGGAGGGCACATTGGAGAAATAGCAGAAAGAAATGTTGGCAGAGAAGTAGAAAAGCTCTTAATTGACGGGTCAGAGAAAACAGATTGAGGCTTGCGTATGTTTGATGATAGGGTCATAGAAAACAGATTGAGGCTTGCGTATGTTTGCTGATAGGGTCAAAGAAAACAGATTGAGGCTTGCATATGTTTGATGATAGGGTCAAAGAAAACAGATTGAGGCTTGCATATGTTTGATGATAGGGTCATAGAAAACAGATTGAGGCTTGCGTATGTTTGATGATAGGGTCATAGAAAACAGATTGAGGCTTGCGTATGTTTGATGATAGGGTCATAGAAAACAGATTGAGGCTTGCGTATGTTTGATGATAGGGTCATAGAAAACAGATTGAGGCTTGCATATGTTTGATGATGGTTTTTGTTTAAAATGACGAGTGCTCAAAACACGCCAAAGGGGTTAAGGACATAGAGTTTCTTATTATCATTAATCATTTTTATCATGATCATTTTGGTAATTTTGCTCAATTGAAATTATACTGCTTAACATGATTGCCACTGATTTTGGAAGCATCAATTTATTCAACTACTACTGCTACTACTACTACTACTACTACTAATAATAATAATAATAATAATAATAATAATAAATATATTTTTTTTACATGATTAAACTGAAAAGCAAAGTAATGAACCATCTCATCTTTAGATCAGCTAATTAGAGAGAGGGAATACATGGCAGAGCTTTTTTTCCCTGAGGCTGGGGTAGTCTGTCTCCGAAAGAAATAATTCTTTTATGCTGTTTTCATAATCATTGGTGGGAATAATCATAATTTAATTTGATTAACTGCCCACATACTGCGTAATTGTTTAATTGTTTTTTTTTTGTTTGGTTGTTTTTTTTGTCCCTGTGTATCAGTGTAGGCCCATAAGACAGAGGGGTACACAAATATTTAAAACAGTGGGAAACATCAATGGACTCTCAATGGTTGTAATATATTGTCAGCGATCATCTAAGTTTGTACAGTAGAACACCATTTTAGTAAACTTGGTCACTAAAAAAGACCTTGAGAAGGTTTTTTTTTTTTTTTAAATTCAATCAAATTGCATGTAGATTGTGCAATAGTCCACTGGATCATAGCCTCAAATTGTTTGTCATCCCTGCTAATGGAAGAAAAATGAAGACAAAAAGACAAAATGAAGACATTTCAACCCTGACAGACAACTGTAGGGGTGGACGTCTCACCTGCCATTATGGTGTCACATCTGTTTGCATATTGTAGTACCTTTTGGTGCGCCATATTTGCCTTGCTTCACTTTCGCTTGATTAAAAGTCCCTTTCTATTCAGCACTGGCAGGACGATGTTTCCGTACTTGTGTTAGACTTTGAGAGTATTTTACGCTAAATGCCTCTATAGTGTCAAATGGTGTACGAGAACATAAACACAAAATCCTCCAAATGCTGTGTTTTTAAATGCCCCAGTATAGTTTCTGTTGCTATTGCTTTGAACATTTTCCCTAAACCTCATTTTTCCCATCAGTTTGTGGTCTCTCGCTCATCACATTATCCCTAATACAGAGAGGGAGAGATTAGATTAGATGCTTACCACACAGAAACACCATTGTTACCTTTCACACATACACACACACAAACACAGAGGGAGAGAGGGAGAAAAGAGAAAATCAAATACCCCTTTGAGCACATATAAAGACACACACACACACACACTTCCCCCCTCTGGTAACAGCAGATATCTCACTTTGACTGTAGTCCACTGCTGAGTTTAGGAGGCTGGCCCATGGACCAGTCACTCTTCATAGACACACCACTGGGCACTGGAGACACTGGTCTGTGGTCTGGTAACATGAAGAGACATAATAACACAATTTGCAATAAAAAATACTCTCCCCTTCTCACTTTTTAAACGAACACACACTTGCATAGCATGCAGGCAACAAAGACAATCCTGTTCCACTGAGACACTTTTGTTTATGCTCGATATGTTAGAAGGACATAAGCGATAATAACACTGGTACAGTAATAACGTCATATGACTACCAGAGGACGAGAGTGATCAACCTTGAAGACTAGTCAAGTGCAAGATAAGGAGATAGTGGGAGAGGGAGTAACAGGACGTAAAAGGGAGAGAAGCATGTGCATGTACTACAAATGCAGGCACACATGCACACACATGGACACACACACACACACACACACAAACAAACACAAACACACACGCAAACACATACATACACACACAGACACACACACACAAACATACATGCATACATTCACACACAAACACACACACTCACACACACACACATACAAACACATATATACACAACCAAACACGCATACACACAAACACGTACACACTCACACACACACGCACAAACACACTCTCTCTGTCACTCTCTGTCTTTATTCCTTCCTTGTGCCCCCCCCACACCCCACACCCCTCTCTTTTATTACCCTAGAGAACAAAGTTCTGTTCCTTATCATATAGTCTTGTATATATCTCTTTGCTGGGGTCCACAAGTACAGAAAATAAGACATCTTGTAAAAGCTGTTGCCATGAAAAAAAGATCACAGAGCAGGTAATGTTGAATTTTTAGATGTAAATGTTTTTGAATGGTTATTTAAATATGTACTTCCTCTTCCTCCACTGCATCATGTTTTGCTATTAACTTTTATCAGTATCAACTATGACGTTGATGAGTGCAAACCCATACAGAAGAATCAAGGGAAAAAAATATATGCAAATATATGTAATGGTCTGCAACCTATATTTAAATAGATGGCAGAAATATTTATTACATATATCTTTTATTTAAATAGACAGCTACAATACAATGATTAACGCTCTAGTGTTAATGTGAATAGCTTAGTGTTAATGTGAAAAGCTTACTACAGTTAGCACAAACAGTTGGATTCTTTCATTTAAATGATCAACATTATAACCCCTCATACAATCCCTTTCCTTGGGTAATTCGTATACTGTAACCAATTGATGTAAAATATACAGTGTACTGTACCATACTGAATACTGTATACTGTATGTTGTAGTGTAATCTGAGAGTTCAACTTGAACCCTGTGGTAAACTAAGCATACCATAACTCCCTTAGTTAATGCTACTGATCATACTGTAACATGAAAGTAGTGAGTCACATGAAGTACACTCACTTCATACACAAAGGAATTTCAATGTGCTTTACAAAAACAAAAGCAAAGTACAGTAAATGAAGGGAAGTCAAAACACACAATAAAATTAATAAAGTATTAGTAAAGTATTAGTAAAGTAAATATTGAAAAGAAATTCCCATTCATTTCGCCAGAGGTTGGAACGCTGCCAGCAGGGAGCGTCTTTCAGGAAGTACCATTGTACCATTTTAAACTTTAAAAAGTTGCGTTCAACCAATACAAAACATCATGATGTACTAGTAGCCTGTTATTAATTAATGTATGCGCCAACGTTCCAGGCCCATACATGAAAATGTTATCCATCAATTTTAACAAAATAACTGTATTCTGATTATCATTGTTTTTCACTGTGACTGTAAGGAAATCCAACAGCTACCCACTTTTTGTATTCATAATACGTAACGTCCGTACTCCATTTGTATTCATACCAGTGTGTCTATGAATTGTGAATGGTCTATGGATCAGCCTCCCAAGCTCATCAGTGGACCACCACAGTCTGATCCAAAGTGAGACATGTGCTGTTGCAAAGGAGGACAAATGTTTTTGTGTGTGTGTGTGTGTGTTTATTAAGAGAGAGATGGAGAGAGTATGGTTTTATTACTACTGTTTGGAAGATATGTTGGCTAAATCCGTTATTCTGTGTCTTTAGACTACAGGCACACAGACCAGTGTCTCCAGTGCCCAGTGGTGTGTCTATGAAGAGTGACTGGTCTATGGATCAGCCTCCCAAATTCAGCAGTGGTCCACCACAGTCTAATTCAAAGTGAGATATCCACTGCTGCAAGGGGGGAAAAGTGTTTTGTGTGTGTGTGTGTGTGTGTGTGTGTGTGTTTCTTTCTTCATTAAGAGAAAGGAGTGGGAACTATGCAGTCATTCTAACTATTTCAATATATATTGGCTAAGTCTAGTATTTTATCCCTTCATGTAACTAGTCCACAGACACACAGACCAGTGTCTCCAGTGCCCAGCTGTGTGTCTATGAAGAGTGACTGGTCAATGGATCAGCCTCCCAAACTAAGCAGTGGACCACCACAGTCTGATCCAAAGTGAGACATGTGCTGTTGCAAAAGAGGACAAGTGTTTCGTTGTTGTTTGTGTGTGTGTGTGTGTGTGTGTGTGTCTTTCTTCATTAAAAGAAAGGAGTGGGAACTATGCAGTCATTCTAACTATTTCAATATATATTGGCTAAGTCTAGTATTTTATCCCTTCATGTAACTAGTCCACAGACACACAGACCAGTGTCTCCAGTGCCCAGCTGTGTGTCTATGAAGAGTGACTGGTCAATGGATCAGCCTCCCAAACTGAGCAGTGGACCACCACAGTCTGATCCAAAGTGAGACATGTGCTTTTGCAAAAGAGGACAAGTTTTGTTGTTGTTGTTGTTGTTATTGTTGTTGTGTGTGTTTATTAAGAGAGCGATGGAGAGAGTATGGTTTTAGTATTACTGTTTGGACGATATGTTGGCTAAATTCGTTATTCTGTGTCTTTAGACCACAGACTCACAGACCAGTGTCTCCAGTGCCCAGTGGTGTGTCTATGAAGAGTGACTGGTCTATGGATCAACCTCTCAAATTCAGCAATGGATCACCAAAGTCTGATCCAAAGTGAGACAGGCTATTTGATATTTACATGTAAAATCACACAATACATTTAAGCATTTTTTTATTATTTTTTTTTATATCATATTGTTTATTGCTAAATGTGTTGATATGTCTTTTTATGTTACCAGACCACATACACAAAGACCAGTGTCTCCAGTGCCCAGCGGTGCATCTATGAAGAGTGACAGGTCCATGGATCAACCTCCCAAATTCAGCAGTGGACCACCACAGTCTGATCCAAAGTAAGATATCCACTGAGAGAATGTGTGTATGTGTGTGTGTGTGTGTGTGTGTTAATGAAAAAAGTGAGAGGGGGAGGGTGATTTTTTATTGCTAAATGCATTATGTCCCTATGAAGAGTTACTGGTCTATGGATTAGCCTCCCAAACTCAGCAGTGGTCCACCACAGTCTAATCCAAAGTGAGACATCAGCTCTTGTAAAAGTGGAGAAGTGTGTGTGTGTGTGTGTGTGTTAAGAGAAAGCAGTGGTCAGTATGCATTGATTCTAACTATTTTGAGGATATATTGGCTAAGTCTAGTATTCTTTCCCTTTATGTAAACAAGACCAATGAGGCACAGACCAGTCTCTCCAGTGCCCAGCGGTGTGTCTATGAAGAGTGACTGGTCTATGGATCAACCTCCTAAACTCAGCAGTGGACCACCACAGTCTGATTCAAAGTGAGATACAGTATTTGCTGTGTGTGTGTGTGTGTGTGTGTGTGTGTGTGTGCGTGCGTGTGTGTGCGTGTGCCTGCCTGCGTATATGTGTGTGTTTACATTACATTTAAGTATTTTTTTTATTATTACTTTAATACCAAAAAGTGCTTGACCATCAATAACCAACAATTTACCTGGGTGTACTGTATGTTTCTGCAGAAAAGGGAAGAATGAATTGCTTCAAAATCAGCCCAAGGTTGGTGAACGAGATTTGACTCAACTTCTAAAAGCATCATATTCCTACCGAGAACAACTTTGTCACATTGTCCAAAAAGGTGGGTTTTTTCATGCAAAAGCTGCTTTCGTTTTTCTTTAGCATCGCAGTGACTTCTCATGTAGGCCTATGTTGAATTGTAAATATGTCCTTAAAGCTCAGATTAGCTTCACTTTTTGCAACATGTATACATTTTAATGAACTGTCTTTTACAGATGATGAAGAGCTGCATGAAGCCATAAGAGGACATAAAGCAGCCATGAAAAAGAGGTTTCAGGAAGTAAACGAAGGCCAAATTGAAGGAAAAGAAAAAGTCCTCCTCAACACAATATACACAGAGCTCTATATCTCAGAGGTACAGAGTGAAGGCATCAACCGGGAACATGAAGTTCAACAAATAGCAAAATTATATAAAATTCAGAATTATGATAGTCCAATCAATTGCAATGACATTTTTAAATTTTCAAATGGAGAAGAGACAATCAAAACTGTGATGACCAAAGGTGTTGCTGGGATTGGAAAAACTGTATCTGTGCAGAAGTTCATCCTGGACTGGGCCGATAACATAGCCAACCAAGCTATAGACTTCATATTTGTGCTTCCTTTTCGCGAAATTAACTTGGTGAAACATGAGGAATACAATTTAATTGGGCTCTTGCAAGCTGTCCATCCTCAGCTGGAGATTTCACGCATACCTGAACACCACAAGGTGTTGTTCATTTTTGATGGACTTGATGAAAGCAGACTTGAAATCCGTATCTCAGATCAGCAACCTGAAGAGACGATTGATGTGACAACAAATTTACCAGTAGCTAAGCTCATTGAAAGTCTCATTCAAGGGAATCTTCTCCCCTCTGCTCTCATATGGATTACCTCACGGCCAGCAGCAGCCAATCAGATCCCAGCAAAGTACATCAGCCAGATGACAGAGATACGAGGCTTCAATGATGAGCAGAAAGAAGAGTACTTCAAGAGGAGAATCCAGAATCCTGAGCAAGCAAATAGCATCATCTCTCATATAAGGACATCAAAAAGTCTCTTCATTATGTGTCACATACCCGTCTTCTGCTGGATCTCAGCCACTGTGCTTCAGCATCTGATACTACAAGGTGACAAGGAAATTCCTAAAACAATGACAGAAATGTTCTCTCATTTCTTGCTCATTCTTACAGATGTTCAGCATCAGAAATATCCTCCAGAACATAAGAGCACACAAGAAAATCAGAACATATCAGTGGACACATCAAAGAAAGTAATTATCAAACTGGCAGAACTTGCCTTCAAACAGTTAATGAACGGCAACATTTTGTTCTATGGGGAAGACTTAAAAGAGTGTGGTATTAATGTCAGAGAGGCTTCGGTGTACTCAGGAATATGCACAGAAATATTTAAGGAGGAATTGGTCATCAGACAAAAAAGGGTCTTCAGCTTTGTGCATTTGAGCATCCAAGAGTTCCTAGCAGCTTTCTTTGCATTTCATTCTTTTGCCAAAATAAAGAAAGATTCTGCAAATGCTGAGGATGAGGTGGAAGAATCAGAGGAATCATCGGAAGAGGAAGAATCACCTGAGGAAGAGTCACTATCTGAGGATGATTTTGACCTTATGTCAATTGACGAATTTCCTGGGAATTATTTCACGTCTGAAGATGAATCTATGACAGACAGTGAAGAAAGACCTCAGAATAAGAATGTGCTCAGAGAACTTCTTGAAGAACTACGGTACAAAGAGGATGAGGTCTTTGGGAATGAAGAGACATTCAAGGATGAGGATAGTTATGACGAAGAAGAACAGCCTGAGGTTGAGAATGAAACACAAGAGGATGGAAATATACATGGAGCAGCACTTGAGGATAGATCTGAAGATGAGGAAAAATCTGAGGATGGAAATACGCCAGAGAATGTAGTAGATGTCCCCTGGAGTCAAGAAACACCTGTGTATGATGGATATGAAGGAACAAGTTTTGGTGAGGAAACAATTTTACGTGTGAACCTGGACGTACTTAAAGTGTTTCCAGCGGTGGGGAGACAGCTGCATCATTTGCTGAAAAGTGCAGTGAAAAAATCCTTGAACAGTAAAACGGGACACTTGGACCTTTTTCTTCGCTTCCTTCTGGGTATTTCTTTGGAATCCAATCAGAAACTTCTAGAAGACCTCCTGAGACACACCATCAGCAGCTCAGAAAGCACAGAGAAAACTCTCCAGTACATCAAAAAGAATTTGAAAAAACGACACGATTCCCCTGAGAGATGTTTGAACCTTTTGCTTTGCCTGCTTGAAATGAGGGACCGTTCCCTTCATCAAGAGGTGGACCAGTATGTGAAATCAGGGCAAAGACTCTCACCTGAACAGGGCTCCGCTCTGGCCTACATTCTTCTAGCGTCTGAAGATGTACAAGAAGAATTTGACCTGACAAAATACAACACAACAATGAAGAGTCGTGAAAGACTGTTAACTGTAGTGAAGGGATGCAAAAAGGCTAGGTATGGAGAAAGAAATGAGTGGGTGTTTTTTGCATGCAGAATATCTACACCATGCACATGCTTAAAGTAATTCCATGCTGTACATACATTCACATATATAATACATACAAAAAAATATTTCACACACAAATCCACTGGCCGGACATAACCCAGACCAACCTTCGAATTTTATGCAGATTCCCATAATTAATAATTATATGCACACAAATACATCGTAGTTCTTTTCTTGTCTAATGCAGTTTCATGTGATTTTTCTTTAATATTGCAGACTAAGTGGCTGTGTGTTTTTTAATAACTTTGGGAGTGTGACCAGTGCACTTGAGTCCAAAACTTCCTTCTTAAGGGAACTGGACCTAAGTTACTGTTTGGTGGATGGTGTCCCAGAACTGTTTCAAGGACTGGCCCATAAGAACTGCAAGGTTGAGACATTGAAGTCAGTAGAATTTTTTTTTTTTTTATGTGTTTAAAATGTGTCAATCAAAGTATCCAGTAGAATCAGTAGAATGCTATATTAGTTTGTGTATTCTTTTCCTGTATTACTGTAAATGTCTGTGACATACTGCATAAATGATCTTACACTTTTTTCTGGTCTTGTCAGACTGGTCAGATGTCAAATCACAAAAAAGACCTGTGAGGGGCTGGCATCGATACAAAAGTCCAAACATTCATGCCTGAAGGATTTGGACATCAGTTGTAATGACTTGCGGAATTCTGGAGTGAAGAAATTATCACAATGGTTAACCCACAGAAATTGCAAACTAGAGAGACTAAGGTTGGCATGTGCAAAGGCTTCAACATGAGGTCCGACATTCACACAGTCTGGCTTTGTGTGTCCTGACCTTTATTTATAATATATGAAAATCCAAAGTAATACACAGTACTGTTTGTGTGTATGTTATAGAGTTGATGGTACAGTACGATCACATCATTTGTACCAACATTTGACAATCGTGTAAGTCTGACCTCTTCTTACTCTGCAGACTGGCCAGTTGTGGACTCACCAGCAAATCCTGTGCCATCATATCATCTGTTCTTCAGTCTGGAAACTCGAGCCTGAGTGAGTTGGACCTGAGTTTTAACGACCTTGTTTCAGGAGTGATATACTTATTCCAAGGACTGGAACATCAACATTGCAAGCTGACAAGCTTCTGGTAAGAAAAGGCATATCAACTCCCAATAGGCTATAGCTATATTTCCAATCCAAGAAAGCTTTTTAAAAAATCATTACATGAAAGAAACCTGAGTTAATTTCATGCTTGTATTTTTAGGCATTCAAATATATTGGAAGTCAAGATAATATTTTCACATTTGACATCCAACAACACTGCAAAAATGGCATTTGTAAAATGTGTGTATATATATATACATATACATATACACTTACTTATTTCATGCAAAATTATCTGCCAGAAGAGATAGAAAAGTGCACTTACTAAAACTGAAACAAGAAAAAAATACAGTGAAAGAAAAGTCTTGATTTTAAGAAAATATTGCTTATTGTGGTATGGTGGTAAGATATTTCAGCAAATAATTTAATAATTTAATAATTGATTTTCTTATTCTTGAAATCTGGTATCTAGAAACTAACCAAATTTGCTTAAAACCAGTCAACAAAAAAGGATGAAAACAAATGTGCTTGAATTTATAATACTCCATGAGAGTTGGCACACGTAATGTTCAGACAAGCTACCTATTACCATTTTGATGCATGGAATCTTTAACGCAATACAGCAGCAAGTTTGAGGCACTCACATTAAAACAGGTCATATCACTGGAAAATCTGTGATTTATTGCCACAAAGCATAGTGTGGACATTTATCACATTGGCATTAACCAAAAAACATGATGTGCCTATGGCAACACTGTCCAATTATGATGCTTGGCCCCCACATTGCTGCTCGCAGACACATGTTAAAGTCATTTTCAAGTGCCACTGTCTTGCTGCAGTGAAAGATTAGTTTCAAATCACCAATAATGATTATTTTATTTTGAATATAGGCTTACTTGACTAGATAAGTAAAATCACCTTCAGTCTGACAACTGGTCAAAATGCATTTCCCTTATAAAAACGAGTAAAATTACCTCAAAAGTAGTTGTATTACCTAAATAAGATGATTCAAGACAAAATATACTGAAACAAGCCAAATAATTCTGCCTCAATAAGTAAATGAATCTTAAAATTGTAATAACAAGTACTCTGAATCCTGGGGAATTACACTAGTAAAGATTTTCATTTTTTTGCACTGAATTTATATTTTTCCTTTTACTTTCAATACAGCCTTGCTTACTGTGGTATCACAGTGGAATCATGCACAGCACTGGCTTCAGCTCTTCAGTCTGAACACTCACAGCTACAGGAATTGGACCTGTCTGATAATGACCTCACAGACTCTGGAGTGGAGGTACTGGCAGCAGCTTTGAGTCAGAGCAAACTTGAGATGCTAAGGTACCTTTTCTATCTATCTATCTATCTATCTATCTATCCATCACAATGATATAAGTATTAGTGTTGGTCATCATGCTCCCTCTCTCCTTCCCATCTGCCATATAGGCTCTCTGGTTGTCGCATCTCAGAGGTAGGCTGTAAATACCTGGCCTCAGCACAGTACTCCACACTGAAAGAGCTGGACCTCAGCTACAATCACCCAGGAGACAATGGGATTGACCTTCTCCAAACATGCAACCTGAAAACATTGAAGTAAGATGTTTGTTTTTCAGTTGTTTGTGAATACATTTTGTATAATGTCCATCTGACATATTGGAGAATATCTGGAATGAAATGGAACCTTGTTTTTTTTTTTGTTGTTTTTTTTTAAAAAACAGTGCAGATGTCCAGTTTTACACAACTTCTAAAACAAGATGGTATGAGGTTTAGCAGCATTACACAGTTTTGAATCTCATGCACCATTAACTATCTTAATGTTGGTGATATTGATGGATTTACATTCATGCAGTTAGTAGATGCTTTTATCCAAAGCAACTTACATTTGTCAACTATCAACTACATTAGGGCCAGTCTCTCCTAAAGCAAATTAGGGTTAAGTGCCTTGCTCAAGGGCACAACAGCAGCAGCCAAGAATCGAACCCACTATTTATAGGCTACTAGCATGCTAGCAAGGTTCCTAAACCACTATACCACTGCCGTTCCTGAGTTGGTGTACAGCTGTGTTTGCAGCTTTATCTATTATTGTCAAACACAGACAGGCGGAGGCAGATATGGCAATAAGGAGTCTTTAATTAAACAACCAAAGGGAATAACGAAAGTCGCGTCCGTTACTATAACGGAGGAAAATCAAAGTATAAAGCTCAGAAGTTCGTATAAACTGAACACACAGGAGATTAAGCCAGCGAAACACAAGAGAACTAAACAAAACCACGAGAAAACACAGGAAATGACAATACCGACTGGGGAGTCTTAGGCTCGCGGGGCAAACAACGGGAGATCGCGGGAGACGGCGAAAACACACTGACACGTAGGAAGTTCAAGGGAACATCGACGAGACCAGACACCATGTGAAGCAGGAGGGAGGCTTAAGTAGGGTGGAGACCAGGTGACACCAATTAGGGCTCAGGTGAAGGTGATCGTGCATGACGAGGTGAATGCAAACGGGGAGACGAGCTGTGAGTCTGTGGAGTTGAGTGAGGGGGCGTGGCCGTGACCAGGTCCGATGCAGACCTGACAATTATACAGTACGTCTGAATATTTTTACTGTATTTTCCTCAGCTTGGAGCATAATGGACCAAAGATGTTGCTAGTGGACTTCAAGAAATGTAAGAAAGTATTAAGATCTTCAGTCTGTGTGCTATTGTTATTTAGGCCTACTGTGTATGTGTGTGTAAATTTGTGGCCTTTTCTAAAACAAGTCCCTTATCACTCCCACTCAGTAAGTGGTTGAACTTATTTTTGAAGTTCGATTGTTTGTGTGTGTGTGTGTGTGTATATATATATATGTGTGTGGGTGTGGTCAACAACTGTCTATTACTGTGATGGGCACTGCTGTGACCAGCCAGTAGGGTGCAGTGTCTCCCAGATTGTTTCCTTGTTTCCATTCAAGTTTGTCAAGGGGCTACTAACATTGAATCTTGTACTGTCAAAGATGGCTGTGACTGTGTGCTGCTGTTGCTTATTGGTTTCCATAGATGTTCCCCCCTTCCACCAGAGCAATAACTTAGCACCTGCTCCTGTGATAGCTTAAGTCTCTGTGTGTGTGAGAACACATTTCTGTTACCTTATCTTAATCTGTTCAGATGCCTGTGAACTCACCCTGGACCCAAACACAGTCCACCCACAGCTGGCTTTCTCTGAGGGAAACAGGAAGGTGGACATAGTGAAGAAGAAGCAGCCGTACCCAGACCATCCAGAGAGATTTCAGGATATCCCTCATGTGATGTGTGCAGAGGGCTTGACTGGGCGATGCTACTGGGAGGTGGACTGGAGTTTTATTAAGAGTAGCAAGTGCATAATCAGTGAGGCTGCACGTGGAGCTATTGGAGTGGCATATAAATCCTTCACAAGGAAAGGAAGCACTCTTGGCTGCATGTTGGGGATTAATAACATGTCCTGGAGCCTGATATTCGCTGGAGAGGAGGAGGGTGATGTGACTTCCCTTTACAATTCTAAGGCAGTATATGTAGGTTCTAACCACTGTGAAAGAGTAGGGGTGTACCTGGACTGGCCTGCAGGCATACTGTCCTTCTACACAGTTTCCTCTGGTGAACACACCCATCTGCACACTATCTATGATAAATTCACTGAACCTCTCTATCCAGCTTTTATGTTTATGTTGCCACATTTTAGTATCACACTTGTAGGACCATCCTAGTGGTGCACAACTTCTACATCAAGTCATAGCTATGTATGTAGGTATTGTTAACTAAATGTAAGATAGTTATGAGAAAGAAAAACGAATTTGTTAATGAAATACCTCTGCTGTGTGGATTGTGGGAATTACGGGAATTGAAGGAAAATTTCAAAAATTAGTTTTCCTTACCCTGTTCAGTCGATATTTGTCTATGTTGTGCCGAATTTTCCTTTTTTTCTTACCAACAGCACTCAGTGACCACATGGAACAGGACTAAAGATTCAAATGTTTTGGAATTTTCCTTTAGTAAATTACTTTGAGCTGATCTTAAACAATAGCAACAAAAGCTTGTTGTTTTAAAAGTGCCTGTTTCAAAGGTGTGTAAATATCATGTGATGTCCTAGAGACAAAATAGGAAATTAGCCAAACCTCAATACAACACATTCTGGAGATCATTTTCCATTTTATTGTATTTAATTTGTATTGTTATTGTGTGTGTGTGTGTGTGTGTGTGTAAGCATACGTATGTTACGTGTATGTGTACCACAGAAGCTTTTATGCCTTCATTCCTGTGAAGTCGTTCTCAAAGGTGTAATTCATAGTGTTAAACCTGAAAGACATGACCATGTTCTTGACTTTAATGGCATGCGATTGAAATCACAAACATGGATTCATTAAGATAGCAGTCATAATAGTTGCATGTAGACAGTCTCTGAGAATGATGTATGTGTTGTCTCTTGGGCAATTTATGTGAAATCAAAACATACAGTTACTTCGGGTGGAAACAACTATGAGCAAAAAACAAAAGCATACATGACATTTATCAGACAGTAAACCAGAATGGGGAAGAAAGTTGGTGTAGGCTTCTTGTTTAGACGTCTGAAAGAGGTCTAGCAAATGTTATGTAGAAGACCAGTGTAAAACTCGTTATTAAAACTTGTGTAAAACTGGTTTAATATGTATACTAGTTGCCTATTAAGGAGTTACAATGAACAGATTATGTATTCAGTAAGAAATACATGTGCAATTATGCTTAATATCTTACTGAGTACCAAATTGATTTTGTGTCAATGGCTAATGTGCTCCATATACTAAAGTGTTTCCAAATAATATCTGGTCACACAGACACTCAAGGAGTGAAACGCACACATACAAACACTCTCACAAAAATAGATGTGTGTACACATACACACTCAGTTTCAGGCATGGCCTTCGCATTTTAAGCAACACAATGGAACTGTATAGAGAGCCTCTATGCATATACATATGTGCAGAGAAATGGACAAATGTGCAATAATTTAGGAAAGTAGCGTCTGTTCAAGCTCCTAAACCAAATTGAAAGGTCTTTTTAAAAATTTTCCATGTCACGCCTTTTAGTTCTTTTCCTTTTAGTGTAGTTTTAGTTGTTTACTTACGCACCCACACACACTTCTTTGTACCACTTCCTGTTCAATCCCATGGCAGAAAACAAGATGACCTGCAACTGTAATTGGCTAAATATACAGAAATGTACAGAAATTGTCTTGAGTAATTTACCCACAGCCTTCTATTACACATTTCGTAAAAAAATGTCAACTTCAGAGTTAGATAAGAGGATGCATATCTCTCTGAGGATGCATATCTTCTCTGTGCTTGCACAGTCTGAAAATGTTAAACTATTTCAGCATAATCCACTGTAAGTGGATGTCACCATGTAGCATATAGCTCCCAGGACATAGAGGCACAGTCCTTTTATAGTAGCTACATTATTTTTACTTTTCAAGTTTTATAGTAGGACACACATTGAAATTAGGCCAAAGTCTTTACAAAGTTCAATAGAGTTCAATTGTGAATTAAGAGGCATTTTTAGCAAATGTTTGGAAAATGACTTTCTTATACAGTATGAATAAAGTGTACTGAATTTGACTAGCCCTGATCCTCAGCTGAATTTTTCTGTTTTAAGGTTTAAAAAGTAGTACAGTAATGTAGGACTTCACTGACAATTCATTACAAGTACCATAGCCTGTATGGACAAAGCATCCATGACACCAACAAACAAGGCGAAGAGAGACATTTTCTGTAGCATGTGAGAGACATGAGTACCATATGGCTTTTAAAAATCTGGGTACTAACTTTAACTTGAACCACTTAGCATTTACACTACTTTGCAAATATGTCTGCCACCTGTATGATCAGCCAGCTGCTGAAAATGTCACTGAGGCTAGGTACACGGCTTCCTCTATGGCATCATAGGCCTTGGCAGAATTATCTATTCCCCCTGCAAGTGATGCCCTCCATCAGCACAGCAAAAGGGAAATGATCAGGCTGCAGTCATGAGGTCCTCTCTCAAACCCAATATATGTGCTCCATCACCCAAAGGATACAGTTGGCGCTTAGAGGAAGGTAACTTACAAGTCTCATGGATGACAGGAAATCTGGCCCCTGACAGTGTTTTGCACACTGCAGTTACAAGGTGAGTGCCTGTGACACAGGCAGATGTTCCCGTGTCTCTGCAGGACTGTGTTGCACAGACTTGTTGTGCTGCAATTGTTCAAATACAAAGGAAATTGAGAAGGAAAATGATAACTGCCCTGATACAGACAGTGAGGACTAGAAGCATGTTGTGGTATTGCCTCAGAATTGTAACATTGTATTGGTTGCATTCGTAACATTACCATTCATTTCCTTATGCTGTTTTGTTTTATATTGTACGTATGTATATATATATATATATATATATATATATATATATATATGTCTCTCATAAAGATTGTTTTTTTATGGTTGATCTGTGTTGTATTTAGTTATGAGCCTGAATGAATGAATAAATGAATGGTCTTTGTCATTGATATAACAATTATATTCTATAACAATTATATTATAAAAGTTGACCTTATTGTCTATTTGCCTAGTTCTCATTGTTGGAAGTAAAGCACTGTTTAGAATCCATTTGGCCCACTTTAGAAGACTTTTGTGAGAATTCCTTTATATCGATAACGTTGAATAAAACAAAGGAGGCAGCCATGTTGCCGTTCTGTTGACTTTAAGCAGCTACTCTATTCGTGTGGCCATTTATCAACCTGTGCCATCACTCGCAAACCAAAATCCTGACAATGCGCCCTGAAGAAACTAGTTCTGCTTGATATGCCTCGCCATAACGAATGGGCAGGATTTTTGCTGTAAAGGTCAGTCTGTGTGAAATCAACAAATACATCATGCCTGACCCTCTTAGATTTGCTTCATACTTTAGGTGCCTAATGCCGCTGTACCCATCAGCAATTGTGCAAAATTTTAACCTTCTATCTCCACACGGTCAGGCACAGACTAAACACAACTAGATTTTTGCAAACAGGGGGTTTTATTTTCAAATAAGCTAAACAAAATTCAAACAAGGTCAACATCAGCTAACGATAGCTGAGGACAAAGGGTATAACTATAACGCTCAGAAGTTTAAGGCAGAACTAAAACACAAAAGGTAACATAAAATTAACTAAGCACAAACTAAAGAACACGGTGTAACAAGGGACTAAACAGTACCCAAATAAAGAGTCCAAGAACGAAGGGCGCAAGGCACTAAGACCTCACGGAAACAGAGAACCAACACGACTGACTCGGCACTGATCCAGAGAAGGATTGACAAGGCCAGACGACAAAAGACCAGGGAGTGCTGCTTAAGAACTGTGGAGACCAGGTGAAACCAATTAGTACTCAGGAGAGCGTACACGTGAACCAGGAAGTGGCTATGAACGAGGTGACGAGCTGATTAAGGAGTTGTGGGTTTGTGAAGCAGAGTGGGGGGGCGTGGGCCAGAGCTGATGCACACCTGACACACACACACACAGAATTTTCTAAACTAAATGGTTAGAATGTTATTTATCTGAAAACACACAAGCCATATCCTATATTTGATATTTGAGAAAAGTCATCAAGACAACATGTAAGAACTGTACTGTATTGGAAGGAATATATGCTCATTTTGAATTTGAAGTGGACAAGGGTGTGGAAAACTGTCCTCTGGTTACACAAATGAAAATTTGTAATTTTGGGAGGGAAATGACAGACTCAGCTGAGGAGGAGAGGTACCATCCAATGTGTTTTAGTGCTCAGTTCAAAAGCCAGCATCTGTGATTGTATTGGGGTGTGTTGCTGCCTGTGGTATTGGCATCTTACTTCCTTGCTCATCAGTTAACTAGTTCATGCTCTGAAATTTGAGAAAATAAAATGCACATAAAAGACAAGGTTAGTCCTGACAAACTCCTCTTGATGCACATGGCTGAGGGTCAGATGTCATGCATTTGTTGATTTCACACAGAATGACCCGTGTGTGTGTGTGTGTGTTTGCATGGACAAGCATGATCAACATATTCAAAGTAGTAATATGGCTAGCATGGCAACAGAACTGACATTCACGAAAAAAAAAAAAATCCTGTTGTAAATGTAACAAATATATTATTATTATTATTATTATTATGTATTTTATGCCACTGTAATAAAGAGAAGAATTAGAGAAACATGCAGTTTGTGGTTAGGAAAAGTTAGTATGACTGCTATCTGATCAGTTTTCTGCACTACTGTTGTTACTTAATTTGCAGCAGAAAACGTGAAATCTGTCATGTACTTGTAGCAGGCAACAACAAGACTACGTGCTGAAACCCTCAGTGCTAACAGACCGAAACTGTCAGACAATAACAGAAACGACCGTGAGAAAGGCATCAGATAGGGATGTAGACCGTCTTGAGAACAGTGAAAAAAGAACCACAGACCACTAAGACACACAGACGTAAAGAACACCCACATATAACAAAGGCCTGTAAAAAAAAAAAGGTCTGAAACAAATATGTGGTCGGCGTATTTCCTTAAAACATTACATTGGGGAAACAACGTGACATCTGTCATGAACCTATGGCAGGCACCAACAAGACTACGTGCTGAAAACCTTACCCCTAACAGACCGAAACATTCAGATGTTAACAGGAAAGAAAAGAGACCGTGAGAAAGGTATTTTGAGACAGACAGTAGCTGTCAAGAACTGTGAAAAAAGGACCACACACTCACACGCACACATAAACAAAAACTCACATGAAACCCACATATATGGGAAACAAAGACCCATAAAAAAGGTCTGTTATAATTCTACCAAAGAGCACACACACACACAAAACGTTTGTGATCTGGTATATTACACCAGAACAATGGAATTCTTCTGTTACAACAGCTAATGTGTTGTCTTTGCAATACTTTAAATGTCAGATATATGGCTTCCATGTTTTCAAATTAATAGCATTTTGTCTCATTTACATGGTACATGGAATTGGGGTTGTAACTAATGGTAAAGGTAAGAGAGGGCTGCGCATACATTTGGAGAAAATCTGTGTGTCCGTGTGTGTGTGTATGTCAGGACCGACGTCGCCAGGAGGAGTTTGGGGTCTACGCTCCCTCAGATCGACAGTCCTGCTACCTCACCAACACCACCAGACACATCCTTGCCAACTTATTCAGCGGAGCCGACTGAGCCGTCTCTTCAGTCTGCAAATACATCATTCATATACAGCTGACATACAGGACGAGATTGGATGGAATATTCGGTTAATCCCACCAAAGGCTTCAACTCTTCTGATAAGGTAGCATGTGGTTCCCTTACAGTTTTTATGTCACGATATGGACTAGCTGTATGGTCAGTGATAGTTATGCATTATCGTAAATTTAAATTATCAAATTCAAGAAGCTAGTTCTTTCGGATCAGTTAGCCAGATTTCTCAGGTCACTTGACCTAGTCGCTGTTGTGTGACTGTCATTGCCAAGTAGTGCTATGTTTGTATGTTTGACTTTGTGAAATTTAAGTTCTTATGAGGGCTATAATTCCGCTGTCTTTGTCGTGACTCAGGGCATTTCTTGGCCTGGTTTTGTGGCATGCATTAGATCACTTGGTCAGGTGTAGATAATGGTGAAATACAGAAAATACAAAAGCACTCCAGGTGCACCTAAACTTCTGTGTGCGGTCACAAATGCATAGATTTCTTAACTGAGCGCACAATGCAAGCAGTTTTTTTTTTTTTTTGGTAATATGCCTTTTGGTAATACGCTGAGGGAATCAAATTTGAGCTCCTACATCAAAACACAGAACAACTGTCTTCGTGCTAATGACATAGCGTCAAAACAGATATTCCTCACTACGCACTTATGCTACTCTCCACTGGATGTCACCTTTTTTTTCAGTCTTTGGGCACCACCACCCACTTATTACACCCACAGCATGCCAGAACAGCCTAGATACATCACAATTGCAAGCACAGGGATTGGATAAAAGCCAATTTGCACCATAGTGACGCACTTATATGCCAGATCTTTCCAAGGGCAGGATTGGTAAAATACGCTTTCAAATCCAAAATGCTCTGCCATGCATCAACTGCTTATTTAGCAATTGATATGAGTTTTAAAATAAATTAAACAAATTAAAAAGAAATCTCAATTGACCATGACATGACTAATGTTTAGGTTTTGAAATTAGGTTAAAATGAAGGGGTCTTAAATCAAATCATTCCCTGTCATGCCCAAACATCTCAAAAAATCTTCAGTTAAATTAAACAATTAAACAATGGCTTTCTTACAGTCAGACAATTGAGTTGAGTGGAAAAATCTCCACAATTGGTCAAGTTGACAGAGGATGACTCAGGGATCTGACTGTTAATGAGTGCTAATAGACTATTTGTATTTGTTTATTTATTTTTGTTTAGATGAAGGAAGCAGTTGCGGGTGGCATTGGTGGGGGAGTTGGAGGTTCAGCAGCAGGAGCTATTGGCGGAGCAGCTATTGGGACAATTTTAAAAGGATCTGCAGGAGCAGCTACTGGAGCAATAACTGGTGCTATAATAGGAGTAACTGTTGGGGCAGTCTGGGGTTCACTTGTAGGGTATAGCAAGGGGGGTGAAACTGGAGGTGCAGCTGGTGGGAAAGCTGGTGGAATATTTGGAACAGTCATTGGGGGTGCAGCTTGTGAAGGTGTATGTGCTTTAAGAAGAGCTGAAAATGCTTTAGATACATTTTTACATGTTTTTTCAGTCTTAGGAGCCATTAATACTATTCCTATAATAGTTAATGCAGCTCAGAAAGGTTTCCAGTATTCCAAAGTAGTGTTTGAGACTGTAATGAATGTAGTTTGTGACACTGGAGAAAAATTAGGTAGGTCTGTTGCAGAAAGATGCATGCAGAGGCAGCTTGACGAGTAGTTCTTGTGGTAGAGGTTTTCTGTTTTGTACTCCCTTGAGAGTAAAATCAGATTAGCCGATATTAGACCATCAGTGGGCAGCTGGTGGCATGCCATTTTTGGTTTGCTGCCACAATCACTTTAAATTTGACTTTTTGGGAAAATTAAAAATACAAAAAGTATTATTTTACCTGAATAGTTTTCCAGTGTTTTGACTACAAATGATGAAATAGTGTTTGTTGGCAGCCCACCTGTTGACCACCGGGAAAACCGATGAGTAAGACGCCAGTGAATCCCTACCCTCTTGCTATGCATGCAATTTTGCAAAGTTAGAATGCAAAATTCTAACTTTTTCAATAACCTTATTTGCTTTTAAAGTGAAAAGCTAGCACTGAAGCTATCTGTGAAGCAAATGTTTTGATGCATCCCATTTTAATTTCCCAGGCCTAGCTTTTGCTAGCCTGCTGACACAGACTATTTCAGACTATTTTGCTTCACTTTGTGCAAAGAATGTTGACACTCTTAATAGGCATAACTTTACATACTGTTGGGTAGGCTTCTGAACTTTAAACGTATTCCACCTTCAATTATTTGGGGAAACTGAAGCCTTGGAAGAAGACCCTGACTATTGTAGTGAAATGCAATGTTGGACGGAGGTAGGCTAGTCAAATAACTATGCATTTCCTTAGAATTTAAATTATGTACATGTATTGCGAGATGACAGCTACAGGAATATGAGAATAGGTGAAATGCTCTTTTAATTACTATTTCTTTATAATAACCTTTGTTTTTGACCTTTGTCAAGGTCATTTGACACCCATTAGGAAAAAAAAACAATATGTAAAAGCAGTATGATTTGTCCACAAATGTAATACTGCAGTGATAGCCACACATTTCTGACTTACACACGTATACCCTTTTTTAAAAAAAAACATTGGGAGTCCTTGCAAATTACCAGAAAGGTGATATAACATGAATTTTGTTTGCATGCATTATTTTAAATGCAAATTGTTTGAATGCATTGTTTTAAAATAGTTGCATTTTTAGAAATGTTTGTGAATGACTAATGATATAAAAGAAGGTTTAAAATGACATACTTTCCAGCCACTAAGCCACTAGTAATGTGCAGTAAGTAGTGTTTTAAAATCTGTGCTATTTTAAAATTCTTCTACATGTATTCAGCAACTGCATCACATTGCAAACCTGTAGTGAGTGAGAACTATGTGAATGTAAAAAAAAAGATTGTAGAAGATCTGCAAACTGTGAACATTGTTTATGTATTTTGGCTAAATTAATGGGTTCAACCTTCTTATCATGTGCTCCAGGAGATGGGGTTCAGCATATTAGGACTTGAGACATGATGGAAAAGAGGTTGTGTGATGTGCTACTGTATGTGATACTGTATGTGTTTGCTAATGCAATTCACCACTAGGTGGAACTATAAGTCTATTTGGTCTTTTAGTACTCTACCTCTACTAAAGCCTGTACATATACATTTTGCTATTATGAGAGAGAGAGAGAGAGAGAGAGAGAGAGAGAGAGAGAGAGAGATAACTTTAGGGATATAAGTTTAAGTTTCCTTTTTAAGTTCAAGACAAGTTTTTTTTTCATGTTTTGACATTTAATTTCTAGCTCTTTTGTAACTCCTCAGATATTGCATCTGTTTGTATTGTTGTATGTCAGCTTTGGCAACACAGATTCACATCTTCACAAAGTCATAACAATAAAGCTCTTGAATTTTAAAACTTTTAGTAAAAATGCCGTACCATACATCTATTGGTTATACATATACGCACACGTCCAACCATTCTGAAGCACAAAACCCAGTGGTAGAATTGCAAAACTGCAAGTAAAAATGATTACAAATCTCACAGCATATATGAAACCTCATAACCTCCGGAATGGAACCCGGGACCCTGGGTTAATGGTATAGATGCCTTCACCAACTGTGTCACAAAATTCCAAAAACACCCACAGCCCGCTTTAATCATGCTCATCTCATTCATACATCTAGTTCACACAAAAAATATGTTTGCAAGCAAGTAATGTGCAACAAATTTATATTAAAGGAAAATGAGATGTTTATTGAGCCATAGGTCTGTCCAAGGTTTCTTCCTAGACTAACTACCACAAGGGAGTTTTTCCTTGCCCCTGTTGCACTTGAGTGCTCCTTGCTGTAAAGCACCATGAGATACTTACTATTGTAAAAGGTGCTGTATAAATATAATTGACTGAACTGAATTATTTACATTGAAACAGGTAATTTCCTGATTTTCCTAATCTCCTACATGCACACAAACAGACACAAACTGCAATCAAGACAAATGACCAGATCATACTGCACATCACATGACCAGACCATACTGCACATCACATGACCAGACCATACTGCACATGACACAAAGCTCTTCATAAGAGCAAGATAAAGATTCCTTTACAGAAACATCTTTGCAGCAAGGTATTGTGCATACACGCTATTTGTACACACCAGCCTCAAATTTATTTTCAGTTCTTTGACAGTTTATCAACAACAGCTAAAAAAAACAAACAAAAGTGCATAAACCAACACAACATTTTGGATAGTGTCAGTGTGTGGAGTGAGTGGAGTTTTCCACTGAATATTATGTTCAAAATGCCTCTCACTTGGTGCAAGTGGAAGTAATAAAGGTAAACCAACCGAGAACAAAGTTTACAAATGCTATTTGTAAATGTTTTCTAGCCAAAGGTTAAGCATTTCAGCTATATTTATTCCAATTTTTACGAATGGATAGACATTCTCCTCTTCTGTTGCCAGCTCGCATTCTCTGAATTGTTTGTGGCTCATCTGACGAAGGCTGAGATTTGCCATCGTGTTCAAGCTTTGAATGATTAGGGCAGGAACCTATTTAGGAAACGGTGGGTGACGACATTGGCAGGGCTATATTAGCATAGTCATAGTTTTGGAGTTTTGAAGAAGAAAAGATTGGCAGGTCTGAATCGGCTGCTGGAGGGGGACTTTAAGAATGTGTTCATTTTCCATTTGGAGATGGTGAAGGTATCAGTACCACCAGTTTCCTTTGTAGAGGCAGATACACTCAAATGTGTACACACACACACACAGAAAGAGAAAGAGAGAGAGTGAGAGAGAGAGCGAGCACATATTGGAAGATATGTCTTGAAGACATTTGCAGATTCTCTGACATATCTACGGCACATGACATAAAGGCTCCTTGACTGCTTGATCTGTTTCATCACTGCTCCAGTCATAATGTTTGCTTCTTCATCTTTGATTGATTTGTTGCTAGTTTGTAGCTAGTTGGAACACGTCACTTGATTAGCCTAATGTTCATTTTTTATTTATTCGCATTACACAGTGGATGAAAACGCATGCAGACATGCATATTCTCGAGCTAAATCTTTGCTGTTGCGAATCTGATATGCAAATAAGTTAAACTGAAACCCAGCTAATGTCTTACCGTGTATTAATTTTACCTGTGCACTTGATTTCACAAACTAGCTGAACTACCTGGCAGAAGCACAAGTTGTGCTGATAAGAAACAGCTGATTAAGTGAGTAATTGTAAATAAAAAAAGATGTGAAACTGAGGTTTTACAACTCTGAAAATATGGTACATGACAGTGATGGTACCTGATGCTGAACCCCTTTGTAACCATCACTGCAGTCACAAATATACTGTCAAAAGATCTGGGGGGTATTCCAAGTAGGTAGTTAAGTTTAAAAACTTGGTTAGTTAACTCGGAGGTAGAGGTAAACCTAACAATAGAAGGGCCTGGAGTCATCACTTTCTTAACAAAACAAAGCAGAGTATTCTGTTAGGAGGTTTACCACTTCCTCTGACCCCTAATTATCCCACTAATACAGGGACAGATAAAAGTTGTAAAATAACCTTTACATCAAAATAATGCATACAAGCACTCAAAAATAATATTCTATCCTTGATCAAAAAATTCGTACTACATTTTAGTACCTCTGCATGTCATTCATATAAGTGATTTATTGATTGAATAACCAAAACCAAACTGGAACAAGTTATATTTATATTTAAGTTGTCAAAATGCTTTGTGTTCTGTCATCTTGCATTATCTGATTAATTAGCTAATTCTCCATATTTCACACCGGATATTCATCTCTCTCTATATGTATGTATGTATGTATGTATGTATTTATTTATTTATTTACAGATAACTACTTTGTCTTTAAGCAATTTAACACAAGACACAAATGCTAGCACAGCCTGAGTTACCTGACACAGACACTTGACTTGAACATACTGGACCTGTGTTTGCATCAGATGAGACAGATGCATGGACTTTCTCTGACTGTGCAGAAGTTGCTCCAGCAGATTCTTTGACATAAATAAAGACAAAGATTTTTTTTATTATAGAACAAGGGGTCCAAAAAATCTGAATATTGTCAATTACGGATTTTTAAGAAATGTCGTCCCTCTGAAAAATGTATTCACATGTATGCAGTAAATACTTGGGTGGGCTTCCTTTTGCATGAAGGAATTAAAAATCCTTCTCTTCATTGGTTGTATGTGATATTCTACTTTTCTGAGATACTGAATTTAGGATTCCCATTGGCTCTAAGCCAATCTTAAAAATTAACACAAATAACTGCTTGAAATATTTCACTTTATGTGTCATGTACATAATGTGTTTCACTTTTACCTTTTATTCTTGAAATTAATGCTTTTAAAAAAATGAGCCCCTCTGTAATTCCTAGTGTTTTGTCAGGTGTTTCATCAGTGTTATCATTAAAAATGTGAGGGTGGTGGTGGCGTAGTGGTTAAGCAACCTGGCTAGCAATGCTAGTGGTCTGAAAATTGTGGGTTTGAATCTTAGCTGCCACCATTGTGCCCTGAAGCAAGGCACTTAACCCTAAGTTGCTCTTGGGGAGACTGGCCCTATTGCAACTGATAGCTGACAAATGTAAGTCGCTTTGGATGGAAAATGGAGATTTGGATAAATGTAAAAATGACACAACAAGTGGCAGCAACATAATTCATACCTGTACAGTATTTAAAGCATACTTGTCCATGGAATGTATTGCCAGCCACTGTTTGGGACATGGCAGTTACACCGCTCTGAGCCATAATGGAACTGGAGTGGATTGGGTGAAGCAGGAGGAAGCTCCTCTGTGCAGGGAGTGAGGACGGACACAGACACACAACACAACAAGCGAACACAGACTTCAGAAAAATCAATCAGAGTGCTAATTCTTTCTTGTTACTGCAGTCCAGTAACTAATCTTTCACAATATCCATAGGCCTAATTACTAGAAATATTGCCTCAAATTTTCACTGAGTAATGATTGATAAGTAGTTGTATGCAATTAAATTGATCGACTCACCAGACTTCTTGGACACATCGGTTTACTCTCTGTTGATATTAGACTGCCATTAAACTGCTTATTGAATTCTTCGCTGGGCACTTAATATATTTATATACAAACACATCCGCATGCACATTTTTGCTGTAAACCTTAAAATACATTATACACAATTAGGTCCAATTAGGACTATTCATATGAATATGAATTAATATCTGTTTGGATAAATTGCATTTATCTGGAATTCACACACCGAATAGTGAACTGCCAGCTAAAGCTAACTAAATGGGATCCAGCAAAATGAAAATGAAAGTGAGTTTCTGTTATAATGAAAGCCGTGTCTGCTGATACTGTATACCACAAACATAGGCAGAAGTTTTATCCAACATCACTGACTTTACCTTTAAAGGGGACCTCTGGGACACTTTGGCTGAGATCATCTCAGGCTCAGGCTCATCTGACGAAGGTTGAAATGTGCAGTCATGTCTGAGAAGTCGTGTTCAGGCTTTGATTGATTAGGGCAGGAACCTAGGCAACGGTGGGTGGCGACATTGGTGGGGCTATCATAATGTCAGATTTTTGAAACCCGGAAGAAAAAATGGTCGGCCGCTGGAGGGGGACTTTAAACGACTTGTATATCTTTGTTCTAAAATAGTGACTCCCCAGCAACAGGAAACCGTTATGTTCGGAAGGAACGCCCTCTCTGTTAAGGATGTGGTTGATAGGGGGAGGGGTATATGTTTAAAGTGTGTGTGTGTGTGTGAGATTATGTTTTGGCCCCCCCAAGCAAGCTTAATGCCCTCCTAATGATGATATCCTAGTCATACCTTTGGGTCTTCTGTTGTGTTAAGAGTTTAGAAAAAGTATTCTAAGTGTAGGTTGACACTTGTTAGCGATTAAAAAAAAGTGTAAGGACTTCTTATCAATCGAAAAAACTGTGGGGAAAACATGGCACCCGGGTTAAAATCTAGCCCAAAGCCATTTCCCAATTCGTCCCCATCGCTACAAAAAAAGAAAAAACAAATTATGTTAAAAAAATAAGCATGTGAACATAGTATAAAACATAGTAGTAAAGCCAAGAAAAAGTGCCAAGTCCTTGCATATTCAAGGGACTTTCCGCCTAAAGGCCTTCCAGGTAGGGAAATAAAATAAATAAAAACAGAAACCCAAATCTGGTCTGGGAACAGAAGCTGTGCTCTGACTCTAGTCATGAGAACCAAAGAGGGTCCAAGGACAGGCTGTGTTATGGTAGTTACCCTATCAGAACTGAACACACAGAGACATGCCACAATTGTGTGCGTGCACACACACACACACACACACAGACATACACACACAAACACACATGCTTATGTTTATACATTTGTATTTGCAGATTGCACATGCATGTTTACTTTGCAGACTTGTATTTGTACACACACACATACACATACACACACACACACACACACACACACACAAACATACACTTGAAACATTCATCCCTCCCCCATCAACCACTTCCTTTTCAAAGAGTGCGCTTCATCTGAGCATAACGATTTCCTGTTGCTGGGGAGTCACCATTTCAGAAGAAAGAAATACAAAAGTCGTTTAAAACTGATCAGCCTGGAGAGGACTGGATCACACTGCAGGTATTTTCACACATGCATATACAAAACATACACAACACAAAGCCTACAACAAACTACACTAATCGAAATAAAACTAACACAGGGTACATTATATTTGATGATACCATAGCATAATATTGAATGTGAACAATCAGTATTCAGGTCACTGGATGTCTGTTGTTTTGTAACTGTGCACCAATAATAGTTCCTGTTGGATAGTTCTGGTTCAGTGTTTTCTTATCAGTGGGGAATGTAAGATAAATCGACGCTATTGCGTGCAGTGTGTCAGTTTTTCTTGATTGCTAAGAAGTGCTTACAGTTTTTTTCAATCGCTAACAAGCGTTAACCTATACTTAGATTACTTTTTCTAAGCACAGCAGAAGACCCAGAGGTGTGACCAGAATGATATGTGTGGGTGGGCTGTTAGCTCATGGGGGGGGGCAGAAAAAAATACCTGCAAAATAAGTAGAAAAATGCCACTTACTTCTACTAATACTACTACTCAGCCTAAAAGGCTACTACTACTACTACTACTACTACTACTTCACTGAATGTGAATTTGAATGTTAATATTGAACATGTTTGAATGCACAATGTACTGGTCTCATGAATTGCTGTTAACTGTAAATCAGTATGTTTTAATGCTACTGATTACAGCACAAAACTATCCCTAGTGTGGAGGAAACTGAGACGTTTCTGAGAGCATGTCAAACCACATTGAGATGGTGAAGGCTGAAAACACAGTTTATGCTGTTTAACCTGTTTCTCATAAATATATGAGTAAATAATTTATGTGTCATATCTAGATATGCTTCAATAAAATATAGTATAGTTAAATATTTGTAATGGAATATAGTATAGTTATGTAATCACCCTCCCCTTACATGTAGGCCTATTAATGTACTGTTTGGTCACAAATCACAAATATAGATGTAATCATCTTCCCCTTAAATCTATTAATGTAGACCTACTGTTTCGTCACAAATCACAAATACAGCAATCCTATGTGGCCTGTGGACTGATAACAGGTTACATTTCAGCCAGACCCTGGAGCCAGATATTTATCTATATTTAGATGTGATTTAACATGCATTGAGACTTCCCAACTTCCTCTATGGACTATGCATAGTTCTGTAATGGATTATAATGTGCCTAAAGGAACCAACGTGGATGGGTTTAGGGTGTTGCACCTTTCAACTGTAATGTGTGGTTGTGAAAGTAACAGTCATACACGACAGATGTCATGCTGGGGACAAGAACGTCATGTTTGTTTGTATTAGTAACATGGAGACAGCGTGGGGTACTTTTACTGTTAACGGGTGACACAGGACCACATCTGCTTAACTCTGTATGGCTAGGGCGGCCATACAGACGGTCTGAATGGGATATACTAAATTTGCGGCAGGCGAAGCAAAAGATGGCATCACGGAGAATGGAATACTCTAGCCATGGCCGAGTCTGATACCAGCTTGAGCTAAAACACCGAAGGGTTTGTCCAAATGGGCGCTTGGGCTAATTAGTTAGAATTGGCTGAGAGGGGCTATCCATATTTAAGTCGGGAAGAACGAAGTTTTGGGAGGATTGAGTTTGCTGAAGGCAGGGGTTTTGAGCAGCAGAGCAGGGTGATGGTGCAGGAGATTCATCACCACCCGACACGAGGGTGCTTTCCTCCACGTTATCAGCAGCAGTGCTGGGCATTGCGGAGTCAGAAGCATATTCAGCGTCAGGCGTGGACACTTGCTTCTTATTGAGCCACCTATGCATTTCTTTGTTGGTGTAATAAAATGGCTAAAGACGATGGATATTTGTGTGTACGCTATATATATTTTTGCCAAGCAAACTGCTAGACTAGCAATTTAACTAGCAGTGTCAGTATGCAAGCACAGGCACGCTTGCTGTTACTAGCCAACTTAGCAGACAGTGAAATCACCACAACGAGGTAAACTCAAATGAAATGAACAAACTCGGCAAAAACTACAGGGAAACTGTGAACAAGAACAAGATAACTAGATAGATAGGAACAGGAATCAAAATTATGACTATAAGACGTTTCATTTCTGATATAAGAAGACTCAAGCTCTCGACAGACTACATACCTGTACCGTACAGGGTCAGTGACCTGATATGTCATAGTCGAGCGGAGAAAGCGCTGACAGGCAGACCCACACATTCAAACGAACCAATTGGAAAGAAGTGAAGTTTTGACGATCGTTCTGTAGATGAAAGTTAAAGATAAAAGATAAAAAGCAGATAAAAATGTGTAATTATTCCCAAATGTCTTTTTAAGCATGAATACATTACAGAAGCATAGCAGTTTATAAATAGTGGCAATCACGTTTTTCTTCCGACCAGTTTCTCGGGGGGCGCGGCTTCTCCCAGGGGGGCAGAGCTTCTCCATGGGGGCGGGGCAATGCCCCCCCCCCCCCGTGAATGACTGAATACAAACTTTTCTATATAAAAGAATGTTTAAAATGACATACTTTGCAGCCACTAGTAATGTGCAGTAAGTAGTGTTTTAAAATCTGTGCTATTTTAAAATTCTTCTACATGTATTCAGCAACTGCATCACATTGCAAACCTGTAGTGAGTGAGAATTATGTGAATGTAAAAAAAAGATTGTACAAGATCTGCTAACTGTGAACATTGTTTATGTATTTTGGCTAAATTAATGGGTTCAACCTTCTTATCATGTGCTCCAGGAGATGGGGTTCAGCGTATTAGGACTTGAGACATGATGGAAAAGAGGTTGTGTGATGTGAAGCAGATACTGTATGTGTTTGCTAATGCAATTCGCCACTAGGTGGAACTATAAGTCTATTTGGTCTTTTCATTCAGTGCCATCTGTCGACAATTATATTCATCCACATAGCCAGAGGTGCTTTAATGCACTGACTTGCCCAAGCTCAACCAATCAGGGGCCTCATAATATAAATAAATTATAATTATTTAAAAAAGAAAAACTGACAGCAAGTCTGAGTAATCAAACATTATTGGAGGTGTGAAGTCACTGAGCGTTGACATCTGTTGGTGATGAAGCAAAGAGAGGCCCTCCTCTGATCCATTAATAAAATGTAACTACATCTACCGTCACCTATGTGGTCAAGTAATCTAACAAGTATCTTTGAGCAAGAGGTTACAGATCAAGTGAGGTGTTATTAGTGCTCAGAGATGAAAGAATGTGAAATACTTACAATTACCTTCACAGTGTGATTCGTGCTGTAGGTTTGTGTGGAGTCGAGGGTGGGTGAAGTCTGAAGAGCCTGTGAAGGGACTGAGGGGGCCCCTGTGCTCTGTGTGATGCTGCTTGAGGTGTTGTTGCTGCCTTGTGGCCTCTCACTGAGGAAGTCAAGGAACCAGTTGCACTGTGTTGAGCCTCAGCTGGTCTAGTTTGCGAATGAGTTGTTGAGGGATCATGGTGTTGAAAGCTGAACTGAAGTCTGTGAACAGCATTCCCACATATGAGTCTTTTATGCCCAGATGGGGCATAAAAGGCCTGAGTGGAGGGCAGTGAAGACATCCTTAAGCTCCTCTGCACAGTCCTTCAGCAAACAACCAGGGATGTTGTCTGGACCTGCTGCCTTGTGGGTGTTGATAGCAGAGAGTGTCCTCTTCACACTGGCAGCAGACAGGCAGAGAGCCTGATTGGGGACGGGGGGGTGTTTTGTGCTTCAAACCATGCAAAGAAGCTGGTGAGGTTGTTAAGCAGCGAGATGTTGCTGTCGCAGGTCTGTGACACAGGTTTATAATCTGTGATAACCTAAATGCCCTGCCACAGGCTCCGTGTGTCTCTGCTTGTGCCACCATGACCTCCATGATCACCATGGAATACTTGTCCATTTTAAATCAAAATCATCTTGTCACTGTCAAGTCAATAAAAGTGGGTCATGCGCAGCTCATCCAACAGGTCATTAAACCAAAACAAAAGTTAATATAAACAAAAATATAGTTTACTGATCAGAAAATCAAGCCTCCATCATGGTTGTCTCAGTCCCCTGATCTTAGCAGTGTAGTAAACCAATGGGTTGAGCCATAGAAGTATGCACCAGAGAAGACCTAGGAGTGTGGACTATCTGGATAGACCATAGAAGTATGCACCAGAGAAGACCTAGGAGTGTGGACTATCTGGATAGACCATAGAAGTATGCACCAGAGAAGACCTAGGAGTGTGGACTATCAATGTAGATTCTGGGAAAGGGAAGGGCCTCAGATCAATTTCTTGTGTTCTCCAACTTTGTGGCATGTCAAAGGAGATGGCTAAAACTTGCATTACTTGTGTAGGGGACCTTTACAATGTACAAAATGCAGGGGTGTCAATAATTGTGGCACATGGGTTTTTGGTACAAAAATATTTATTTCTTGAAATGCATTGTTCTTAAATTCTCTTCAATTATGTATTTTTCCTTGATGTTTTGATGATGTGATTAAGGAATATTACTGATATATATTTTGTAAACAGCTTTTACATGTGTTTAGCTAATTTACCAGGGGTGGCAATAATTGTGGAAGGCACTGTATAAAGGCACCCAGATGAAGGCATTGGAGAAAGAGGCAGTGTGTGCAGTACAGACTTCAACACTGAAGTCAACCACACTCCTCCCCTTCTGTATGACGTTGAAGAGCTGAATTGCCCTAGGGGGAACAGTGGTGTTTGTGCAGATGGGGGGCAGCAAGGGCTGTCATGAGGACCTAAGGTGCGTTAAGGAAATCCCCCCCCCCCCCCACACAAATCCACCTCGCAAACAATAAACGGTCATAACCTGATAAAGTTTTACACCCACTGGTCACCTATCAATATTTAGTTTCCTGTAACAGGCAGCTGTTCTCTAGAATGGGAGCATAACAACTCAGCAGAGAGCTTTCTTATTGCTATAACTGAAAAGCAATTAAAAAAAAAAAAAAAAAAAAACATAAAATATATGTTTTAATATCTAGATGCATATAAACAAGCTCTTAGTTCAGCCAGTAGTAGTAGTAATAGTAGTAGTAGTAGTAGTAGTAGTAGTATCTATTGGTTTAAAAAGCCACATTCGATGTTATTTAGATCCCATGCACACACCTTCATAACAGTTACCTGCCCTACTTCCTCCTCCAGTGAGGTGACATGTCTTAGTTAATGTTTTACCATGGAGAACTGGTGATGTGACTAACTTTACCTTTTTGTGCTGCTGAAAGTACATTGTGCCAAGACTAAGAACGCTGCTGAGTTGGATCTTCTCTTTCAGATGTAAAATGACATATATACCTGAAATCATTGGAAAAAAAAAGATCTGTTAGGTAAGGTAACTCTTGTCTTCCTTGTTTAATGTTCATTTGCTGTTGCTGCCTGTATGCCTGTATGTCTCTTATCCTCCTGTAATGTCCAGTGTAAAGTGTGTTGTTTTATACTGTAAAGTGACTTGTGCTATACAAAACCAATATAATAATAATAACAACAACAATAATAATAACAATAATAATGTTAAATTCCATAGCATTTTTCCTGTTTTTTTCAGAGGGATAAGAGAAAGCAAAAGTGATCATGGCTTCAATTGGACGTGAGTTGTTCTAGTTTTTCTAGAGTGCTAGATTTTCAGTTTTGGTGTCACATACAAGTGACATTTAAAAATTTTAGTTTAGGTATGGGAGTAACACAAAACTATTCTGATCTGTTCAAATATTTTTGTAAGTAAATCTATGTTCAACATAGAGAGAAATCAGATTTTTTGTCTGTTTTAGCCTTTTTGAAACATTTATGATCTTTTCTGGAGTGTACAGCGTAATTTTGCATAAAATTAAAATTCTTTATTTCACAAGCAGATATCTCAGTGAGCCAAAATTTCTATGAACGAACATGAGTCCCATTTTTTAAGATGTAACCATGTGCTCCTGGACCTAGTTTCTGCCCTTCCCTTCATTCAGCAATTAGGCATCGACCACTATATTTTGTTTTAATAATGGCTTCATCTGGCACCATGCTACACTGAAGTAATACTCAGTTGTTTGGAAGACTGTAACAATTTGGATTTTGTGAAAAATCTCAAAAGATAATCTACTTCAAATTGATATTGGCTACTGTGGAATAACTGTTGCTGATATTGTGAACTGATTCACTTTTCATACACTTCGGACTGTCAGAGGTACAAGCTGTAACTTTGTCCAAAAAGAAATGCATGCAAACAGTTGTGTTAAGGGCAACTCAGGGATTGAACCCAAGTCACTGGTTTACCAGACTGGAGGCCACTATGCTAGACTAGACTCAAGTGCTGAGGTTCAGTGACAAAAGGTTTAATATCCACAGAAGCTCAGAAGATCCGAAAACCCAAAAAAACACATCCAAAGAGTGGCTCAAAAAACTGGGCATCAAAACTAAGAACAAAGCTCAGAAGATCCAAAGACAGACACAAAAGGCTTGGTAACACCAAAGCACAAAAAACAGAGCTGGAAATACAGGAACTCAAAAAAGGCCTAGTATCTTCAAGGACAGTACTTGACAAAGGCAAACTTCTCCCGAGAAATTCACAAAGACTCAGTGACTAACAAACAAAAAACAGCGCTTAAATAGTGGACAGGCACACAAGGGCAAACAAGGAACAGCAGGAAATCATTACACCAATAATTGAATTAGGGGGAACAGGTGTGGCATAATGGGGAAACAAGATTCAATAATGAGGAGACGAGGACAGGAAATCCAAATAAGGAAAAGGGGTGGGGACATGACAGCACATGGAAACTGAAAACAAAAGCACATGGAACACCAAAAACAAACACGCTGTCAAAACAAGCGGACCCACAAAGGAGCGATGGTGGCCACTAGTGGCCAGAAGGGACATAAAACCTAACAGGTTGATCATCATCTGTGGATTGTTTGAACTGATTTAATTTGACAGTGTTTGCTGACTTACTCATTTTTGTCAGGTATGGATTTGCTCACTTTATATCTGCATAGGCTTACATGCATTTACCATCTTTTTTCACCATAGAAGGAAAGGACCACACACGAAAAGAGTGTCTGTCTAATTTGAAGAGAAAAAAGGCAAATAATAAAAAAAATAAACTACATGAAACAGAAAGAAATTTGACTATAGACGTGGCAAGAGACTGATTAGCCTACATTTTTGAGCAAAGCAGAGCAGAACTGTAGGCCTACAACATAAAGTGAGGTATATCCCAAATAATTTTACAGCTATCTGTGGTGGAGGGGTAGTGGATGAGATGACAGATCCTGACATGAATGTGGCTATGTTCACATTATTATTATTATTATTATTATTATTATTATTATTATTAGGGTCTGTTGTTTGATGTCAAAACCGCTTCTTTGGTAGTGGGTAAAGGGCGGAGACACAGTTCAGTAAGGGGAGAGGCTGTGGCACAAGGAACAAAAGCACATGGCAACATAAACAAAACACATGGTTAGCAAGGCAGAAAAAAACAATTACCCCATATGTTGAAAGCTAGGTTTGATAGACTATTTTATGTAGTATCCTTTTGGGTACCAATCTGAAATTTTGTGCATGCAGAAATTAAAAACATTTCATAGTGGTTGTATCTTTGTTTTTTGCTGATCTTATCTGGACATACCGGAGAAACACACTTAAAGTTTGGATCCAATTTAAATCTTTCTTAGTTTTAAAGTGCCATAAATCAAAAGGTTTGTTTTCTTTCTGAAACATTCCTTCATTTCAAGAATGCACTATAACTGAAGTGTAATACAATGAATTATAACAGATCCCATATGCTTCAGTGTAGAAACATTGTCATCAAAAGTTTCCACCATTTTGTCTTTATGCCATTTCCAGTAATCCATTACTTGGCAGTTATTATACTCTGAGCCAAAATCATTTACAGTTCAGAATGTCTCCATGTGTGCAACATTGCCTCAAAATGTCAAGTATCTAGCATGAAGTATGTGAAAGTGATGGATGACCAAAATTAATAAAGTTAAAAAACACATTTTTTCCATGACCAGATCCTGTTTTTTAGGGCCCAATATCTCAGATACTAAAGTAAAAGACTGTTGAAGAAAATTTTGCACAATTGCTGATGGGTACAATGGCATTGGGCACCTAAAGTATGAAGCTAATCCAAGAGGGTCAGGCATCACACGGAATGACCCATGTGCTCTTGTCAATGGCGTGAGTGAGTGCAGTAACCAGTTTGGTGTTATTTGGACAATAAATCCGGATATCTGGGCTACACGTTTCCTGGAAAACATTGTTTCTACAGGCACTGTGCTATGTCTCTAATTTCATGCAAAAAAAGCACCTGAAGGACTGCAAAGGTGGGTTACACAGGACCACAAAACCACTTTTATGTGACCAAATTTCAGCAATGTAGAATAAAGGATTACTGAGATATCTTCATATGAAACCCAGAATTTACAATTTCTTCAAAATTACACTGAACATTCCCAAAGCTTTAAAAGTTCGTAAATATTTCAAAGAAGGCTTTGAAAAACTGTGAAAATGTGATTTTCCTTTATGTTAGGTCAACTTTGAAAAAAAAAAATATGACAGTAGATTGTGGTTTTCTATCACATCCTATGTAAATTGCATGAGTCTTACAGAAAATGACTCTTAACTCAAAAGAATCGCTAACACTGTTTGTGTTGGTCCCCAGACCGTAGGATTGTGGTGCTGGGTAAGACTGGATCAGGAAAGAGTGCATCAGGAAACACCATCCTGGGGAGAGATGCCTTTACAGAAAGTTCAGGTTATGAATCTGTCTCTCATACCTGTCAAAAAGAATCTGGAGAAGTAGCAGGAAGGCAGATCACAGTGATCGACACCCCTGGATTGTCTGATACTACGATGACACAAACTGATCTGAGAAGAGAGATACAGAATTGTGTTACCCTGTCTCTTCCTGGGCCTCACGTGTTCCTGCTGGTGATCAGACTGGATGTGAGATTCACAGAGGAGGAGAGAGATGCAGTGAGGTGGATCCAGGAGAACTTTGGTGAGAGAGCAGCACAGTTCACCATGGTGCTGTTCACTCATGCTGATCCACAGCATCCACAAAGATTGGAACAAGCTGTAAGGCATAGAGGGATGACAGAGATCATCAACAGATGTGAGGGTGGATGTCATGCTTTCAATAATAATAGCAGAGATGACCCAACTCAAGTCAACAGTCTGCTGAGGAAGATAGATGCTTTGGTGGTGAGGAATAGGGGAGAATATTTTACAAACCAAATGTACCGGGAAGCTCAGAGAACGATCAGAGAAGAGGAGATGAACAGGGAGATAATGATCAGGCAGAGTCATGGAGGGACTCAGGAAATTCAGGAACAAAGGGGGCTAGAAATGCAAGCAGGGGGAATTAGTGCTGGACCAAGAGTAGGAGCAGAAGTACAAGGAGCAGGAGTACATGCAGAAACAAGACTGGGATTAGGAGTACATGCAGGAGCAGGAGTGGGATTAGGAATACGTGCAGGAGCAGAAGTGGGATTAGGAGTACATGCAGGAGCAGGAGTGGGATTAGGAATACGTGCAGGAGCAGAAGTGGGATTAGGAGTACATGCAGGAGCAGAAGTGGGATTAGGAGTACATGCAGGAGCAGGAGTGGGATTAGGAATACGTGCAAGAGCAGAAGTGGGATTAGGAATACATGCAGGAGCAGGAGTGGGATTAGGAATACGTGCAGGAGCAGAAGTGGAATTAGGAATATGTGCAGGAGCAGGAGGGGGATTAGGAGTACATGCAGGAGCAGGAGTGGGATTAGGAGTACATGCAGGAGCAGGGCTGGGATTAGGAATACATGCAGGAGCAGAAGTAGGAGTACATGCAGGAGAACAAGTGGGATTAGGAGTACATGTAGGAGTAGGAGAGGGATTAGGAGTAGGGATAGGAAATACAGCAGGAGTAACAGCATCAGCATCAAGAAACCGTCTCTGCTGGTAATTCTGTTTTGAGGGTTCAATAACAATAACAAAGGGCGTAAGTGACATTTTGGTCCAAATTGAGATTTATGTCAAATAAAAGCTTTCAATCAGGTCTTTCTACTGACAAAGGATATGAATGAATTCTTATAAATTTATAACAACAACAACAACAACAACAACAACAATAATACTACCACTGATGATAATAATAAAATACATTGAAATTATATTGAACCAACTGGTGCCAAAAGGCATAAGGTGGGTGGGGGTCACATGACACTGCACATGCGATGATTTATAGTTACGATTAACTGGTTTAAGTGCAGAGTGCAGAGATACAGCCATGCTTTGTTTTCATAGAGAAGACTATATTACCACCCAAGTATATAAATTATTATTATATGTAAATTGTTAAACTCAGAAACCAGTCCATTAAGTCCAACTATTGTCATTTCTTTTTTTTTACATGTTGTTTCTTGAATAAAAACTCATAATTAAATGGGCTTGCCACCATGTATATAATGACAGATGTTGAGTCTCTCAAAGAAGTGTCATTGTTAATTTTAGAATAAACCAATAAACATGTAGGCCTACTCTATTGTGTTTGCTGGAGTGTCACTCTAGATCACATTTCTCTCTAGATCATGCAAAGAACATTCTACAAAGTGTAGACTTTATTGTCCTAGCAATAGAATAGCAATAGAATGTGATTATTTTGATGTCTAGAATTATGAACCAGGCATAAGAACTAAGGTGTGCCACACTGAAATAAATACAATGGATCAGGAAACACATTCTCAAGGGAATTGATGACAACACAGAGATTAGGCATTTAAGACGTCCGTGTCAAATGGTTGTGCTTCACATACTGTTGCAAATTCTAGTCATTTTCAAAAACATAAATGCCATGTAAGTAACAATTACTTCAAGATCACACCTTTTGTTTTTAATCAATTTCTCATGATAATGGAATTGTATTTCATCTGGGCCAACTAGGCAAGACAGAGATGATTACAGTGACACATTGGACACATTGGTGATTACAGTGGAGGGTGCTCAAAAATTCAGTCAGAAAAAAAAAGTTCTAAGTGGATCTCTGATGCTGTGCTATACAGTAAATGAAACAGTGTCTTAAAATCAGCATGTTTGTCCATGCATCTTTGCAACATGCAACACAAGTCCTCAATAATTCTGCAATAATTGCTGATACACATTTCTTAAAAAAAGCTTCTCTAAAATCCTGGCAATGTACTTCAAATGCCGAAAAGGTCAGAAAGCTGAAACTATATGAAGAGTTGTGTCATTTGCAGTGTAAAACTATACAGATGTGAGCTCCAGTTTTAGCTGGGTGCAGGATCAGAAAAAAACAACAACAAAAAAAAATTATAATAATTATTTAATTGAAGAGTGTCAAAGATGTGTGACATTTTGGCCTGTGAACTTGATACTGTATTGTTTATAACTGTCATTTAACATGGAAATTGAAAAACTGAGTGCAATTATGTGCATAGAGTTTTGAAAAAAAAAAAAACAATGTTTTTCAACATGTCAGATGTTGAAATGAAATGTATGCACAGACTTTGCAGCAACTGTAGAAAATTTGTGTATGATACAGTATATGCACTGTTTGTAACCTATGGTTAAGGTGCATCACATTATAAACCTTTAATCAGTCAAAATTATATTTAGAATTTTGCAAAACAAAAATGAGATCATAGAAGTAATGACTTTTACCACTAGGTGGAGCTTTCAGATCACTGATGAAGATTGTACTGTATAAAAGAGGCCCTGATTATCAGCTACAACGCCAGCAACAACTTCCATGTCTGTATCCCTCTTGCCCTTGTGCTATGCCCTTTTGTCTCTTTGTTTCAGTCCCACTCTCACGAACAGATCCACAATGGAAATTACTTTCTTGCAGTCAGTACACAGTCTCACAAGCAGACAGAAATAAACCCCGGTTGTGTTAGCCAAATGTGTCACATCACCAGAGGTATGTTTTTTTTATATCATTTTATAAATTAATGCCTAATATTTAAAAAGTGAAAAATAGCTGATATTAATGGTCTGTTTTAAGAAGTGGGGGAACCGTACCCCTGTGTCCAATGCCCCCTACACCCCTGCACATCACCCATGCACACAGCACATATCTACACAAAAAGACGGGTAGTATGCATACACCTGGCCTAACATAGATACAGTCAACAGGTACTGTACACATCTAAGAGAAGAATTGTGGACACAGAGCTCTCTTTATAGAGTACCGTATCTGCGCCCTAATGGAGCAGAATGAAATAGGTGTTATGGTGCTGTCTGGTGTCATGTGCTGGGATCTGTGCTCTGATTTTGGTGGAATTACTATTGAGGTCTGGTAAAGTAGAGGTGGGGAGGCTATTGCCTTGGCAGCATGTTCTAAAAGCAAGAAGTACGCAGGAGAGGTAGATGAGTTTTAGTGTTTTCTTTTTCTGCTTTGAGTTTTGAAATGGCAGAGAGTTTCTGTTGCCGGTGTTTATATATGTCAAATGGTGTGTTGGTCGAAGCTAAGATTAGTATAATATCCAGGGTTAATCAGGGTTAGTTAGGAAGGTATTTGAAATGATCGATCATTTGCACTGATACTTTTAGTTTGTTGTTTGTTCATTTTTTGTCTGGTTTTGCTTTGCAAGTCTTGGTATGTGGTGACAAACATGTTGACAGTCTAGACCAAGCACAGTTAGGTCAGGTTAGACACTTGGGTTTCTTGTTGAGGTAGAATTAGGAGGAATGACATATACCACCCATAACATTCACGCATATACAAACTACTAATTAGTGTTTACAAGCAAAACAAAGAAACAAACAAAAACTAGTGCTGTCAATCGATGAAAAAAAATCTGATTAACTACAATAAATAATTTAGGGTAATCACAATTAATCACAATTAATCACACGTATAAAGTTCCAGAATTCAACTTTACACACAGAGGAGGTCTGAGATAGACTGCTTGATTCTACACTGCACAGTGACCCCATGTCTAATACCTGGACCTCACCTGGTTTACTTCTTACTTTTCTTTTTAATTACCCTGCCAGTCAAGACTGGACTGGACTATTACTGGACTCTTTCTAGCCCCCACCCACCCCATTCTACTCCAACATCTTTTCAGTTTTTACTCTTTTCTATATATCATGGACTGGACTAAGCTTTTGCACAGCTCTCTTACTGCTTATATTGTTTGTGTATATACACATATATATATATATATTGTGGTTTATAATATGCAGCCTACTAATGCTTACTCTGTCTGGAACAGAATTTGCACTAGAATTATTGCACTAGAATAGAACTACAATTTTTGCACAAGGGTTACCATAGCATCCTCCTGCTCACTCTACACTACTTCCACACCACACAAATTAGTACCCTAAAAGGCACAAGTGATGGGATTTGTTTCTGTTTTTTCATAATGGATGTATGTCATGTGTATGCCATGTTGTGGAATCTTAAGGATATCTATGGGATAACAGAAGTATCTATCTATCTATCTATCTATCTATCTATCTATCTATCTATCTATAGGGTGCTGGCAGGTAGTGTGATGTGTGTGTCTGCATGATTAATTTGCATTTAAAAAATAACTTGTTAAAGCTTTTACATGAATCACATGTGTGAATGTATTGACATTGACAGAACTAACAAAAACATAAATGAAAATGAAAGCTGGAGGAAATCTTTATTTACATTTTTGAAAAACAAGTACTACATGTACCCAACCCCCATACACACACACACACACACACACACACACACAGTCAAGAGAAATGACCAGACCATACTGTACATCAAGCTCTTCATAAGAGCAGGAGAAAGATTCCTTTACAGAAACACCTCTGCAGCGAGCTATTTGTGTATACACACAAACATACACACCACTCACAAATTAATTTTCCCACCATTCTTGTACAAAGTTTATAAACTATGGTATGGTTGGGGCATCTCATCATGTCAGTCCAGTTCAGCTGACTCCTTTCAACTCCTCTCTGCTCATGTGAGCATTACAGGGCCTGTCCTCACTCTGGGGTTTTTGTGTGTTCAGTTCACTTCAGTCAAACACATCTTTTGACCCTGCCAGGCCCCTGTAGTGATGACCACTTCGTATCCATAATTTGTGCTTGTGCATGAGGTCCCCTCTCAGTCGATATCTCTGACACACAGTTTGGCCCTTTCAGGCCCCCGTAGTCCCTCCTCCACACTTTGCGCTTGTCCTGCACAGTTTGACCCTATCAGGCCCCCATAGTCTCCAGTCAGTCAGTGTCTATAGTGCACAGTTTGTCCCATTCAGGCTTCCATAGTTTGCTTTCAGTCTGTGTCTATACTGCAAGGGTTGGTGCCCCTGGCCTGTGCTTCCTGGTACATCTTCAGGAAGTCCTGGTAACGAGGCGCACACCCCAGCCGTGCTTCGCCCAATCGCAATGCACCTGTCAGCAGGTAGTCTCCGCCCCCATTGGCATCGCCGTGGACGATGGGGCAGTGGGGCAGGGCTCGGACCTGACCCGTCCAGGATCTGCGGGCGCGAGCGCCTCCCCCAGAGGAGGTGAAGATGCGGGTCTTCTGGCGGTAGAGACGAGTCAGAGACACCTGTAGCCATGGGCCAATGGAATCTTTCTCTTGGTGCTGGGCTACTGTGTGGAGGCTGCCACGGCCAGCTGGAGAGAGAGAGAGAGAGAGATAGAGGGAGAGAGAGACAGACAGACAGAGAGAGAGGGAGAGAGAGAAAAGAGAGTTTGGAAGAGAGGAATGAAAGGAAAGAGAGGGAGAGCATGATTAATTTTATTCTTGAACCATACAGCATTTGGACATCTATATTTAGGAATTCATTTAAACTACAAAGCAAAAGAATAACCCATTTAATTCACGACTTTCATTAAATTCTTTAAACGTATTAAATGTGAATGTGTGACATTTTAAAATGGAGTGCTTTGATCAAAAACAGGAAGATATTGTGGTTTTACAAGAAGAAGCAAAGAAGACAAATGAGCTGACAAGGGAATATCAAAGTCACACACAACACATCTCTTGCGCACTTACACTTGTGCACTAATACTTACATCAATTTCTGAAATGTTGCCACTGTTTTTGCATATAGCATATCTTTTCACACTATTACAGCACATCCTTTTGCACAATTAAATTTTTTGCACATCATTCTGCGCTATCATAACACATCATACAGAAGTTTTTTTTTGCTGCTTGTGACATTCTTGTGTTTTAATCTTGTGATAATTTTTGTGTCGTCTTGTTTAGTGTTAGGAAATTGGGCATCTCTTCTTCACCATGGGGCAGCGAAAACCCCACTTTCAATTTCTCCGTATGTCGAGTATAAATAAATAAGAAGAAATAAAGCTGACTTGACTTGAAGACATGAAAATGGGTACACTAATCTTACCGAAGTCACTAGTGCACACCGCCATGAGAACCTCTTCATCACTGCACGGGCGACAATGAGCTGGGAGAGAGAGAGGGGGAGAGAGAGAGAGAGAGAGAGAGAGAGAGAGAGAGAGAGTAAAAATTGAAATGTGCTATCTGGATGAAGTGCATATTAATTGAAGAGTTTGATTAATCCATGGTACATGTTTTCTAAAATATCTCACCATAATAGACACTACAGTGAGAAAAACATGACAGGGCAAAATGACCACCATTGGGATATTACATACTAAATGAGTTCACATTGTTTATGCAGAACAGAATTATGAAGACACACACACACGCACAGGCACACACACACACACACAAACACACATGCTCACACACATACAGACACATGCAAAAACACACACACAAACACACATGCTCACACAATTACACACACACACACACAAACACACATGCTCACACACACACACACACACATGCTCACACACATACATACACACACACACACGCTCACACACACATCCTGTCACTCTGGCTTGTCTGCTGACTCAGCTGTCTTCCTCTCCACTTTCTCTCTTTCCTCTCACACCATCCTTCT
>PYXC01001761.1:195000-202500 GCA_015244755.2 Tenualosa ilisha
CTTTACTTTCCTGTGAAGCATTTTCATCACTCCGGTGAATGCTATTAGCAGCATCATACAGTGTAGTATTTCTAAGGTACTGGATTACTGATTGGGCATGAAGAGGTTTGGGGTGGGTGAAAGAAGAGGCTTTGGGGAAACATGGTCATATATGCAGGAAATATATGCAGGAAAACTGACGGGTTACGCACACACACACACACACACACACAAGGAGACACACACACAAACACACACAGGCATTGGTTAAGTGCTCATCAGAGAATATCTCCATTAAAAACAATGACTTCTAAATTCTCTCTCTCACACACACACACATATGCACAAGATGGCTAGCCCATCGTTGCCATGAGAAGAGAGAAAAGGGGGGAAATCTGGAGGCTTTTGAAAGCAAACAGGGGGAAAACTCACAGTGCTCAAGGCCAACCGCACATTAGTCTTAATTAACTCCAGAGTGGGAGGAGAAACTTGCGAATTAAACAGAGCTTTGGAAAATAGGATTTAGGATTTATTTGTCAGTTGAAAGGACGACTTGTGGTCAGCTCTTTAAAAGGTGCTTTCGGCTCATTTAAATTTATGTTGTATTGTTAATACTGACAAATAATTATATTTCTTTGTCAACTCAATGTACTATTTATTTATGTTCACAGGGTGTTCTGTCATAAAACTAATTCAAAGTAAATGTAATGAGAAGTAACAGCGAGGACAGGGGTGTCATGAAAATAGGGTATAACTTCACCTATCAAATATTGCTTCAGTGATCGGCCTAAACTTTGCACCATGACTGAGGGTCTTTTTTTCTCACCTTACATAAATCATTCCTTGCTTGGTTTCACATCAATCGTAGGAGCACTAAAGACATAGAAAAACCACAACCTTTATTTTTTTTTGATTTGCTTATCTGTGGGCGTTCCACGGTTGACCCACCTTCACCCGCCCAGAATCTGCAACGCAATTTCACTCTAATTAGCTTATCGCCATGCGGTTATTCTGGGAAGAAACGCGATTACTTAGTGACTGTTTTCTTATCTGGTAAGGCAAACAGTGACCCGATATGACCGATAACTGGGCCTCAAGGCGACCACGGGTCTGTTGCCCTTATCTGAAGACTAAAGTTTCTAATTTTCTTCATTTTTAAAATATAAAATATTCGAGGAAAAGAGCATGGACACTGCATGCGTTTTATGTCTCCTTGTTTCAATTAATTTTCTCTTCGTTTCTGTCAAACATTGCAGCAGCATTAGACGACTAAATCAAGGGCGGTCTGTTTACATATGACAAATATAAAGGTAGGCTAGATTATATCGCACGAGTGATCCTTGCCCCACCAGAGAAGGAAACATCTGAGGCGCGCGCCAGTCTAAACAGCACGCGCTGTCTCTTCTGAAGATGAGATAAACATTAGCTAACCACAAGGAGCTGAAAAATCAACCAAACACGTGGATCAAACCTAGGCGCCTGTCTGGCAGCACGCACAACCGCTTTTCTTTTCTTTTTTTTTAAGACCGACTCTTTGTTGCTTTGCCGTTTATCAACGTCTGCTGGTTTGGCCCACTTGTTTGAATGCGCATGTTGTAGGCAAGCTTGTTGGCTCCCACATAGCCCGTTCAGTGCGAGCTATCGAAAAGACAGATGTGTTGGCGTACCGTCTGATCCAAAAACGCTTAAAATGCAACATTGAGATGTCAGGCTGAATCCAGTGATAAAAAATGCTGAGACCTGAATCCAGCGTCGGTGAAAGTTGCGCAAAAACTGTTTTACTCGCGTTAAAGTGTGCCTGTAACTTCACAAAGCATCGCTTTTGGAAAAAGGTAACTGAGCCTATATGGCTACCGTATGACTAACTACTCGGATGGGAATATTTTACAGGCCATTGGTGTTTATTTTAAACCAGACATCTGTGCACCATCTTCACCCCCAACTAATTACAGAGATGTGCGCTTGACCTCCGCACTGAGGGACCTTATTCTGCGTGTCACACGGTCTCATCGAAACCGACGGCTTTGAAGCGTCAGCCCTCTCTCTCCACTAGAGACCTGACCACAGACAAATGGGGAGTTTGGCTACCGACGTGCACACGCAGTATCTCCCGCTCCCCTCCTTCATGCTTTTCACTCATCCATCAAACTCTCCCTCTCTCTCTCTCTCTCTCTCTCTCTGACACACACAGCTGCGTTACTCCGTTTCGTGGCGGATGTTTTTGATTATGGCCATTAAAATCTTTTGACTGGAGCTAATTAGGCAGAACCTCAGCACGCAGGAACGAGTTTAGTCAGGAGTCGGTCGCTCCTAAATGAAGACCAGATTATGGGACAGGAGATGAGGGGGGTGAGTGGGGGAGGACGAGAGGTTCAAAAATCTCCGAGGTGAACGCTGAGCTGAGGGGCGAGAGGAGTAGGTTTCATTATCCATACTGCAGATTTACATTAGGTCATGCGTAAAATGCATCTGTGCTTCTCCTAAAGGGTGTTATTGACTAAATAGGCTTATTTACACTGTGTTCGAGCAGTTGACACTTGGGGTTCGTTCCTTTTCTTGAAGTCAGCTATTATTGCAGTGGCATCCTATCATGACGAAACACACACATGTACACACACACATAAATAAATAACATTATACCCACCCCCGCCTCCACACAATAGCTCCACACAATAGCTGCCCATCAACTCAATCAGAAGTGAAGGCTGCAGTGAATGCCTATTGATCGCGCCCACTGGTCGGTTTCATACTGACACATGGGGTGAAAAGGGTCAAGGCATGTTGGGGCATCCCCCTTGTCCTGTCCTAACGCAAGCTAGTAATCATAGTGAAGTTCCTGGCCAAATTAGTCATACCGGCATTTTAAAGAAGTTTATTCTGAGAATATTTCCATCTCCAGAACACACAATCGATTTCCAGATGACACAAGTTACTTTAGCCATAACTGGTCATACAGACGCCTTCATAAAACACACATCAAAGTTACACATCTAAAAGCCCTTCTGGATGAACACATTTCACAGTCAGTCCACTTTGTTCACATTTGTCACTTCTAAAGCGTTCCAAATATACGGTACAATAAACCTTGGCTAAACACAGCCACCTTTATACAGTCTTATAACCGCTGTAAAGATACCAAAGGTAATGCTCGTTCACAAACCTACCTTCCTTTCCAGCTGCATTGGTCACTGGAATACTGGGCGCTGCTTGCCGGCCATTGCAGGGCAATGGTCGCAGCATAGACGAAAACCAGAGCTATCATTATTCAGTGCGCACCTTTACCAATCTAAAATTGAATTAGTCCAAAAAAGCTGTTATGTTTAAATCCACAGACGACAGCGGTGTGTGAAATCCCAAAAGCTACATGTTACTCAAAGGAAACAAGGCGGTAAAATAAAGTAAAATAGCGAAACCCATTTGGGAACACAAGTCTATTCGTCTCGTTGCCTTTCACGTTATTTCTCTTCAGTGTCCTTCGCCTGTGCGGAGTGAGCGTGTCATAAGAAGGAGAGGATGTTTTGAGTGCTCGTAAACTCCACCGGACTCGCGAGTGGCGCTCCGGCGCACGTCACGCCTTCCCTCGAGGGCCGATAAGACTCCTAAACCCCGCCCATGCGGCTGTTTCCTCCAGGAGCGACTGCGCGCGCGCTTGTGCGTGTGTGTGTGTGTCTGTGTGTAATTATGAGTGCAGATATTCTTAGCAGTAATAAAAGACACAGAGCTAGCAGAAGGTCCATTACACAGGGAATGCGAGGGACACGCGCACTGCATTGCAAGGAGGTCAAGCAACGCCAGGGGCAATCAACATGGCAAGGCGACGTCTCAAAATAGATTAGTATGAATAACAAATGAGTCCTCAAATATAATACCCCTTATGACATGTTTGATCAAAATAATAGTTCGAACACATAGCACCAAAATGCGTTATCAATAAATGCCTCATAAGCTAGATCTGATGCCCGAGGCTGTTTACATATGAATTAATCAAAGGGAGTATTCAAGTAATGAGACACACTGTCACCTATAAATCAATACAGAATTTTTCTGAAAACTTTTCTAAAAAGGCTGTGCATGTATGGTGAGAAGGACATTAGCAACTTTTATGCTTGTTATGATTCAGTTAACCTCTGTGCAAACTTTTAACTTTTTTACAGATACGCGAGCACATCGATCATTCTTTGGCTTTTAACCCAGTGAGCACAGTTGCAATATCCATCTGGATCAAGGTTACGTGAAGTTCGACCGGAAGAGACAATTAGGAACACATTAAAATAATGTCCGCGCCAGTGGAAACAAATACCACATTGTGCGAGTAAGCACACTATGGTAACACACTTTTGTGTCTATTTTTTTTATTTTTACACAACTTTTGCCTATTTGTTTGTCACTCAGATGTATGTTTTTTGTGTATGTTTGCTCGTTGGGACAACTACATTTCGCACTAATGTGTTCCCGAACCCCGCGAGTTCTTGCCACTCTGGAGCAGGTGGGACTGGGCTGCGCATGCTTTTCCCGTGAGAAAAACAGAGCTGCGCGCAATGGTCATACAGACTCGCCACATTCCCCCTGCACGACTCAATCAGTGTGAACGAAATTTTGAGAAATGCCAACAATACCAGTCAGTCTCCACAAGCACCCCAAGCATTTTAGGGAAATCCAAACTGTGAAGATTTTAAAATTAATATGAATGACGTCTCCTGCACAGCCAAGAGTTGGGCTTTATTCTTTATTAACCAAGAAGGGATTCATTTGGATAAAATATTTATCAAGACATTTTAAAAGAAAGCTTACAACACATTTTTAAAACAAATAAAGAGAAGAAAAAGAACAACTCAACATTTCGAGGCAGTCAAAGACAGCCTTTTAATTCCTTTAGATACTGTATAATTCCCTGATGGTAAAATGGAGGTTAAAATCTTACGACGTGTGAACGTCTTTCAGAGGTTTGCAGCTCTATGTGCTTCCTTGCTGTGTTAGACAGCACGTCAAAGGTGACCTCATTTCTTTATGACCAGGGATGAGGGCAAGTCACCGGCTCCCAACCGCCACTCTTAAATATTTAGAGACCCCTGACCTCTGAACTTTGACACAACATGTGGAGCTATTTCCCTCCCTTCAAACCAGTGCACGGTCACCTGGTACCTTTCACTGTGTCTGACAGGCAAGACAATACAACACATACACACACACACAAACATATACTTTAATACTCATTAGCACTTTAAACATAGAACACAAACACATGCAGAGACAAATACTTAAAGCGTAGTGTGAAGAAAGTGCCTGTATGCATTTGCACAGTTTTACACACGCATGCACGCACACACACACACACACACTCTCTCTCTCTCTCTCTCTCCTGACAGGCGGAACGTGACAGTTGACCTTGAGGAGACTCTTAATGGAGTAAGCACATTCCTGTGCAGACCTCTTTCACTCTACCTCAACTACATGGAACACTCACTTTTGCTCTTTTTGTCCTTTCTCTCTCTCTCTCTCTCTCTCTCTCTCTCTCTCACACACACACACACTAAATAAAAAAGACAAAAAAACACACAGGTCAAAAAACCCCCAAATTTTAAACATGATCAACTAAACACACACACATACACAGTCTCCTTTTCACTGTTAAACAAATGAGTGTGCGCGCACACACACACACACACACACACACAGGTATTTATGCCAAAACCGGAGACTGGTCTCCATGCCTGCAGGTCGGGGCAAAGCAATGACACGGGTAATCAGGAATGTAAACAGTGACTTTTTCTCTCTCTCTCTGTGTTTGTGTGTGTGTGTATCTAACTGGTGAGGATGTGTTAAGTGAATGTGAGAGATTTCTCAAGCCCAGTGGTGTACTTGTGGGACAGAGAAACAGAGAGGGAGCAGGTTCCCATCTCTAGGAAAGCAGTCCTGCTGAACAGCAGAGCTTCTCTCTCATCCTGCCACCCCCCCCCCCCCAACCCTCACCCCCACTGCCCTAACCTGGTAATAAAATCAGGCCCTCATTCTACACTTTCCTTTCGTACAGAGAGTCTAGTTGTGAGATTTGACTGCTTGCTTGAGGTGTTTAAGTTTAAAAAGACTGGATCAGCCCCTGATAGATAGCTTGCCTTGACTGATACCATTTTAGCTCTGCATTCATCACAATGCCTCCCTCTGTTTGCTGACAGGTTAAAATGCCTCCTGAGATAACGAGCTCAGTGGGATCAAATCCAGACTAGCACCGTAGGGAGATGATAATCAAGCGGAAGTGCTAGGAAGGCAAGACCAGCCAGGTTACCACACTGTCTTTCCCTCCAACCTACAGTTCTTCTGCTTCCCCCTCTCATTTGCCTCTTCTTTCTCATTCACCTCTTACCACTCTATCGTTTTCACCAACCGAACTGTCCAACAGGACAACATAAAAACAAAAACAAAACCAACAGCAATGTCTCTTTGGATGGAGACACTGTGGAGGAGAAGTAGAGAAGTTCAGTTCTTTTGTCTATGCTTCTCACTCTATGCTTTTGCAAAGACGCTGAATCTCAAGCTGCTACTGATGTGTGCTGGTTGGCACCTTGCACGGCAGCCTCCACCACAGCTGTATAAGCTTGGGAGTGAATGGTAGAACCAGAGAGGTTAAAGCTGAGCAAGAGTCACAAACGTTTGTTTAGTTCTGTGTTCTACTTTCGCAAGGGGGGGGAATCCTCCTTTATACAGACCAGAGTAGCGCTGAAACAAAAGATCATTAAAGTCAAGTTTATATTGTGACGTAATGTGACACTCCCACTTATGCAGGCCGGAATTATTCACGTTTGCTCCCATTGTAACGTATTATGTTGCTCTATCCTGGGGCCTGTACTACTAAGCAAGGTTACTAGTCAACCAAGGTAGTTTTGGGAGTTACCACTGATCTCTAAAAGAAACATCCACTGACCATCAGTTGTTTCTGAAGTGACATGTTGTTTTCAGATCAGCAGTTCTTCCAGAAGTTACACAGCTTAGCCAGTAACCTGGCTTTATAGTACAGTCCTCAGGTCAGTATTCAAGGATCTTTGGTATAACTGTGTTAACTGTTTTGAGGGCCTGCAGTGGTTCACTGGCCACTGATCTGGACTTACTATTGGTCACTCTTCCCTTCCCTACCATTGACCTTCTGCATCTCAGCTTTCTGGTCAACCTCTCTACGAGTTCATTTACTTCCCACATTTCTCTGACACTTGTTTTTTTACCCAAGATCTGTGCATCTTAAGTCAAAGGTGTTCTTTCTTTACTTCTTCCTTTGCTTCATTGATTTTTCTTCTTTCTTTGCTTCTTTCTTTTCCTTCATTTCTTTCTTTCTTTTTTTCTTTCTTTCTTTTTTTCTTTCCTCATTTCTCTTCACTCCTGTGTGTGATGCTGTGCCCTACTTGTCGTCCAGGCTCAGTTGAAGTGATAGTAGTCTACTCCCTCTGTGAGCTTCAGAGAGCGCAGGTTCTCTTCCAGAACGCCTTCCGTCATGTCCTGCACAACAGCAGAGAGAAAAAAACAGACATGAGT
>PYXC01001761.1:210000-225000 GCA_015244755.2 Tenualosa ilisha
TGAACTGCATTTACACTTTAATTTCTACTCCTACAAGCACTCAAAGCGCTCGACGATGTATGCCTCACAGTCACCCATTCACACCAGCGGCAGAGGCTGCCACGCAAGGTGCCAACCTGCTCACCAGGATCAGGATCTGCTTCAGGATCTTGCTCAAGGACACTCTGATGGGGTCAGGCGGAGCAGGGTTCGAACCTGCAACCCTTCAGTTACCAAACGCCACCTGAGCCCCGTGTGAAGTCCTTGTGTAGCTCGATGCATTAGCATTCTCATACCTTGTGTTTGACTTTAGATACAGTCTTACACATCAAACCCGATTCATAAAGATGGGTGTTTCTTCCCACAGTGTTCATCAACTGATTGGACCAGTCAGCTGAGTCAACCAGTTCACGCAAGCTGCGATTTGTCCATGTGGGCAGGAGAATTCATTCGGTCAACTTATCTTGCTACATTATATTACCTGCTACACAGAAGCACAGTTTGTATTGAGACCTTTTGGGGGGCATTTGGGGACTCTTTTTTGTACTATTCTCTGAACAAGCTTGACTGTGAGTGTGTGAGTATATGTGTGTGTTGTGTGTGTGTGTGTGTGTGTGTGTGTGTGTGTGTGTGTGTGTGTGTGTGAGTTTAATCAAGCCAGACTCCTGATCTCCTCACTCTCTGTCCACATACCAGTTTGACTTTGAAGGTTAATGGTGTATCTTTCTAGTGCAACAGATAACAGTATTCTGTTCATTTGTTTTGTTTTTTAAGGGAATGTGTTTTGCCTACTGTGAATGATCCTGACTGTGTGTGTGTGTGCGCGTGCGTGTGTGTGTGTGCGTGTGTGTACGCGTGTGTATGTGATCAAGCCTTTTTTTTTTTAAAAGGATATTTGGTTTTAAATGTTTCAACTGCAGACACAAACATTATAATCAGTCACAAAAGCCTTCAGTTTCAATTTGGGGGCTTTGAGAGACTATTGCTGTCGTCTTCTTCAGAATGATGGTTTTGTCCTCTAATGAATAAAGCCTATGGACAAACACAAGCCAGTGACTTGAAACTGCTGGTGTGACTAATAGGTCGCTGTGTTGTTTTCCACTAATATTGGGGAAACGTTTGGAAAACGAGAGGAACTGACAAGCATGTGTCATCTTTTATGCACGCACACAGGCGCGCGCACACACACACACACACACACACACACACACACAAGCAAGCCCATGAATAAGCACAATACTGGCACAGCTGAGTTCCCACGAGTGTGGAGTTAGGTACTGGCCAACTGTGACACACATGGAACCAATGCGAACACACACACACACACACACACACACACACACACACACACATTGCCACTCTCTTGTTTGTCAGTGATAGGGGGGCACTGTAGAGCCATAAAGCATGAAGCTCATCCCACCACTTTCCCAGAGAATGCAAACACACAAACACACACACACACACACACACACACACCCACCCAGACATCAGACAAATAAACACATGCTCATGCTCTCATAAATATAATATGCACGCATAAATGGCGCTAAAATTCTCCAACTCCTCTCTCTCTCTCACTTTAACACACACACACACACTCACACAAACACTCACAAAAATATTCTCTGGAATCAGCAGACGGTGAGTCAGACTCAGCTGTTCTGTGGTGAAACAGCGACTCATTAAAATAAATCTCTTAAATTCACTGCTCCCTTTAACCACCCCTATCACACACACACACACACACACACAGACACACACCAACTTGCTGAAACTGAAACGCACAAACAAATTTACACTACACACACTCACCACCTGGCATTTAGTACCACCTACGATACTATAAAATCTCCATCTGCAGATGTGTGTGTGTGTGTGTGTGTGTGTTCCAACTCTAGTCTTGAGTTCAGAGTTGCTTGCTAATGGCAGACCAGCATTTGCGTGTATGTGTGTGTCCATACCCCATCTGACTCCATCCGAAGACAGAGAGAGGCTGCACTTCGATGGTAGCAGAAGAGAAAGGCAGGCCTGTGTGTGTGTGTGTTGTGTGTGTGTGTGTGTGTGTGTGTGTGTGTGTGTCCTTACTCCAGCACTGAGTGCGTGGCTGCGTGTTCATGATATCGATAGACTAACAGACACTCATCCACTCGAAGCACTCCGCCTCCCTGACGCACACTCTGGTAGAAAAGGAGCAAGTCCTCTGGAACTCCCTAGAGACAGAGAGAGAGAGAGAGAGAGAGAGAGAGATAGAGAAGAGAGAGAGAGAGAGAGAGAGAGAGAGAGAGAGAGAGAAAAAGAGAGAGTAAAAGAAAGAGAGAGAGGGTCATATGACTTCTGTCCACTTACAAAAGATGCTTTTGATTGGTTGTCAGATTTACAGGGTGTTTCACCTTGCCTCCTTCATCAAAGGGTCCAACGTGTTGGAACCAATCACGTGAGCAGAACCAGGTCGGCATGACAACAGTTGGCCCGTGAGATGTAAAGATCTAAGAAAAAAAAAAAGCCAAAAAATTACAATTACGAGTGAGCGAGCGTGACACACACACACGCGCACACACACACACATAAGCACGCGCACGCACAGACACACACACACATACATACTCACACACACAAGCACACAAGCACGCACACACACTCACACACACAAGCACACGCGCACGCACAGAAACACACACACATACATAGATACATACATACTCACACACACACACACACACACACACACACACACTCACACTCACACTCACGGACATACCCATTCATAATCAAAGTGAAACACGGAGACAAGCAGACTCCACTAGACAGTTTCAACAACATCAAGTGATAAGGTGTGACACACACACACACACACACACACACAAACACTGATGTTACATGTGTAATTTACTCACAAGCACACCCTGGCAGGCTATTCTTCAAACGCCAATAGAGTTAAAAGATAATCTTATACTTGGGAGAGGCACCAGACACAGTTACACACACACACGCACACACACACACACACAAACACGAGAGGGCCCATCTCACACACACTCATGAGAGGCGCCTGTCTCCTTACTCAGAGATGACAGAAATATGAGGAGGAGCCTGAGACATCAACACCTCAACATACATACAGACAACACACACACCACACACACACAAACACAAACACAAACCTTCTCCACCGGCTTTCCTGCACACAGCCACCAGCACACATTGTTTTTTGCAAGCTCACAGGCACAGACAGAACCCAGACACACACACATACACAAACCCAGACACACACACATACACACAAACACAAACATTCACACACACAAGTTCTTTTGCCAACATTTCCTTATTCTTTGCCATTTTAAACAGTCTTCAATCAGTAAGGAAATTACATGTAGACCTTTTGGAGAGAAATATGGGGGGAGTAGGAGAAAAAGTGAAAGACAGAGGGGGATAGAGAGATAGAGAGAGAGAGAGAGAGAGAGAGAGAGAGAGAGAGGGGCGGAGGGATATAACAGAAAGAGTGGAGATGGATTGAATGTGAGTAGATGAATGATTATGAGTAGTATCCCTATGGATAGTAGACAGATATCTACTACATCAAATCAACCCACATATGAACCTTTGTGTTTCTGAGTGTGTGTGTGTGCGGGCGCAAATGTATATGTGTGTGTGTTTATTTGAATGTGACTAAGTGTGTGTGTGGGGGGGGCAGGTTAATGTGTCTTTGTAGGTTAGTGTTTGTTGTTGTAGGATATTTTACAAGATGACTAAGTGCAGGAGTTTCATAGCCTTCCGTCTTCCGATAACGTTTTTTCTCTCTCTCTCTCTCTCTCTCTGTGCGCACACATACAGTACATACATACACACACACACACACACCACACACACACACACACACACACACACACACACGTGTAACTTTTTCTTTACAACCTGTGTTACTTTTTTCTTCTTAAACCATGAACCATTTTTACCTAGTTAGGTCACAGTTTGTCAAAGTCATTTGCTGTTTTTTGCAAGACTAACAGTATTCTCATTTAACAAAAGCACATTTACTAGTTTATTATGCCTTGTGATGCTGTTAACCCCAAGTCAAACGCTATATCAGCACAGCACAAATCATTCGTTGAACAACACCTCTGTGTGTGTGTGTGTTTGTGAATGTTTGTATTTATGTATGCATGTATGTGTTTGTGTCCGTGTGCGTGCATGCGTGCTCGTGTGTATATGTGTGTGTGTACATGCGTGCTTGTGTGTGTGTGTGTGTGTGTGGAGGGGGGGGGGGTTGGGGGAGGGGTGTCTGTGTGCGTGTGTTTTAAATCTGAAAATATGGATCTCCTGCATTGCAAATGGTGAAAATTTCCGTCCTGGAGTTACGTACCCTGACTGTTGTGTTTTCCCATTTGGTTTAGTGGTTGACTTTCCACATGAATGTTTTGAAGTAACTGTAGGATTTTGCTTCACAAAACCTTTCAAGGATTGAAAGGTGAAAGGAGAAAGGTGGAAGGTTTCAAGAAACATGTTTTAGCAATTGTGAAAAACTGTACTAGGAATACCGTGTTTAACATTAATAATATGATGTTATACTGTAAAAGTGTGTGTGTGTGACAGGACAGAGAAAAGGTTAGGTGTGTGTGTGTGTGTGTGTGTGTGTGTGTGTGTTGCTCCTTGCAGAAACTCTGGATAACCTTCAGGAGGAATGTCAGAAGCCCCCTGTGGCCCCTCCCAACTGAAACATTACACCATCCCTTGGGCACTCTGTGTGTGTGTGTGTGTGTGTGTGTGTGTGTGTGTGTGTGTGTGTGTAAGAGAGGGCAGAGATAAGCAACAGTCCACATGCCCACAGTTCTGCCTCACCACAGAGATCAATAGCCCACATATTAGGACAAGTTACCCTACTGTTACTGTTATCATTTTAGATTTTTGTTGTTGTTTGTTTGTTTGTTTGTTTTGGTTATAGAATGCTCCAGTCAACTATAGATTGCTATTCTTAAGGTATATCCTTGCAATTCCAACTGCTACTATTTGAAGCAACATGTATGACATTGGCATTATGAGAGAGAAAGGCACACACACACACACTTGACTTGACACACACACACACACTCGACTTGACTTGAGACACACACACACACGTGAAGAGGTAGGTAGACAGGCAAAAAACAGAGAGTGGTTAACAAAAGGAACAAAGAGGGTCTTGAAAAGCAGAATGAAGGGGTGAAAAGGTCAGAGAAAAAAAAAAACACAAAAGAGAGTGAGGAGGGGAGAAACAGAAAGATAAAAAGATTCAGGAGAGGAGAGGAAGGCAGGGAGGACAGAGCAAGAGAAGAAGAAGAAAAGGATAGAGAGAGAGATTGGGAAAAGGGAGAGAGGTAAAGGAGTGGGAGGAAAGCAGAAAGAGATTGAAAAAGGACAGGCAGTGTGGGAGAAAAGGAGGAAGAGAGTGAATGAAAGAAAGAAAGAAAGAAAGAAAGAAAGAAAGAAGAATGGTGAGAAAGAGAGACAGAGAGAAAACAAGCCTGCAAACTTACAAGTGCCAAATTGGCGTTCCACCTAACATATGGGAAATGCATCTGTGTGTGTGTGTGTGTGTGTGTGTGCATTTGTGTGTCTGTGTGTGTGTGTGTGTGTGTGTGTGTGTGTGTGTGTGTGTCTGTGTGTGTGAGAGAGTGAGAGAGAGAGAGAAAGAGAGAGAAAGGGAATGTGGAATGACTCATGTATTTGATAAGGAGGGAGAGTGGGAGAGAAAGAAGGCAAGAAACAAAAAAAGGAGTTTATGGCAGGAAGGAGTCTGGAGGAAAAAGAAATGCGGAGAGCACAGACCTGCACCAAGGCCAAATGCCCCATCTCAAAACGCTCCAACAAAACGAAAAAAAACCCCAAAATCTGGATCTGCTTCAGCGTATCAGAGGTTCTTTGCCAGTCCCCTCAATCTGCCTGATTGTTTTCTTTTGTTTTGTTTTGTTTGTTTGTTTGTTTGTTTAATAATGACAGACAGAAAGAAGAAGCAAACTGACAGGCTGGTAAACAGAATAGAAAAACAACAAAGAAAATTCAAGAAATCAAGAAACGAAGACAAAGAGCGAGCGAAAGAGGGAGAGAAAGAAATAAAAAGAGAGATACAGCAAGAAAAGTAGCAATTGAGATGGAAAGAGAGACAATGAGAGGAAGGATGGAGAGAGAGAGGGGATGTGATGAAAGAAGATGATAAAGAAAAGGGAGAGAAAAAAGAGTGAGATAAATAAAAGCAAAAAAAAAGAGACAAAGAAAGAAAGAGAGAGAAGGAAGAAAGAAAGAAAGACAGAAAGAAAAGTTTGGCCGAGGTGTGTAGATGGAATGGGTTGATAAAGTCTCTCTTACTAATGCACCTGCCCATGGGACAAGGTGAGTGGGCCTCTGGCACCAACACAGTTACACACACACACACACACACACACACACACACACACACACACACACACACACACAGGCACAAACACGCACGCACACTTGCACAAACATTCATACAAACACTCTCTCACACACACACAAGGATACAAAACTCAAACAGGCACTCAAACAAACACACACACACACACACACACACACACACACACACACACACAGAGCCCTGTACACATACAAAAGTCAAGAGCGTGTAATCGCTCCACTGATGTCATTCTGCACTCCAACTCTCCAACTCTGTCACATATAAACAGTAAAAGATGTCTTCTGACTTTCACAGATCACTGTCCTCTCTCACTCTCTCTGCATGGGTGCTTGCATGTATCAGCAAGATTTTAGAGAGAGAGAGAGAGAGAGAGAGGGAGAGAGGGAGAAAGAGAGAGGCTGAATGTCAAAGCCTGAAGCTGTGAACCCTCAAAAAAGAACTCATGGAGCCGATTTAATGCAACACTATGTAGCTTTTCCGCCCTATTTGACTAATCCTTTTCATAAGTCGATTCATTTCTGTATCATCTCTACATTTATTTGAATGGCACATAGACAAATGAAGGGTGAATAAACCCAAGTCTTAATCCCACTAGCCATTCAGGAGATGCACTGAGCTGTGCAGTTCAGGCCGAAGGGTAGGAAACCACCTCAAAATAAATGAGAGCCCAGTTATAGCATAACACTGCGGACTGCTAAAACCCATTAGCATCTTCTAACAGTGCCAATAAGATTCTGGAGAATCTTTGGTATGTTTTGGTTGTCTTTTAGGTATAACTAGTCCACTAGTGTTACACCAGAAATTCCACAGTGTTGCTTTAAGTCTTAGGTTTCAGTTAAAGAGAGAGAGAGAGAGAGAGAGAGAGAGATATGCTAATCAACAAAAACCACATGGCCTGATATCCTGTATGTACATATTTAACTGCAGCTCTCTAAAAGGATAAAGAAAAAGACTGCATTTTACAAGGCAGATGAAACGTGCCAAAACCCTCTATAAACATGCATGTCTATCTTTATAAGCGTCCTGGCAGCCTGTTATTACACATTTATAAAACATATGGAAATCACCACTTTAAACAGGCCCACGGGACGGGGAGAGAGCACAGAAAAAAAAGAGACAAACCAGTGACAGAGACAAGACTGTGTGTGTGTGTGTGTGTGTGTGTGTGTGTGTGTGTGTGTGTGTGTGTGTGTGTGTGTGTGTGTGTGAGTCTATTCAGTGTCATGGCATCGTTCAGGCTTACAATGTACATATGTTTACGGGTGGTGTGAGGGTAAGGGGGGGGCTGGGATGAAGGAGTGAGTGAATGAGTGAATGAGTGTGTGTGTGTGTGTGTGTGTGTATGAAGGCATTTTTCTGGCATAAATTTTATGACAGATAGAAGCAAGAGGATTCTGGAACTTTCCATGTGGCCTGTTGATCCATTAACCTCTGATATCCTGACCAAAATCACCCGTTTCCTTTAACGCGTGCGGTGTGTGTGTGTGTGTGTGTGTAGGGTTTTGTGTGAATGTGCATTTGCTCTTTTATGTTTGTCTATTTGTGTGAGCCTGCATGTTGCATGTAGTCTGCATGTAGTTGTACAAGTATGTTTGTAAGTGTGTGAATGTGTGTGTGTGCGCACGCACGTGCTTATATACAGTACACGGGCTCGACTCGGCCTTCCCTCTCTAAAACACCCCCGCTGCTTTCCGTGGAAATAACTGTGTCCAGGTACACATCCTGTTTCCATGGTGACCTGCTGACCCATTAGCATTTGACCCCACCCAGTGCTCATACACACAGCTCACCCTTCCGGACACACACACACACACACACATACATACACACACACACACACTCTGCATTTATGCATTGTCTCACTGTGCCTCTCACATACAGTGCAGAGCGTTCTACAATTAAACTGCTGTTTCAGATCCCATTTAGGTAATTTTCTTACATACTATACTAGTGCTGTCAATGTTAACGCGTTACTGCATGTGATAAATGTAAAATTTGTAACAAGTTATTATTTTTTTATTAAATGCAAATTAATCATGCAGACGCATACGTCACACTACCCACCGGCGCCTTCCTCATTTGCACACACTGCAAGCACTGTGATTGGTCGAGTTTGTCCACTTGCTTTGTTTTGCCTGCCAGTGTGTTTCGGCAGCCCACTCTAGGTACTTTTAGAAACATGCCAATCCACTGTATAAACTTTGTAAACAAATTAAGACATCATTTTTAATTCAGTGGCAGGATTTTGTGACTGTATTGTGCCTATCTTTCAATAATATTTTAAATTCAAAGCTTTGTCAGCAGGCAGTACTTAGGCAGTCATGAGAAGTTTGCTTGTTAACAGAACATAAACTGACTGCCCAGAAACCTTGTAAATCTTGTATTTTTTGTAACAACAACGAGGTTGTTGAAATATGCAGCGTCTCTTTTAACAGTAATGTTAACAAAATGAAAGCATGACCAAAGAATTTGCTAGACTCCAAGTGTAGATACCAGTAGTTCCACTCAAAGCAATTTGGCGAATTGTGCAACACGAACGCGGACACACTCGACAAGGCAATAAGTGCACTTTGTGTTGAGCCCACGCAGAACCATAAATCAGCCAGAGAGCTCTGTCCAGGGATGAAAGAGATTCTCTTTGACATGAATACAAGCAGCATAATGGCAGTTGTAGATGCTTCATGATGCCATTTTTAAAAGAGCTGATGGACACGTTGAATGAGAGTACAAGGAAAAGGCCAAACCATGGTAGATGTGAAGCAAGGGGGACTGCAGAAGTTGTGCGACTGGCATGGCGTGTGTGTGTGTGTGTGTGTGTGTGTGTGTGTGTGTGTGTGTGGGGGGGGGGGGGGGGCGGGGGAGTGTTTAAAAAAATCATGTGGTTGGTCACCCCAGGGCATCCCTGTCATAGACAACCTGTGGCAATTACACTCTTTCATGTTGGGTGTGTAGGAAACAGAGGCGTGTCACTTTGCTGAAGCCTGCGCTAACAGGGGACATGTATGACATTCTTTCTTCACAAAAAATAAAAGAAAATTCTGGAACTTTAAATGTATGACTGCGATTAACTTTTTTATTTTTTATTTCGTTCATTTTCTATTGTGATAAATCATATTAAAAATTCATTTGTAATTGATTGACAGAACTAATTTATACATACCACACACACATATACACACACACACACACACACACACACACACACACACAGACACATTAAAGACAATGGATTAGCCAGCACAAAGACACACACACACACACTTGAAAGAATGCAAGGCATGTAGAAAAACATAAACCCAGCACACACAAGCACACAGCGCACACCTAGAGAGGTGGCCTTTTCATCTTGGATGAATGGCTTTGTTTGTTTCCTAAAATGACATCTGTTTGACACATCTCAGCCACAAGCACAGGAAGATGCACAAACATACATGAAAACATCCCTCCCATCACAACACACACACACACACACACACACACAGACACTCATACAGACACACACACAAACACACATGCACAGACACACACACACTCATACAGACACACACACACACACACACACACACACACACACACACACACTCATACAGACACACGTGCACAGACACAAAAACACACACACACACACACACACTCACACAGACACACACACACACTCACACAGACACACACAAACACACACACACACACACACACAAAAACACACGTGCACAGACACAAAAACGGACACACAGAGACACACTCACACACACACACACACAAACTGGGCTTCAGCTTTGGAGCTCTAGTGATAACCTCTATCCCCTGCAACTTACTTTAACCTCCAGTTCTCTCCTCCTCTCCCTCCCTCCCTCCCCAACCCAATCACTCAGTTCTCCTTGTTTCATGACTTCACTTCCCTCACATTCTTTAGCTAAGAATAGAAGGGAGGGGAGGAGATGACTAGGAAGTCTAAAGTAATCCTTCTGTGTGTGTGTGTGTGTGTGTGTGTGTGTGTGTGTTTTCTTGTTCTCTCTCTATCTCTACGTACAAAACAAAATAAACGAAAGAGTGAGTGGAAGTAAGTGAGAGAGAGAGAGAGGGAAAACAGAGAGGGAGACAGGGAGAGAGGAAGAGACAGACAGAAAGAAAGAGACAGAATGAGAGAGAGACGATGTGTGATTTGGGGTACTGAGTATGGAGCTGCTCTGGGCTGAGGGGGTGTGTGTGTGTGTGTGTGTGTGTGTGTGTGTGTGTGTGTGTGTGTGTGTGTGTGTGTGTGTGTGTGTGTGTGTGTGTGTGTGTGTGTGTGTGTGTGTGTGTGTGTCTGTGTGTGTGTCTGTGTGTGTGTGTGTGTGTGTGTGTGTGTGTGTCTGTGTGTGTGTGTGTGTGTGTGTGTGTGTGTGTGTGTGTGTGTGTGTGTGTGTGTGTGTGTTGTGTAATATTATGGGATGCTGAGTATGGAGTGTTACCTGGGTGAGGAGCTGCTTTGGGCTGAGAGAGTGTAAGTGTGTGTGTATTTGTTTGTGTTGTGTATTATTATGGGATGCTGAGTACGGAGTGTTACCTGGGTGAGGAGCTGCTTTGGGCTCAGTGAGTTGATCCAGCGTGTGTAACGCTCCGTGGAACCTTCTGGTTCTCTACGCACTTGACAGCCCACAATCTACACACACACATGGAATAGATTAAACAGATCAAACATCAAACAGACCACCTGTAAATTAATTGTGTGTGTTTGTGTGTGTGAGTGTGTGTGTGTGTCTTTGAGTGTTGACATTTGTTTGTGTTTATGTGGTAGTAGTTATTTTTGGTCATCTAAAGGACATCTCTGGGGCATCACCATATGTGTGTGTGTGTGTGTGTGTGTGTGTGTGTGTGTGTGTGTTATTTTTGGCCACTGAAAAGGACATCTCTGTGTCATCTCCAAGGTGTGTGTTGGACGATGGTGTGGCTGTCTGCCTGAGGCCAGTGTGGCTTATGCATGTGTTTTTTTTGGAGTGTGTTTATGGGCATGTGATGTGTGCATGCCATGCATGTGTGTGTGTGTGTGTGTGTGTGTGTGCACAAGTTGTGTGCATCATCTACAGATGAATATAAAGATACTGTTTCACAAAAACAAGCATTACCAAAATTAGAAGACCTGTGCACGTCCCCTTTGTGCGCGCACGCACACGCGCACGCACACACACGCACGCACACACACACACACATCCCAGTCTGTGTTGCGTTCCCTTCCAAAATCTCCATGTACCTGTGAAAGATGGCTCCTAGCGTGTGTGCCAGCACTTAACCTGAGCTAAGGTGTAGTTTAGCACTAGCATAAATCAAGCGTGTGTAAAACTGTGTGTGTGCATGTATGTGTATGTGTGTATGTGTGTGTGTGTGTCTGTGTGTGTGTGTGTGTGTGTGTGTGAGTGCTCACATTGCACTTTGTTAACCTGAGCTAAGGTGTACCCTGACACCGAGAGTGATAAATTGCACATATGTACATGTCCATGCAATGCTGAACAGCAAGCTAAGCTGTATGAGTTCACACACATAGACACACACACACACACACACACACACACACACACACACACACACGCGCGCGCATCCAACCTAAATCGGACTCTTCAACTATATTGATCGCCCCTTCCGTGGATGTGTGCACATTTTTATGCATTTCATTGCTTTGAATATGCAGAACAGCAAGTTTGATGAGGTGAGAAACGAAGTAAAGCAAAGGTGGCCTCTCCCGCCCAACTCAGCATCCCAGAATGCATCTCTGAATGCATCCCAGAATGCATCCCTGAACCCTTAAAGGATTAGCCTCACTGGCAAAGAATGTAAGGTGTATTCCACAGTGTTTTAACCCATACTGCAGTCCTGTTGTTAGAGGTCACCGAGTGCTGGCAGCCAGAAAAAAGAATGAGAAAAAGAAAACTCAAAACTCACAATGGGTTTTTGGAGGAAGAGAAAAAATAAACAAAAACGAATCAAATTAAAAATGCAAGCCGAGGTCTTCATAACTCTATTAGTCAGCAGTAGAACTGCTGAATAAGGGCAATGTGAGACACACACACACACACACACACACACACACACACACACACACACACACACACACACACACACACACACACAGGCTGGTAAAGTGACTCGACTTGACCTCGTATGAAACTGAATAGCCACTGAGACTGAAGCTGTTCCCTGCTGTTAGGTAGGTTTCAGGGAAGAAAGAATGTCTACATACACACAAAGACAAGGGACCTAACAAATCTAAACTTTAGCAGAGAGAGAGAAGAAACAGTCGTAAAACACTCGGGTCTGAAGAGAAGGATAAAAATGTAACAAGGTGTGGCAGAGTTATTGCTGGCTTAGGAGAATAAAATATAGACTTCAGCAACAGTCAGGCCACAGCCAACTCATCAGGTTACTAAAGGAGACGCACACACACACACAAGCGCAAACACTTTTGCACGCATGCATGCATGCATGCACACACACACACACACACACACATAACACACACACACACGCACAAACACACACACACATGCACTTAGCCACTGACAGAGTTCTATACAAACACACAGACACCAGAATAGAGAAAAAAATGATGAAATGATCAAAACTCAGTGTGAGTGTGTGTGTGTGAGTGTGTTTGTGTGTGTGTGAGTGTGTGTGTATTTTTCTGAGATGATATGTGCATGTGTGTGTCTGTGTGTTTGTGTGTATCTTTCTGAGATGATATGTGCATGTGTGTGTCTGTGTGTTTGTGTGTGTATCTTTCTGAGATGATATGTGTGTGTGTCTGTGTGTGTGTGTTTGTGAGTGTGTGTGTGTGTGTGTATGTGTGTTTGTGTGTGTGTGTATCTTTCTGAGATGATATGTGTGCGTGTGCATTTGTGTGTGAGTGTGTGTGTGTGTGTGTGTGTATCTTTCTGAGATGACATGTGTGCGTGTGTGTGTGTGTGTGTGCATGCGCGTGAGTCTGTGTGTGTGTGTAAGTAAGGGGATGACAGGGAACAAATTACAAGTTATGGCCGACGCCTTGGTCATTTGATACTGGCCAATGACAGGGCGGCGTGTGCCTTGAACACACATAAACATAACCTGAAACACACACACACACACACACACACACGCACACACACACACACACACACACACACACACACACACACACACACACACACACAATGTTCCAAAGACACTGTACACACGCATATACATTCTTGTAAATGAGCTCGACACCTAAACACACCAAACATCTGCAACGAACAAACGCACCAACAGACACACTACACACAAGGACACACATATGGAACCACACAGCAGAGCCGAACACCAGACCAATCACAAAAACCAACACACACACACTCTACACATGTGGCAAACATCACATGCACACGCGTCTAAGACAAGCACTGTCAGACACCTTAAAGAAGACCCAGCGATGTCCTGGAGGTAGCCAAAAATAACACCATACACACACACACACACACACACACACACACACACACACACACACACACACACACACACACGATACCCAATGAAATTGATCTATGTGGCAAACATCCACTCCTGTGCATGAGCTGTGTCTCATAACAAATGCAAAGAACGCAGTAACAGAATTCTATATGCACGCACACACACACACACACACACACACACACACACAGACACACACGGATACAGCTAAAGAAAGTGTACTTGTCATCTGAGAGCATTTATCGAAAAAAAAAAAAAAAATCAATTGAGCTGCATGTATTTGTGTGTGTGTGTGTGTGTGTGTGTGTGCGTGCGTGCGTGTGTGTGTGTGTGTGTACTGCTGAGCTGAGCAGAGCTCAAACAAGCCCTCTCATTTCCTGCCCGTCGGCGGCGGTAACGGCAGGCGTCGCCGTGGTGAGGCCTCCTGCCCACTGCTGACCTCGGCTTGTGCCAGGCAAAGGGCGTCCAGGGTAATGGCGTGCACGCACACACACACACACACAAACACACACACACACACACACAGTAACAATCACTAGTCTTACACAAATACTTCCACTAGCCACTCTCTCTCTCTTTCTTTCTCTCTCTCTCTCACACACACACACACACACACACACGCGCAATAGCACGCACTACACATACACACACACTAAGGACACACTAATATACCACAGACTAACAGACAAAATACATACACGTCTTAAAATGCAGCCAACATTCACATTCAGAAAACATAGCCACGAAATACTGTACTGTAAAATGTCCTCCCATTGAGACTAAAACAGAAACACACACACACGCACACACTAACAAAATACAAACAAACACATAGACAACCACACACACACACAACAAACACACAGATACACACTTTTCCACATACTCAGCAATGCAAAAGGGATGCAGACAGGCATGTGGTCTGACACTCACTCATACACACACACACACACAATCTTTTTCTACACATTCCAAAATGCAAAAGAATACAGATACGCATGTGGTCTCACACACTCATACGCACACACACACACGGCCAAAGGAAAGGAAACACACAACACACCATATGCAAACACCTGTCTCTGTGTGTGTGTGTGTGTGTGTGTGTGTGTGTTTATGTGTTTTGTATGCATGCGTTAATGTGTCTTCAG
>PYXC01001761.1:240000-247500 GCA_015244755.2 Tenualosa ilisha
AAAATTACAGGATGACAGCGTACACTAAAGTGAATAAGCAAGCAGACAGGCAGGCAAACAGTCCTACTAAACAAGCACTGCACGCATATAACGTGCTCGTGCGACTTTTGAACAGTTTAATAACACATTATATTCACATATCACCTAGATAATGGTATGCTACCTTATACTGACAATGTAAGCGCTGACGAACGAAAGACAAAGCAGATGGTGTTGTTTATTAAACTGTAGCGCACGAGGTCTTCCGATATGCAACAATGTACTTCCGCGTTTACCACCAGTGAAGATTCTGATTGGCCAAAGGAAAACACGGATCTGATGTTCATTGGTCATCTCTGTATGTCACTCTAAGTAGGTATTACATTGCTTGCCTATTCGCAAAGGCAACAGTCAGAATTTTCAATTTCCCTTTGAAAACATTGAGCAATAGATTAAATATGTGGTGAGACTTATCAGATGAAATGTGATCATACAGTAAGTCATAGTTTCTTTTCTAAAATTAATTAATATTTTGATAATTTGAAAATGCGTCATCCAAAGAAAATTCAAAGTTCCATAAATGGCCCAGTGGGTGGAAACTGGAGACAAAACCAGTGTTTGGATGATGCATGATTTTGTCAGTTTGGTCTGCAGATCATGGGTAGACTATGACCATTTTTGGTAGCCTGTTTTCACAACCTAATGTCGAGATATCATTTTTTTTGTTGTTGTTGTTTTTTTTAAACCAAGATGAGCCTGTTGCCAAACTGCTTATAAAGGCTGTTATACAATTCTATTCTACATTGTCTTCTATACTAACAAACAGGCTACTCAGGCTCTAGTCTTTTTGCCCCTTCTTTTCTAGATATATGCTACAAGTTGGAAAACTGAAGAAAAAATTAAAGAAATGCATTGCGATGACCTCCTGAATTTGAAGCACACCTATCGCCTTTGCAAGGAACCAGCTCTGCCCTTTACTATCATTGCTGTTTTAGGTCAGGGGTTATCCAACTGGGGTATGAGTACTTGGATCAATATTAGGAGGTACACAAAATAATTCAAAGAACAGTTTCTCACCTCTCGCCAGTACTCAAGTACAGACTATGGAAAAAAAATCTTGTGCATTCAAACTATCCCCAATAAAATCCAATTGTCACTACATTTACATTTATGCATTTAGCAGACGCTTTTATCCAAAGCGACTTACAATTTGTCAACTATCAATTGTTCAGGGCCAGTCTCCCCTAGAGCAACTTAGGGTAAAGTGCCTTGCTCAAGGGCACAGCAGTGGCAGCCGGGATTACTAGGTTGCTATGTATCATAATGTGGGTTCACATTTTTCAGCAACACCAGCAAAATACGTATCTTCAGAGCAAGCTGTCGGTGGTGGAAGGGGTTCTTTATGGGACGTGGAGTGCCTCAGGGGGTACTTGGCAGTTAGAAGTTTGGGAACCACTGTTTCAGGTAAACGGCCACTCTAAGTGGTTTGTTTTTTAGGTAGCCTACTGGCCATGCTGAGTGAGAATGTACTGTGCTCAGGAATGTGGCCTCATAGTCTCACACTTGAATGTGTGATTAAAAGTAAAAAGGGGAAAAAGATTTATGCTCGGTGTCAGAATGTGTGTGTGTGTGTGTGTGTGTGTGTGTGAGTGTGAGTTGGGTGGGTTGATAGGCAGGCAGTGATAGAAAGAAAGAAGAAAGCATCTGGTCTCATTGCTTTCAACACTGGAATGTATGAAGTCACTTATAATGATAAAAGAGAGAAGTAAAAGATAGACAGAGAGAGAGAGAGAGGAGTGGAGACAATGTGTGAGTGTGTGTGTGTGTGTGTGTGTGTTGGGGGGGTCATGTCAACTAGGATTGAGATGTCGAGAAGTTTGGGCCATAAAAGATTAGATAATCAAGAGCATATCAGCACAAATATTGGTAACAATAAACAGACCTAGAAAGTTGCTTACATATGCACATCATTGTAAAGAAAGTATGAAGGAGCTAAAAACATCACACAAACCAAGTGAGAGAGATAGTGAAGGCTGTGGGGGGTAAAGTCTAAGTATATTAACGAGGACGAGTTGTGGATAAGAGAGAGAAAGAGAGAGAGAGAGAGAGAGAGCAAAAGGTGGTGTTGTTGTATAGTGATGGGTGAGGGTCCGGCGTGCCGTCAGACGTTCCACATCTCCAGTAATCCCCAGAGTTCTGGCCAACGCAAACAAGACTTCCACACGGATTAAGAGTTCCAGCCTCGCCATACCTTCCAGCGGAAGCACGGACTGAGGAAGGCTATAACTCACTGTATAAGTACAGGGGGCTGGTAAAGGGTGGGTGGAGAGAGAGAGAGAGAGAGAGAGAGAGACAGAGTTTCATTGAGGGGAGGATAGAAAGTGATGATAGAGAGAGTGAGATAGAAAGGAAGATGGAGAAAGAGTTCCAGAGAGATATGAAAAGAGAAACAGATATAGAGAGAAGGGCAAAAAGGAGCAAGGGAGGGAGGGGGACAGAGGGTGAGGAAAAGGAGGGAAGCAAAAGAGAGAGAGAGAGAGAGAGGAGGATGAAGTGTAAGATGTATTGAGTTGATATAACTCACAGATAAAAGGCTTACAGAGAGGAAGTATGGCCACTTGTGCGATCTATGTTTAGCACTTCACTAAGACAGCCCAGAGTCCTATATCCCAACCACATGTAAACATTCGGTATATCTATGTATACAAAGCGTACGGCCACGGCGGTGTAAATCCAAATGAATGTGAGTGGTGCTGCGTATCTGCTGGTCCCATATCATAAATAAAGGATCATGACTATAAGCCTGTGATTAACTAGCTTGTTAAGATTATATGAAATTGCAAGAGATTTAGAACAACAGCTGTGACTGCGAAAACAGAGTTTTAGTCTGAATCAGAATGTTGTGGTGGATTCAGTCATAATTAGACTGTTGTAGTAAAACATTTACATACTTTCATTATTTATGATAATAACAATCTAGACTCTTTTGATCCCGGGAAGCAAATTTGGTCTCTGCATTTAACCCAGTTGTGAATTAGTGAAACACACAGCAAAGTAAAGTACACAGTAACCCAGAAGCAGCTGGCTGCTTGATATAGCGGGACCTGAGGAGCAGTGAGGGGTAAGGTGCCTTGCTCAAGGACACTTCAGCTATGGACCGCTGGTCAGGGATTGAACCGACAACTCTTTGATCACAAGCCCGAAGCCATAACCAGCAGGGCCTGCTCAAGGCCCTGCTGCCCCATTTAACTGGATGAGTTCTGCCGGTCAACTGAATATGGACTAAAGACAACTGACTACTGTTCATTGACCTGTATGATGTCCAGAGACACTGCTAGGCCTGTCTTGGACAATTTACTTGTGCCTTTTTTTGTTACACTGGGATGTATAAAGACACCTGTAGTTCCAACAGCTAGTCAACAAATAAATAAATAAATAAACACAAACATTGGCAGATGGTGATAAGAAGACTACTATTCCACATAGTAGATACTGTAACCTCTTCTTAGCAACTGAAGCTGCACAGAGTGATTGGAGAGTGATCTGCTAGTATCACATTCATGACACAAACACATATGAGTACACAAAACATACATACATACATGACACAAACACATATGAGTACACAAACAAATGCATACATAATACATGACACAAACACATATGAATACACAAACATACATGCATAACATACATACATGACACAAACACATATGAGTACACAAACATACATACATGACAAACATATGATACACAAACATACATGCATCATGATACACAAACACATATGAGTACACAAACATACATGCATAGCATACATACATGACACAAACACATATGAGTACACAAACATACATGCATAGCATACATACATGACACAAACACATATGAGTACACAAACATACATGCAAAATAAACATGACACAAAACATAGAACAAAAATACATCATACATGACACAAACACATATGATACACAAACATACATACATCACACAAACACACATGAGTACACACTTGGTCCTGCACAAAGCAGGTGAACAAAATATCATATGTATCTATAATAATATGACAAGACCCATTTATAGAATTCAAAAAGTAAAAAAAATGGCATAGGATTATATATACACACACACACACACACACAGATGAAAAAACACACACGCACCTCCCCTTTAGCAAAACACTATGGCAGTTGTGATTGCTGGTGTCCCAATGTGGATGCCATCTGATCTGAGCCATACCATAAAGAGTTCCTATAATTTGTATGTGTGTGTGTGTGTGTGTACTTGTGTGCATACATATGTTTGTGTGTGCATGTGTGTGTGTATGTGTGTGTGTATCAGAGGTGACTCCTCCATTGAGGAAAGGGAGGAAGATCCTCCCTTAAATTTTTAAAGAAAGAACTTCCAGGAGAAATTTATAAAAAATCACAGATATTTAATAGATAAACATGCAAAAACATATCAAAACAGCTGAAATAATTCTATTTTATCACTTTGAAAACAGAATAAAGTCACCAAAATATCATCCTCCCTTACTCCTTCAATGACATCCATTATAAACACTACGAACCCGGGTGATTCGCGGGCTCCTCTTTTAACATTGAGTGAATGGCAAAAAGGGAGGAACATCCTCCCTTTGGGCGGGTCAGTTAAAAATGCTCGTCTGTCATCAATCAGCCAATCACCAGAGCCAAATTCGTCAATGGGCCCAATCAGAATGAAAGGGTGGGACGGTGGGACTACTGTCATTGTCGACAGACCTGGCATTTGTGAGGTGCAGACGGCAGAGAGTTTGAGCCTTTGTAGAGTTTTGCTTTATTGTGTCAATAAAAAAAGGATGGAAAAACGAGACGTATTCATGATGTTAAATACCCTATTTCACACACTGGAGGACGATGAGAAGGTGAAAATCAAAACAGAGGGGAGACCAGTTCCAAAAATTAACATTGAAAAACCGAATGGTGAGGTCAGTGTGTTTAACACTTGGTATCAAAGATACCCATGGCTAACTGCTAGTGTTACCACTAGTCGTCTATGCTGGCCTTTCCTGTTGGTAGGGAAGTCTCAAACATGGTCTGTGCAGGGATTTAGTGACCTGAAATATTTGGACAGGGCCTCCAAGCGTCACCAACGGCCAAATTCAGATAACAAGGGCAACAGAGCAGAGGAGTTTGCAGAGTGGTTGCAGTCTTCTGGTGTTTCAAAATCATTTCTGCCACTTTCACAATATCGCAGTGTAAAGCACAAAAGACAACTGACATTACCACAAACAAACTATACTCATTGCACTGTATGGTATTTCCCATGCTGACATGTGTCCTCAAAAAACAAATTCATTTTATTTAACACAATCGCCCTAAGAGCAAGCACCAAGACACCTTTCTGGTTTTGTAATTCTTTCTCTCTCTCTCTCTCAACAATCCACCCATCCCATCTACTCACATTTACCCGCTCATTCACCCACCTGACCACTTTACCCCATCCTCCCCTATTTTTGTGACCACCAGTCGCCACTGGTGTGTATATGTGTGTGTGTGTGTGTGTATGTGTGTGTGTGTGTGTGTGTATACGTGTGTATGTCTGTGTGTGTGTGTGTTTGTGTGCGGTTGGAAACACAGAGGGGTTCCTTCCATGTGAGACTTACTCCTCCTCTTCTCCCAGTGATCAGACCACTACTGAGAACGAGTCAATCACTTTCATCTTCGCTTTGTGTGTGTGTGTGTGTGTGTGTGTGTGTGTGTGTGTGTGTGTGTGTGTTTCTACATCTACCATATGTCAGCTGTTTTTAATGGGGTTTCATGGAAAAGAAGAATCTAAACGTTGTCATCAAGCATTCAGTTTAGGTCAGTCTGCAGTAAACCAACTCTCTGTCTCTCTCTCTCTCTCCTTATCTGCTGTAAGTTAATGAAAGTTTATTTATTCGGCTAATATGAGATATAATCTTTCCATCACCACAACATTTACAAGACACTTACTGTATTATTAACATGATTTAAGAATATGTTTTTAAATATCTTCAACAGCTTTCAGATTAGCGACACTTTTGTGGGTAAGGGATGGATAGATAGATAGATAGAGACAGATAGATAGATAGATAGACAGACAAGTGAGTGATTGAGAAGGAGAAATAAAACACGGGGAATGCCTGTTTGATGAAAAGCACTCCCTGTGTGTGTGTGTGTGTGTGTGTGTGGTCAAAGACAGGCACATCAAACAGACCATGGCTAAGCGTTCCAGATGTGCAGTTCCGGAACCCTCCTCAGGGTCTCCCCCTCATCAGATCCAACATCTGCACCCAAATTATTCCAATACAGTGTGCATGTACTGTATGCCTCCGGCACATGCTTGTCCAAAAACAGCTCACAGTAAACGCCAGAGACATACAGTATTATCCTAAATAGGAGCCTACACACACACTCCCTGACTTTCAAACGTTAATCACTTTAACGCACATTGGTTAGCCATTGATCTGTTTATTTACCTTTTCATCTCTGTTCTGTATCTGTATGTTGGTCTGTCTATTGGTCAACTTTTGTGTTGGTTTTAGTTCTGATTGTGTGTTGTGTGTGTGTGTGTGTGGTGTGTGTGTGTGTGTGTGTGTGTGTGTGTGTGTGTGTGCAGTCAGCATTGTCGTAGGTGACCTGTGGAGCAGAGACCATCATTATTATTCAATCAGCAGAGGAAAACAGGATGGGCTGGACCAGGAAATCACCTTAACCTGTGTGTGTGTGTGTGTCTGTGTGTGTGTGTGTGTGTGTGTGTGTGTGTGTGTGTGTGTGTGTGGAGGGAGAGGGTTTTGGGTGATGTACTTAATTATGAATGGATTGTGTGTGTGTGTGTGTGTGTGTGTGTGTGTGTGTGTGTGTGTGTGTGTGTGTTATTGTATATATATATATATATACATATATACAAAGAAATATAATACATATCATGTATAGAAATGTTTTTTTTGGGAAAAGGCAATAAGATAGTCGTGTACAAAAAAAACTCTTTTTTTGTTTTGTGTGTGTGTCTGTCTCTCTGCGTGTGTGTGTGTGTGTGTGTGTGTGTGTGTGCATGCATGTTTCTTTATAAATACATAGGTGTGGGGTGAGGTGTGGTTGGAGCAGATCTCAATCTCTTTCCTCTCATACGGTACACCCAAACAACCAGGGAGGCAGAGGGAGGAGTAGCACACACATCACACAGCCCCCCTAGAGCCATATGGAAAAGTCCTTTAATAAAAACATATATGACTCTTATCGGTCTGTGTATCTGTGTTGAGAATGCGCTCTGACTGCCATTGCAATGAGCCTGACTGCTTTGGTGTTGCAGTCAGTATGCACATTTATCACCCTGGAGGTTGAGGCCCAGTGGGGCCAGTTCATTTTTGTTGAGTGACGCCGTGAAGAAGAAGATGTAGTTGTTAGCATGTTCTGTTCTGACACTATTTGAATAAAATGCAAACAGCTTTTTTTTTTTTTTTAATTTAGAACGAAAATTTTATACCCAGCATTCTACGTATATGGGGAAATTATG
>PYXC01001761.1:252500-362500 GCA_015244755.2 Tenualosa ilisha
AGGTAATTTCTTAGTTAGTCACTCACAAAAGTGTGAGAACCCCTGTTCTAAGGTAATTTCTTTGTTAGTCACTCACAAAAGTGTGAGAACCCCTGTTCTAAGGTAATTTCTTTGTTAGTCACTCACAAAAGTGTGAGAACCCCTGTTCTAAGGTAATTTTTTGTATACAATGCTTACTGTGTGCTTACTCTTCTCCTTTGCGCAGTCGAAAGAGGTAAAGAACTTGTAACGTGTGGTCTAAAAATTGACGCTCAAATGCACAAAACACCATGTCAGCGTGTTGGTCCATCCCAATCAACCCAACAAAATCAGAAACTAAGCAAAAAACAGTCATGATCTTGCTGACACACACAGACACTGATTAAGAATTGATTTTGTCCATGCCATTTGAAGCCATTAACTGAGCTTTAGTGAAACTTTGCCCATCAATCAGAGGAAGTCCCATTGTGCTGTTCAAACAGGTAAAGAGCATTTAAAGTGCATCCATTGAAATCCAAGCAAAGCAAAGCCAAAGGAAAAAAACACATTAAGCAGTCTCACTCACACACACAGAGACACCAACAGGCAGGATCTTCAGTGGCTGCTTGCACTGTGTGTAGAAGTATGGGAATACTCTCTCGATGAAGGAGTGTGTGTATGTGTGTAAGTGTGTGTTGTTGTCGGCGTTGGTGAAGATCACCTGCCCCCCAGTCCAGTCCAGCTCCACCCTGATCCTCTGCAGCTTGTGGTCAGTGTGCAGCGGGATGCTCACGTCTGTGGACACCAGAGCACTGTACCTGGCATAGAGAAACACACACGCGCGCACACACACACACACACACACACAAGGTGTTCCACTGTATGTTACCTCCCACCCCTGTGGTGGATCACAAATATACACACAGACACACACACACACACACACACACACAACATACACACGAGTGGATTACCTGCCCTCTCTGTGATGGATCACCCAGAATCCTTCCTCCGGCACTGTCTTACACTTCCCCTTCCTCTCACATGACTCCATGGCCACACCCACAATCCAGATCTCAGCCCCACACCCACTTCCACCTCCCAGCACCTCCGCCCTGAGGAGAACCCCTCTGAACCTAGAACCTCCTCGTACTCAAAGAACCGTTCAGGGTTCTCGGGGAGTTCAGCACGGGTTCCACTGTCCCAGACACGGCTCAGGTCCTCAGATAGATGGAGGAACCTGTGGGCTGTGTTTGGGTCTAGAACCACAGGATCTAAAGTGTAACACAACAGACAGGAAATTTTAACTGCAATAACAGCAATAGCGAATAATAATGATGACTGTGTTTACTAGAATTCAAACATCAAAACTGGTTATCTGATAATACAGTGCAGTATGGCTATTGGGCCTCTAGAGGGTGCCAAAGGCATGACAATGGGTTTTACTAGAACTTGTACTGTCAGTTATCAGTGTTAAATGATAGAATGGTTTCATACATGATTTGTGTGTGTGTGTGTGTGTGTGCACTCACAGTATAGAGCTATCCTCTTCATCTTCTCCCAGGCTTTGAATCTGATGTTTCCCAAGTGTCTGGACACATCAATCAGAGCTCCCGAAATCAGTGTGTGATCTGGCACACTGGCCCTGACTCTGGAACACACACACACACACACACACACACACACACACACACAATGAAAACATATGCATAATGTTTTGTTTGTCTCTCCCTGCCATGCCAACTGAATGGTTTACAAACTGACTGGTGAAGGCTTACCTTTGTTTAATGTCCTTGTATTTCTGTAACAGACAGAATAAGTACTAAGTGTAAGTGTAAAATCATTACCCTGATAACCAGAACTGCATAGACAATTTATATATGTATATATATAAAGACTGCCTTGTTCTATATTTTATTGCATTGTAGGCCTAATTTTGTAATACACAAAATACTGTCTATGTATGTGTGCATTTGTGTGTGTGTGTGTGTGTGTGTTTGTACATTCTTATAGCATCAATACACCAATCAACTAAACCCAACCCAAAGAATCTACCCATAAAGCACCTGATGAACCTTGCACCTCACCTGAAGGAAGATGGCGTCCTCGGTTCCCATCTCCAGCTCGACAAGTTCAGCTCTGCTCTCCAACATTGCTGCAGCTTCGTCCACCTCCCCGATCTTCTTCATCAGCTTCCATCTCTTCCTCTCCTCCTCGTTCCTCAGGGCTGCTATCTTGGTCTCCTCTTCTTCTCTGAGGAACTGCTGGAGCTTCTCAAACTCTTCTTTTATTTGTCTCTCTGTCTGTGCAGCCTGGGCCTGTGACAAGAGGAGGAGGAAGAAGTGTGTGAAAGTTTAGCAGTATAGATTCTCCAGATTGTGAAACGGAACATCAGTGACACAGAAATGAACTGGACTAAAATAAGTCTGTGACTCTTGCTTCAAACAAGATCTTGACAGTCTGTCCCATGCCATATCTAAAAACAATAGCCTTTTCACATTTTATGGTAGCTGTAGAGCACAAGATATTTTCCATCCATTTTCCATGTTTGTTAGCTGGTTCCATAGCTACCATAGTGGAAACATTATGTAATGCTAATGCTTATGGTCTGCGTCTGGTTTTCAGCCAACCAAAAAGGGCGTATGTCACTCTGTTCACTGAACTCCACTGGCTTCCCTAAGCCGCTCGCATCAAATTCAAGGCACTAATGGTGGCCTACAGGATGATTAATGGTTCTGCTCTCATCTACCTGAATACTCTCCTAAAGCCCTATGTCACACGCCAACCACTTCGCTCCTCTAAGGAATGTTATCTAGCATGGCCAACACCTTGCGCAGGTCAAACCAGACTCTGTCTCATGTGACCTTCCAAGTGCTACCAGATCAACAGATACCCTCTCCACCTTCAAGAAACTCTTGAAGACCCAGCTCTTCCAAGAATATCTCCTTGGAAAACTTGAATTTTGAGAATATCCTTAACCTCTTATACTTAATCTCTTTTTTATACTGCACTTTTATTACACTATTGCACTTTCAACTTAAAATAGTGCAGTTTTTATGTTAGCAATATGCACTTTTTGTTAGTTTCTTTCATTGTGTTGTAGCTTGAATGTTAAGTCGCTTTGGATAAAAGTGTCTGCTACATGCATAAATGTAATATAATGGAAATGCTAATGGTATTGCTAGACACTGTGTATAAAGAGCATTTTGGAAAAAAAAACAACCTTAATATGGGAAAGTGCTTCACCATAGATGATCTTATCAATGTCCAGCTGATCTGCTAGAGTTCTCATGATGGATCTGATGGTGTCCTGTAACACACAATGTAAATAAAGCAGCAAACCACACGTATGCTTTACAAACTCATAGGCTATGAGAATACGTGGACATGAAAGTGACTCTTCAATAGGCCCTACAGCTAGACTGTAGTGAGGAGATGGATGGGTTGGGTTGCTAGGATTGATGACTAAAATGCAAAAATGACTAAATTGCAGAGTAAGTATAGGCCTTTTTCAGCATTCTGCCAAAGACAACTGACCTCATTTATCTTATTCATTGAATCTAGCCTTATAATTCCAATTTAAGCGTGACGACACAAGTCAAGCACTGTTTAGCACTGTATATATGCAAAAAACATCATCATAATACAACATACATAACAACATCAAAATACAATAGGGCAGCTAGATACAGCTAAAATACATATGATGGGAAAAATGATCATCCATCATTAATGATGATCATATTTCACAGCCCTACCAGGAAATGTAAATACACAACAGTAAACTGTTAAAACCACTCACCCTGCGCCGCTCTGCGGCCTTGCCGATGGAGCTGAAGGTGTGTGTGTGATGCTCTTCAGACACACACTCCACACACACCAGCTGCTTGTCATCCTGACAGAAGAGCTGCAGCCTCTGCTTGTGTTTGGGGCAAATGCAGACACCCTGAGACCTGCTGCCGCTGTGAGGAACGAGGAGAGGATGGTCTGCCCTCAGCTGCAGAACTGTGGTAATAATAAACAAACAAACAAACAAACAAACAGTATATGCTTCTAATACGCGTAATCTGTGTTTGTTCACAGATAAAAATGTTTTCTTTCTTTCGGGGTGGTGGTAGCGTAGTGGTTAAGGAACCTGGCTAGCGTGTAAGTAGCCTGGAAAGTTGTGGCTTCGAATCCTGGCTGCCACCATTGTGCCCTTGAGCAAGGCTCTTAACCCTAAGTTGCTCTAGGAGAGACTGGCCCGGAACAGTTGATAGTTGATGAGTTGTAAGTCGCTTTGGATAAAAGCGTCTGCTAAATGCATAAATGCAAATGCTTTCAGTCAAAACAAGGATCTCTCATGGAACCCATGCTTTCACCTTGACTTCTGCCTTGCAAACTACAGCCATGATGTATATGCGAAAGATCTCATTTTCAGTCTCACTAATAAAACCCTTTTAAAAAGACACTATAAAAAGCATTACAATTAACAAAATACACACATAATATTCTGTCTCATGCGAATGTCTAACCATCTGTGACATCATCAATGGATTGCCCCTGCTTCCTGAAGGTCTCACTGAGGTTCCTGAGGGCTATGTTGGGAGGCATCACATCCCTGTACTCCCACTGTCTACAGAGGGGGCATCTGTGCTCCTCTCTCCCTTTCTCTCTCCAGCTCTCCTCCAGACAGGAGCTGCAGAAGCTGTGGCCACAGGAGAGGAGCACAGGGTCTCTGAAGAGCTCCCGACACACGGGGCAGGACAGGTCATCCTCAAGAGATGCCATTAGTACCTCCTGGGGGGGGTGAGTGAGGGAACATGTGAATATGGGTGTCTGAGTACATACAGAGACAGACAGACAGACAGACACACACACACACACACACACACACACACACACACACACACACAGGATAGACAGATCTAAACTTAGTGGGTCACAGCAGAGCAACTCTAAGAGGTCTGTTTGTTTGCTTGTTTGTTTGTTTGACTAGGCTTAGCCCACTCTGAGTTGAAAATTTAAGAGACAGCAGCACAGTTTAGTTTGTGCAGCCAGACTAGAGGTACCAAGAAGCCAGAATTCCCCATAGTCATTTTTAAGGAATTTGTAATTTCTTGGTCTGTGTTGTCTCAGTCATTCAACTTCATTCAGTTGTAAAAGGGGAGGCTCTGGTCATGGCTTTTGACTCTACCAGACCAATACTGAGCACATTTGCAGTACTGGGTAGTCTGACTACCAAACAATGTGTGTGTGTGTGTGTGTGTGTGTGTGCGTGTGTGCGTGTGTGTGTGTATGTGGTATAGAGGACAATGTCAGTCAGTCATGTTCCCTAGGCCATGCCAAGACAAGTGAGCACATACAATGCAAACACACACATTTGGAGGAAAACATACAGTCTTTTAACTTCTAAGCATTCTTTGAGTATACTTTGTTTTTAAGTAGTGCACCTACAACAAGAATAGTAGTTTTAGCTTTTATCTTATACACCAAGTCATCACACACACACACACACACACACACACACACACACACACACACACACACACAAACAGAACAGAAGAAAGTTTGTAAGCTTTCCTAACTCACACCGTCTATCCTGTCAAATCCAGGAGGTCCATTGGGGATGCATCCTCATATGTTGTTCAGCACCATATTACAATTGCTTGTATTAGTTACTCATGTTTAAAACAAGCAATTGAGAGAAGTGTCTGTCTTCACCAGCGTCTGCCTTCTGTGCTTAGACAACTGGTGTGTACTGAAGGGAGAGTCTTCTACAGCTTATCAAGGGCCTACAGGCCAAACATGTCCAGGAAAGATAAGACAGTATAAGACAGCCTGCTCATAACATTACATAACTATAGGTTTCACATGTTGATTTAATTTAGTGATTTGTTTTAATTACAATACTGTAATCATGTGACCACTCCCACCAAGGTGATTTGTGATTAATTTGACCATAATGAGTCTTTTGTGTGAACACCACCTCTATCTCCTGATGCAGCTTGGTGATAATGAAAATATGAAACCCTTGTCATCTGGGCACCATAAAGCACTTAAACCTTATGTGAAAGTATGAAACAATTACACCTTATGTGTACCTTAAAACTGCATAGTAATGATTTTCATTCAAGCTTATTTGTACATTTTATGGGTATTCATGAAAATCTTTTGTGTTGCTGTTTTTTGTGTAAGGGAAGAGTCTAAGAGTCTAAAACTTCTACTCAGATGGAGACATAAGGTGAAATCAAACATAAGGTCCTCAGAGCAGCATTTATAGAAGAGAAGGAATTGAACAGAATGTTTGCAAAAATGTGAGGAGTGTTCTCACTTTTGTGAGAGACTGTAAATGCCCAACAACTGGCCAGTTTTGGAATTGTTGTCCTGACACATGATGAGTTTTGACACACGTGTCCTCTCACACAGATCTTTTATCATAATGTTGTTAATAAATGTAAAAATAATTATATTATAATAGTTGTGGTCCAGTGACGCAGTTGGCCAAAGGGACCTGGGATTGATTTATTTGGAGATGGCGGCACAGCTCACTCCTGCTAATATTATGGAGTGGTAGTCATATTGGAGTGACCTCCTTGGTGCAAATTGTCAAGTCTAAGTATGTCAGGTCACCCTTTGCATTAGAAAACATTTATCAATCAAACAAGTATTAAAAAAATCAACCAATCAGTTTTTATTTCATATAAGAATAGCGAAACATGGTGCATTACTGCAGAAAAACAGGACATGAGAATAGCATAGATAGGGAGGAAACCAAAAAGCTGAAAAAAAGACTTCAAAACAAAGAACCATTTTTTGCACAGAGCTTTAAAACTATTGTTATTGCTGTCTTTCTCCTTGTTGTGTTATTTGTGGCAGCATGGACTCCCAGTGGCAGGTTTGGGAGTTGACCCCACATGTCTGGCTGCTCCCACAATAGACAGGGGTCAGCCATTCCTCCTTCCAAGCGTTCTGAGAAATGGCTGATTACCACCCCAGTCCTGGTTCTGTGCCATTGACCTGGCTCTGATTGGATAATCATATGCTGATTATCCAATTTTAGATACAAGACTGTGAAAATAACAACCAGAAAGACAACAATGGAGCAATATCTTTCACAAGCATTATTGTGTTCACAAATCTTAGTAGTGGAACATGTAGGGCCTCCACACACCAGCTCTGACAAAGTGTGGAGCACTTCACTTTTGACATTCTATTCATCTACATTCCATTGTTTTCTATACAACCCCACATATCAGCATCAACTCTGCCACCACCGCCATGTTGATTACAGAGGCCATTACTACCTGTTGAGGAAATGAACAGGGAAACACGTGAAGACATACTGTATGAGGGCTGGACTGTAGATTCAGTCACAGATGCATATTAGAAACAAGATAGAAATGGGTAATATACGCAAATGCAAATATATTTCACATCACCCCCCCACACACACTGTATTTACTGAAAAATACAGAAGTATGGGCAGATATGTATTTTTTTGGAAAACATGGATATCAGTCATGTGCACAACAAAGTGAAGGAAATACTCACCTTAAAATCAACATGACAAGTATCTCAGTAATACAAAACGGGCTGAACTGAAAGGGTTTATCTACTAGAAATGAATACATACATACATTTAATACAATACATAATTAATACAATACATACATTTTGTTTAGTTGGTTTGTATACATGTTTGTACACACCAACAAAAAATAAGTATAGATCACACAGAGTGTGAAGTGTAGAACACAACAGTCATAAAGAAAGATAAAGTTTTAAACTCATCTCTTCTTCCCTTTCAAGTCAATTTTTAGATTTTTTTTCTGTAGTACTTTAAAAATTTTGTAACAAACTGACAGAAGCATTCCTTTACATGATTTCTTCTGTAACACAGTTCTATGTGATTTCCTTCATTGGACCTCTTAAGGGATCATCATCAGATCACCAGTTTATCAGGCCCCCAGTGGCCTGCAGGCCTACATGTACCAAGGAGATAAGAGAGGAGATCCATGTACTCTCTAGCACAGGCTACAGACCTACTACAAGGACGGTTCCCATTCCCACACCTGCGACAACAAACAATAAGCAAATTCAAGGGCTTTTACATTACATTTATCAGACTCTTTTATCCAGAGCAACTTACATTTGTCAACTATCAACTGCATCAGGGTCAGTCTCCCCTAGAGCAACTTAGGGTTAAGGGTGAAATTCACAGCTTGGGAACAGGGGTATTTCCATGCATAACAGCTAATCAGCATTTTTTTTTTTTTTTGCACAGGAATTCAGTGAGTATATAAGGTCTCATATGAAAATGTGTCTAATCCAGTGAGTGTATAATGTCTAATCTGGAGATGTGTCTAACCCATTAGTGATTAAATCTAGTTACATAGAAGTTCTTCAAACTGCTTCATTTTAATTATGTATTTCATGAATTCCAAAAAACTCAATCATCTGCATACAAAGTCAAGATGACAAGAAGACAAGAGAAACAACACAATAACCCTTACACAACTTGAGTTTTTAGAAGTTTACAGAGAGGTGGAAAATTCAAGAAAGTAGAAGTCCTATGACAGAGTTCCTTTGCCTGGTTTAAACTCGTAATGAATGGAATAGCATTTCTAACAAACATCCAAACATTAGAACCAATCATCAACCAGCAGAGATGACAACATCAGTTTCAAAAGCGAAAGTGACACTGATACAAGGTGACAACATGTGAAGGAGTTCCAGTTTGACAATTGCATACTGCAAAGACAAACGCATTGTTTCCTTACTGACATTTATTTTAGCAGTTTGTAAACGTTAGTAGTAAAGTGGGAAATAATGCTAGGAATCCTCAATCAACTTGACTGTGTTTGGGATGAACCAATGATATTAAAAGTAACACATCTACATTTATGTATTCATCAGACGCTTTTATCCAAAGCGACTTACATTTGTCAACTATCAGTTACATCAGGGCTCCCCTAGAGCAACTTAAGGTTAAGTGTCTTGCTGAAGGGCACAATGGTGGCAGCTGAAAATCGAACCCACAATTTCCAGACTGCTACCATGCTAGCCAAGGTTCCTTAAACGCTACACCACCACCACCACCACACGAAGTCTGCACCCATTACAATATTGAATTGTAAACATGTCTCAGTTGAGAACAACCAGATTCTCTTCAAATCAGAGAGTGTCTTCTTGTGGCCAAGTCGTTCTCCTATCTTTTAATCTTATCCTTTAACTCTCTCCATCTGGCCCTAAACCTTGAGCCGGAATCCACCACCTCTTCCTGCCTATCTCGATTTTGTTCCTTAGTCTTTACTTTATGTGCAATTATTCCAGCACCGGCCCCTATACCCACGGCGGCTCCGGCCCCGACCGCAATCACTGGCACCACCACAGCCGAGGCTGCGACTAACGCAACGCCCCCCACAACGGCAGCCCCTGCTCCCACAGCTGTCATGGCACCGAGCACACCTTCGATCACTTTCTCCTTCCTCCTGTTCTTTCTCAACCTTTGCTGGGCCATTTCGTAGTCTTTGTTTGTATAGCACTTGCCTCCATTTTGGTCCACCATTTCTTTAACCTTTCTCAACAGCTCACTAATCTCAGCTCTGTTATTATTTTCGTTATCAAAAGTGTGGTATCTACCCCCACAGCTGTTGATGACAGAGATAATTTCTTGGCAACCAACAATGTACTGGTCGACAGTTTTCTGCCCGAGGCAGTCAGCATGAGTGAAGAGGATGATTGTGTACAGTAGAGCCTCCTCTCCAAAGTTCTTCTCAATCCACTCAATGGCTTTCATCTCCTCCTCTGTAAATCTGGTATCCAGTCTGATCACCAGCAGGAAGGCATGGGGCCCAGGGACCGACAACTCAATGCAGCGTCCCACTGCTTTTTGAAGCGAGGCTTCATCGAGTTCTGTATCGTAGGTACCCGGGGTATCAATGACTTCAACAGACAAGCCGCTGACTTTGGCTGTTGACTTGTGGCACTCTTTAGTCACAGATTCGGGACTAAGGTCTGATTTAAATGCCTCCTTCCCCAGGATTCTGTTTCCACTTGTACTCTTTCCAGCTCCAGTTTTACCCAGAAGCACAATCCTCAGGGAGGTATCTGTGACTGTGAAAAATGAATGACAATGATTCCATCAGGGCTCAAGATAGTATGCCATACTCATACATAATAAATTGATAGATTGCCATACAAGTTTCACAATCAGGCTGAGAGCTGTGTTTTGCAGGCCCTAAAAATTACAATAATACAATAATAATAATTCCCCTTGCAAGTGTCTTTTTTTGTCAACATCTGTTAAATAATGAAGAAGAATAATTTCATGATATCTCATCTGGGTATCTTTGATAGACTTACAAGTTTATGTGTTTTGGAATGGACATCTGAGGAAAAGGTCATTTTCCACTATAAATCCACGATGAAGCATTTATATTTGCAGTGTTTCTTATTTGTTTTATGATGGTCAAATTGTATCTGACCATGTTGTTTGTAGGTTAATTACTTGTATGAAATATATTTGAAATGTGCCCTCTGCTGGATGAGTTAAATACTGGACATTTAATTGTATGCTTTCTTTAACAATACAATAGATGTTCATAAGAACACATTTATCCAAGCAGTTCAAATTACAGACACATAGTTCAAATTACAGACTGACAGAATGTGAAGAATTTCAAGCACTTGAATGCTTGATCCTGATTGAAGTACCCATGCTTGCCTTGAGGTTACCAGCGAAAGAAGTAAAATCATAATTTCATAAATTTAAAATCATGTTTCTTCTCCTCTATATAAAATGTTCAACATTAAGTCATTTGCTTATTTGAAAAATAAAAGCTAGCCAAAACTGAATCACTTTTACTCACATGGGGTGGATGCCATTCCTCTGTTTTTGCATCTGTTGTTACAGTGGCATATGGCAGCTATATATTTCTTTGTACACTAAATGATACATATTTTTAATGAAATCATTGACAGCTTCTCATTTGTCGAGTTTCAGTCGACTGAACAAGCATTATGACCTGCTTTAGTATCATTCCCTGGCATGTTCATGACTTCTGTGTGCACCACAACAATGCAGGTATGAGGTGTGAGTGATTCTCTTCTCTCATTGGTTACAGGACTCAGTGAGGTAGAGAATATGCTTCCCTGAAAAGAAACTGCATGGTTCTAGAAGGATTTCATGTAAATTGTTAAGACAGGCAGGAAATCTGTCAGCCAAACCCTGTTAATTGTAATATTGTTCAGTCTGGACAGAAAACCGATTGTGAAAAATGTGTAAGAACATATGTCAAAGTGAATGGTTTTAGTGTTTTAGAAACATTATGGAGAAGTTTTTAAGGAAAAACCCAAAGTAGCAGAGAAGTTTGTCTTGTTCAACCAAGTCTTTATTGCGTTCACCGAGAGAATGGTTATAACAGTGGTAATCCTCAACCATTCTAACTGCTCTAGTCTTACACCTTATCTATCTATCTTAAATACTCCTACTAGTTGATGATGTAGCTGGCACAGAGCCAATCCTATGCAAGGCCTCAGTTTCTGTCCTTTTACGATGAGGCTCTAAACATGGTTTCAACACAGTTTTCAGAGAGGAGCCTATTGGTATGCACATAACTCTCTTACTGGGTTTACACTTTCTTTTTATAGCACAACACTCTGCTGCATGCTCTATCCTATTTCTATATACCCACACACACATATTACTTGTTTCTACAGAAATCCCGACAACATCTAACTGAAATAACTGGAGCGTAACCAGGCATTGTGTGTGGGTGATATTATTGTCAGACTGGTTAGCGAGGGGTGGAGTGAGAGGTGTTGAATTACGCCTACTTTGTTGCCTCCTGTTTCTACATGAGTTTCGACTTGAACAGTTCAAGATTTTAAACTCTCTACAGAAAAAAAGCAGGATTGCATTTGCAAGTATCACAGAACAAAAATGTCAGCTCAAACAATATATCAAATATAACATCGAATGTACTTTTATAGCAATATACTATCTGCTACAAATCACCAACATAAAGTTAATAAAAATGGGTGTTTGGACATCTAAATACAGTATGTACTCCAGATTAAGGTTCTATTTTTTATGTATAAATATCTTAGGTTAATACCAATGTCTGGTCAAAATTTCATGTCAGTAGTCCTGTCAGAAATACCTGTACTTGAAAATATTGGCATGGTCAATACTCATCCCCCCTCCTACACCCCACCCCACCCCAGTAACTACCATCTTTGGTATAACACAGACCATGTAGAAGCTGGGACTGCAAAAAGAGAACTGGTCAAGTTTATTCATGGAGGCTGAGACAAATGAAGAGTATAGAAGTAAAAACTCAACAAAAAAGTGGTTGTATTTTCTTAACTTTAGCGCACCTTCAACGATGTGTTCTTGTGTTAACATATTGAGACGTCAGGTTATTGGCAGGGAAGTAGAAAGTAACACTAGGAATCCTAGATCAATTTCAAAGGTAACACAAAGTCTGCAGCCATTACAAAACATGGATTGTAAACATGTCCCAGTTGAGAGTGGCCACACTTGAAGTTAGTGAGGCTGGATCAAACCTGGCAAAACATTTCCACTTCTGATCGAGGGTTTCTGCTATCTTTTAGTTCTCTTCTTTCTCCTTCCCACTGTCCCCAACCTTCAAACTCGAGTCAGAATGCAGCACTCCTTCCACCCTCTCTTGATTCTGCTTCTTATTCCTCACTTTCTGTGCGATGACCACTGAGGTTGTGACTAGCGCTACTCCTCCCATAATGGCTGCCCCTGCTCCAACAGCAGCACCTAGGACACCTAACGCTTTCCCCTTTCTCCTCTCTTTTCTCAGCCTTTCCTGGGCCATTTCGTAGTCTGTGTTTGTGTAGCATTTCCCTCCATTTTGGCCCACCATTTCCTTTACCCTATTGAATAACTCACTAATCTCAGCATTGTTATTACTTTCGTTATCAAAAGTGTGGTATCTACCCCCACAGCTATTGATAACAGAAATAATTTCTTGGCAACCAACAATGTACTGGTCGACAGTTTTCTGCCCGAGGCAGTCAGCATGAGTGAAGAGGATGATTGTGTACTGTAGAGCCTCCTCTCCAAAGTTCTTCTCAATCCACTCAATGGCCTTCATCTGCTCCTCTGTAAATCTGGTATCCAGTCTGATCACCAGCAGGAAGGCATGGGGCCCAGGGACCGACAACTCAATGCAGCGTCCCACTGCTTTTTGAAGCGAGGCTTCATCGAGTTCTGTATTGTAGGTACCCGGGGTATCAATGACTTCAACAGACAAGCCGCTGACTTTGGCTGTTGACTTGTGGCACTCTTTAGTCACAGATTCAGGACTAAGGTCTGATTTAAATGCCTCCTTCCCCAGGATTCTGTTTCCACTTGTACTCTTTCCAGCTCCAGTTTTACCTAGAAGCACAATCCTCAGGGAGGTATCTGCAACTGTACAAAAAGGTAGCCAAAAAATATGATTTCAACTCTCGCTATTTGAACTGTCTTTGTAGCCTGCTATCAATAAGCAAGTGGTTCTTCCAATTCCACACGCTCGTATCTATCTCATCACAGATGACAGTGTAGCGGTTTAGGAATCTGGCTAGTATGCTAGTTGTCTGAAAGTTCGAATCCCAGCTGCCACTGTTGTGCTTTTGAGAGAGGCACTTAACCGTAAGTTGCTCTAGGGGAGACTGGCCTTAATTGAATGTAAGTCACTTTGGATAAAAACATCTGATAAATGTAAATGTAACTACTGGCGTATTTAACTGGGCGGTGCCCAGGTATTTGGAATAACATGTTGATCTGGTATAACCACATAATTCGAGATACAGCGAGGGCGAGGGCACTGTATAAAGAAATAGCGCCTATGCCAGAAATTAAATGGGCCTTTTAATATGGCATCGCGTGCATTAAGCCGGTTAGAGCGCAGATTTTGTGTCAGTTGAGCACAGAATTGTGACCTATGTATTTATGCATATGCATTTATGCACTTTTTAAGCTGTTTGCTTATTTAAACCAAATCAAAAGTAACGTTTAACTATTTGTCTTTTTCTAATTTCTTACTTTCACTTTGTTAGCGATCCACTTCCCTACATGCATGCATGACTGTGTCGACATACAGGAACAAGTAGAAAATTGCTCTGTACTGCAACTGCTTGTTGTCATCTCATGCATTATATTTTTTCACAATCAATATATAGTATTCCTGTAAAGATTGTCATTATTCAAATCAATCAACAGCTGCTTTGACTGAACCTCCATAGTGGCTTGCAACCACAATTGACGCTCTACAGGGCAGGGTTGAGTGCTGATTAGCTGATGAAGGGAAACATTAATAAATTTGACGTAACATCGGCAAGAGCAGTGCTCGCTAGGAACACACACTGTATTTGCACCGTCTTTGTACATCTGGTCCAGAATGTGAAGAATATGAATCATTTAAGTGGATCATGAAACAACACAAACAACCCAACCCAACCCAAACAGGGAGTGATATCATTTGGAATAATGAAATGTAAATAGAAGACAATACAAACTGTTCAATTACTAGCCAAAACTGAATGCCTTATACTCACATGGGATGTGTGCCATTTCTCTGTTTTTGCATCCAGTGCTTCCTGCTATTACAGTGACATGCTGTCAACCAACTATACATTTCCTTGTACACTGAATGTATGTATATATTTGTATTTATATTGTATAAATCATTGATCGCTTCTCATTTGTGGAGTTTCAGTCTTTTCAGTCGACCGAACAAGCATTATGGGCTGGATCTGTGCCATAAACAGGAATAGTGATGAACTCTGGAGCTCACCACAACCATGCAGGTGTGGCGTGTGGATAACGTTCTTCTCTTATTGGTTACGAGAGTCAGTGAGGTGGAGAATACCCATATGCTTCCCTGAAAAGAACAGGCATGATTCTGTGTCTACAAGCATTTCATTTAAATTGACAAAGCAGTAAATATGTCAGTCAAACCCAGTTAAATTTATAATGTTCAATGAACTGAAATCTGTGCATAATGTATAAAAATGTACATGATGTCAGTGTGAATGGTTTTGGTGTTTTAGATACATACTAACTAAAACACCTGGAGTTTAACCAGGCGTTGTATAACGAGTTATACTACTGTCTGACTGGTTGGTAAGGGGTGGAGTCAGAGGTGTTGAATATGCCTACTGAAAAAACATCCACAAAGACTGTATTTGTTGCCTCCTGTTTCTACGAGACTTTCGTCTTGACAAGTTACAAATTTTAAACAGTCTACAGAAGAACAGCAGGATTGCTTGTTTCACAGAACAAAAATGTCAGCTCAAAGAGGTAGAGTTAATCTGGTCTCACTGTTGCACTGTTGGTCATTTTAAAAAAATATAGAATGTATTTCTGCTGCAGTTTTCTGTGACTAAGAAAATATTTTACATAATATATGTTTGACATTGTACTATACATTTAGGGTGTTTTCATAATAATGTGATTTCTGTTTACAAATCAACAACATACAAAGTAAATAAAATAAGTGTTCTTTCAAGTGCAATAATTTAGAAACATTTTCACATCGTAGTGATGTCTACAGGACAGCTGGTGGACATGACAGACATAGTGGGAAATAGCATAATGTCTGTGGTTCATGTGTTATATGGAATGGTGCACATTGATGAGCCTGTTGGGGAGACCCAATCGGTGATGTCTTAATATGCTAAAGAACCTTGAATGAACTTGTGCAACTTGTGCAATATCATCATCAATATGTTTCTTATTTACAGTAATTGTTTTTCTCTACACAATTTTCCCTCACTAAAATGCACTTAGTCTAAATGGATGGTTATGGGGCTCCATGACTTTGTTCATACAGGCAATATGAAGACATAACAAAAATAATTTTCATAACATTTTGGTTGTTTTATTCAACTTTGTTATACCTGTGGTATACAGTCTTACCTGCAGATCAGCTGGACAGTGTTAGTGTGTTTGAGTTCATTACACAAACATAAACACACCCCTTATTCCCTATTTTAGCTTCCAGTGATAGCCTCCACCAAAAACCTATTTCAAATAAAATTTCTCACTCACTGAATTACATAGGCTTCGTTCATTGAGGCCTAAAGGCCATAATTAGTACATGAAAGTTTTAAAATTGTAATATTCAAGAGATCGTATCTTGATACAGAGGTCTATAACAAAATGTGATGTTTATCATTGATAACATATACATACATAATTTTTGAACACAACACAAGTTGCAACCATGAAACAAACACAACAGGAGGATTAATGTAAAAATCCAATAATAATACAAATAAATAATAATAATGAAATAAATGGTGCTTAAAGGGTTAATACTGACAATTTTCAAATCATGTGGTTGGATGAATGAATGTGCAAAATATTACAGCAAATTGTTCTCTGACTGTCAATGTGGTTTACTATCTCTTTGCAAAGATAATATGAAAGTAACAATAGAAATCTGTGATCAAAGCGATGGGACAGGCTGGCCCAAACATTTAACAACACTGGAATGGAATGTTGTGTCCGTTGCAATTCTAATCCAAATGAAAATGTCCAGATGTGAATGAGGCTGGTTAAATTAGGTCATAAATGTACACTTTTTTCCAACTGCAACTCTATGTGATATTTACAGATGTTGTTACAACTGTTCACTATTATCATTTTCCATTTTGTCATTCCCTCTTGTTGCTGATTGTCCTTTTTTCCCCCAACATTTTCTTTTACACTCCTTTTCAGACTCTGCCATGCCTCAAAATTTGAGGATTATGCTACTGGGTATGACTGGCTCAGGAAAGAGTGCAACAGGAAACACAATCCTGGGCAAAGAGGAGTTCAGAGCAGAGCACTCCCTGCTCTCTGTGACACAGAAATGTCAAAGTGCAGAAGGGGAGGTTGAGGGAAGGCCTATTACAGTGATTGACACTCCAGGTCTGTGTTGTCGAAGTGATAAAAACAACCATCTGAGCGCTCAGCTTAAGAGCTGTCTTGCCATTGCTGATTCCGGACCTCATGTGTTCCTTCTGGTGGTCAGTCTGACCCAACGAGTCACAGAGGAAGAGAGGAATACTTTAAATTTGGTTATGGAGAACTTGGGGAAAGATGTATGGTGCTACAGCATCATCGTCTTTACTCATGAAGATAAGCTTAAAGGCAAACCGTTAGAGAGCTGGATCGGAGCCAGTAAATACCTGGGATTACTGATCAACAGGTGTGGAAGGCGTTATCATTCAATTGCTAACGATGGTAGACAAGGTCACTCTCAAGTCGAAGAGCTACTGGCAAAGATCGACAAGTTGGTGTCGATGAACGGGAACTTCTACACCGCTGAGATGCACAATGCAGCTCAAAAGCACATGAGAGAAAAAGAAAAGAAGAGAAAGGAAGAGGAGCAGGAAAGGTTAAAAAAGGAACGAGAGAATAATCTCATCAACCTTGTGTGGACAGTCATTGATGAGATGAAGAAATGTATCCTTGACAGGGGCAATCTTGAATTTAGGAGTTTGGCTCCATTGGCTGCGGTTGGGGGAAGCCTTCTCCTGATTGCAGGCCCCATGCTTCCAGCTCTGTTGGGAATTGGTTTTGCACTATTTACTAAATTGAAGCGACAAAGACAAGAGGCAATGCAATAAAGAAGTCTAGTACTATGTATGTCTGATACATCTACAAACACCAGATAAACCAGGCATTAATTATATGTAGATGACCTTCTTGTGTCTTGGTAGACCTTAAACTTCAATTGAGACTGTACTCAATAAATAATGGTAGAGGACCTCTCTCATCTCTGCAACACTGCTCATGATCCTTCCTGTCCCTCAACCACAACAGAAACACTCACCTACAGATGCTGACTCCCTTATGACACCCAGGACCAAGTTAGGCTCTGGACCTTGGCTGACAGGTCCTTCTCAGCGGCTGCACACCCTCCCTCTGGAGTGCCTCATCATAACAGACAATCAGCAACTCCATTTTATCCTGTTGGCTGACATGATCTGTTCCTCAACTCCATACTGCCTCTTCTTTAACCTAGTTTTATCTTGTCACCTTGTGTTATGTATCTGTTCGCCCTCCTCCATGCCCCATAATTTCATCAGTATGTGATTGTAAATCCGTATTATCTTGTGTACGCTGAATCAGTTTTCTTCTTGAAGACCACTTGCATGTATATTTTGATGGATATTCTGTATTAACATCACAGAACTGTTGAATGCTCTGTGAATCTAGAAGACGTATATGAAAAATGTAGTTTTAGTTAAAAGGTATTTTTCTTTGGTGAACAGGGAAAATTGTAACTCAAAAAATAAACTGTTTAAACTGTACTACTCTGCGTTTTGAGTTCTACCTACAATGATTTAAACAATGGTGGAATAATTAATCATTGCTGCTGCTATAAAGATTATGATATCCATTGGTATACTTCAGTGGTTCCCAAACATTTAACTGCCATGTACCCCCTGAGACATTCTATGTCCTACCACGTACCCCCTGCACCATAAACAGCTTGCTATTATAATTAATATTTATTGCTATATCAATTGTTATTGCTGCATATACAAAATGTGAACTCATATTGATATACAGGCTACCATGTAGTGGCAATTGCATTGTATTGGGGACAATTTGAGTGCAAGCTCTTTGTCCACGTATAGTCTGTACCTGAACTTCATGTTGGTGAGACCTGAGAATCTATTCACAGACTTTTTTTGTGTACCCCCTTGAATTGATCCAAGTACCCCCAGGGGTACTCGTACCCCAGTTTGACAACCACTGGTATACTTGGTATTTATTGATACTGATAGAAATTTATATCAATATTGACATATAAGTTCTAAGCAGTGTTTTCTATGTTGTCAGGTGTTAGTGATAGAATTATGTTGTAATTCACAGACACTGAATGGATCTCTCATATCAATATTGTGCTGTTGGGGAAGACGGGATCGGGTAAGAGTGCCACGGGAAACACCATCCTGGGAAGAGATGTCTTTCACTCCGACACGGGATTACTGTCTGTTACCAAATGCTGTCAGAAGGAGGATGTAGAGATTGCCGGCACTGTCATCACGGTGATAGACACCCCAGGGGTCCATGATACACAAAAATCAGGAAGTGAGCTAAGGGACAGCATTAGGGAATTGATGGATCCTTCCATGATGGATCCGATCATCTTCCTCTTAGTAGTAAAACTGGGGAGATTTACAGAGGAAGAAAAGAGCTGTGTGACTTGGATCGAAGAGAACTTTGGGGGCGAAGCTTTGGAAAGCTCTACTATCTTATTGTTCACTCACGGCGACCACTTGAAGGGAAAACCAATTGAGACGTACATCCAGTCCAGCCCTCAGCTTAACGCCCTTAGGGAGAGGTGTGGAGGCAGATGCCAAACATTTAACAACAAGGAGAGGGAGGATGAGAGTCAGGTTTCCACACTTTTACTTGAGATCAAGAAAATGTTGAAAGGTGACGGCTACACTCCTAAGATGTATCAAAAAGCTCAGCAGAGAATAGATCACACAAATCAGACAGAGAAGAGAAAGGAGGTGGCGTTGGGTCTAGGCCTAGCCTTAGGTCTACTAATGGCTGCGGTCGGAGGAATCCTGCTTGGAATTACACAACAGGTTGCACTGCCTGCTGTATTGATTGTGGTTGGCATCGTATTAGCTGCTGGGGGAGGTTTTGGACTGCTTGGTAAAATGCTGAAAAAACGGAGAGAAAAACAAAATAGTTCAAGCTATGGTGCAATCCATTAATTAGCCTTATTGTCTTGTAATCTTGGCTATGTACAACAAATCGTGAAATATGTTACTGCATAATACAATGAAATGACAGGTCCCATTCATTGGCAAATCCCAGTCACAATATCATTATGTCTTATTGAAATGTATACAGATCATTAAAAATAAAGGTAGTTCACAGGTGTTCGTATACTTTTGCTATCAAATAAAGTTTGTACCAATGTAGAGCACAAACTGTAATGCATTGTACTACATATATCAGTATTTGAATTATGTACTAATTGTACAAAAAACAGCTGGTCATTAAAGTCTATGAATATGCTTCGTTCTTTTTTTTTTTGTTTTTTTTTAACTGGATCAAACAAAAGCATGGTGGTTTCCATGGTCTACAAGATCAGCCTTACAAAAATATTTTTTGTGTAAGTATAACTTCTCTGATTTTTTCAGACAACCCATCCATATCACCCAAACAACACTGACAAGCAGGTTTTTCAAAGCCCCAGGCATCGGACGGATCACTGTGACATAGAAACATATCTGTCCATCATCTCATGTTATGTTCAGGACTATGTGCTAATATACAATAATGTCTGGAATTCTGAAAGCCAATAATTTGAACTTTAGTGTATATGCTTCCAAAACAGAGCACAGATGATGTTGACATGATATTAACACAGTTTTCTTTTCACATTTTGTTGCCAAGTGTGTTGGTGAAGTGGTAACATCACAGACTTACAATTGTTCGACCTGGGTTCATTGCAGGTCTCTGCCCTGTATTGTAGCCTACTACATTATCAAAATTGTTGGGGTTTTTTTTCCAGCAGTATTACAGCAGTAACACTACATGCAATATTTTGGACCTGAAAAAACAACTATTCATACAAAATACTTAAAAATTACTGCACTGTGCTGGATAACGCAGCATTTTGTATACAAAATATTACAATACTGCAGTGTACTTCAGAAAAAAAAATGCAGATTTCCCGCAACACAAATCTTTTTTTCTTTTGGATAAAGGCTAAGTAATAGTCGATTTTAACTTTAAAATTGAGCTCAAATAGCTCCTTTAGATGGCTTGGTCACAAAAAAAAAAACTGGTTTCTGACTAGGCCCTGTCCTGCTGAACAAAGGAATTCTATTTGTGAAATATGGAATGACTGCTCACTGATAAAACATGTAAACCTGTATTCAAAACCAGTAGACTAAAAGTCTAGTGAAACACATCAAAAGAAACCTGGAATGTTGATATGCTAACCAGCTAAACCACATAGCTCTGTGGATTGCCTTGGTTGGCACTATGTGAACCTGTCCCACCCCATCAGATATTGTTTTGTAAGCAGTAGCAACATGGTGGTTTGAAATCTGTTTTAAAAGATAACTCAGAGCTCGCTTAATAAACTACTTTCTCAAGGGTTACATAATTCCAAATCAAACAATTTTTGTATGAAAGCCAATATCACATGAAGATTAATTCCTAAAGCAAAATCTCTAACCTGAACCTCTTTGTGTACAAGTGTAAAATCTTTATCTTTATGTGTCTTTATAAAGAATTGTCTTTACTGGAAAATTTCCAATGCGAGGGAAGGAAGCTCAATGCTCTCATATGAAACTGATAATGTAAAACAAAGCTTACCCTTATAAAATAAACTAGCTGGATATGATATTGCGTAATCCCCCTCCCCATGCTGAGAAGAGATATTTTCAGATATGAATTTGGTGAAATTGAACTTTACCTCAAATATATTTATCGGAAACACTGGACCTAATCTTTCAAAGGCAAAATACATTAAGTGAGAGTGAAACTAAATTGGTTAAGGGCCAATATTTTGACTGAATGATTGGACTTGCTCAACCAGATAGCTACGGTACAAGCTTTTGTTGTCATTTAAAGGACCTTGTAACAAAACAGTTCAGGGAAAAAAAATATCTTTCAGTCAACACTGTTTCATACACCACACCCATCAGGAGGAAGGGTTGTCTTGTAGTTGTGGCTCCACCAGTACATTGAGTAGCTGAAGCTGTGAATTGTTGCATATCTGTGAAGGTTAGCGTGTTTGTGTGTGTGCATTTTTGTGTGTACATTCGTACCTGTGTGCATATATCTGTTTTTTTTTTTACTGTGTTAGCAGATCATGGAGAGATATTAACTGAATGTTATGAAAAGTGTTATGTGTTTACAAATGCATAGCATTGCTGACAAAGCATAACATCCTAATTAGCTGAGGTTAAGACAATGATTTTGCTAAATTTCTTCACCTCTGAGATATAAAAACATGAGGGAGGACAATACATGGCTTTCTTTTCTGCATTCTATTTTCTCATGAAATCATGATCTGATTCTGTTTCAATACATAATGTTTAGTAAACTGTAGTTGTAACTGTAAACTGCTGACTGTTGTTTCTGAGAGGAAAATATTGCTTATCACCATTGTCATTTTGTCTCTCAGAGGCAAATCAGCTCTTCCAGTGATCAATTAATCAAACGATCAATCTCCGTTTAAAAGTTGGAAAACCTTCTGCAACTTTAATTCTCCAGTATTTTCCAGCCTTGGCATGGAGACTTGTTTTGGTAGTTGTGCTCTGCATTGTTGTACATTCGTACATTGTATATGTACATTTCAGGCTCAAGGCTGAGTCTGTGACAATAAAAAAACACAGACTCACAAGCGCTCTATAGACAATGTCTCCACCTTTCTTTAGAGCTGGAAAGTACACAGCATTGGCACAGCATAGACACCACCTACAGAATCAACATTTTCTGCCCATGTTCCAAAGTTCCCATGGTCTAGCTATAAAGTGTAAGCAAGCAGTCCACCATCTTTGATCTGACTTGTTGCAATAAACAATCAGTCCATTCAGTCATCAATCATCATCATCAGCAGCAATCTCATCCACCAACTGCCTCCATCCAGGAGTGACCCCGTCTGCCCCTAAAACTTCAGGACCCCTCCTCTTCGAGCTAGGGGGAACCATTCCTAATTCACATTTAGGTAAAATGTCGACCAGGTACTCAGGAGGAGAGAGATCTGGAACTGACTGGAAAGTATTTGAATCCACCATAGTCGTGCCTTAGAGCAACAATAAGGGAGAAATACTCTGAGAAAGCAGCTCACACAATTACTAGATTAATTAATAATGAATAATGGTACAAGAATGAAAGATGATACAAATTACAAAATTAATGAAATTAAAAAGAACATATAATATATAATAATAGTAATTAAAAAGTCTTTGAACTGAACACATGTGTCTTTTGTATCTATTCCATGATCAGCTGCTCAACAAAGCAATCACATTTTGCTTAGCCATGCACTTTAATTTGCATGTCTAATTGTTTTATGACCAATACTGACAGTTGATTTATATTACTACAACTTGCACTTTTACAAAGTTAATTATTGTCACTTACTGTTGGCCACCATCCCTTTCATTTTATCCCAGACCCTGTGGCTCAGATTATCTAGATATGTGGACACGTCCAACAGCAGCCAGAACCCTGGTTGAGTGTGTAGGAAGGCCTCCTGAGTTCTTGGTTAGAGAGATAGAGAGAGAGAGACAGACAGAGGGAGGGTCAGGTACCTAAACTGGACCGTTACCCAAACTGCTAACATAAAAAAGATAGGATACCTTTCTTTCATTTCTGAAGATTTCTGTAGAAGGAAAAAGAATGAAGAAATAAAGTTTATCTTTCTTGAGTGAGTGCATGCAATGTAAGCAATAATATAATGGGTCATGCTGGCTTGACAGCAACAGAGTAGTTAGGCAAGACATGAAGTGAAGTGGCTTATTGCTTTTCTAAAATGGTTCCCACATTAACCTAGTATGGACTCATCAAACAGAGACACAACAAGCAAAGTTAAAGTCATAGATAACAATTCCTTTGCCAAGAAATATGTTTCCTCGAGGTGAACGGTTGCCGCACAAATTAACGCATAAATGCAGCAACCATAACTTTGGTATGGTGCAGCACTATAGAACAAAATGAGTCCGTACCAGAGTTGGCCATTTTAGAAAGTGTAATGAGACTCCATCTGAGTTGGAGTATACATGACTTTGAGGGATTATGTGTATTGTCTGAAGTTTAGTTGCTTTTCACCTAAACTTATGGGTCACGGGTTTGCATTCATTCGGAATAGATTTAAATTGGGACGGAGGTAGCATAGTGGAACCTAGATAGCATGCTACGTAGCCTGGAAATTGTGGGTTCGGATCCAGGCTGCCACCTTTGTGCCCTTGAGCAAGGCACTTAAGCCTGAACTACTCTAGTGGAGACCCTGAAGTAATCTATGAATGTTAAGTTGCTTTGGGTAAAAGCATCAGCCAAATGCATAAATAAAATACATTCAAGCAATCAGAAAAAAAACAAAAACTGCAATTTTTTCCCAAGAATGGCAGACATGTCTACCTGTATGAAGGACACCTCATCTGTTTCAATCAACTTCTGGATAGGTTTCATCCTTTCAGAGAGGGACGAGATCACTGTCTCTATGGCCACAATCTTCTCCTCCAGGTTTGCAGTCTTATCCCGCTCCTCTCTCCTCAGAGCAGCTATCCTGGCCTCCTCCTCACTCCTCAGAAACTGGTGGAGCTTCTCAAATTCATCCTTTATCTGCCTCTCGGTCTGTGCAGCCTGAGCCTGTGACAGCAGAAAACATACAATAATAAATCTAAAGTATCTGCGTCTTGGCACTAACTAGCTGTGGTGCAACTGGGTGTGGGCAAAGAAATTCCCCCGCCTCTCGAATTCATATTTGGTCTGTGTTGAACCAAATTTTCTTGTTCTTTCTCCTACTGACAGCATGCTGTCACTTCGAACAACAGAGCTATGGGTTAATCTACCCCAGAGTAAGTAACAGGATATAATCAGAAATTTTAGAGCAATTTCCCAAATATTTGGTGATTGGTTAAGCACTTGACAACTAATTGATAATTGATTGATAAATTCATAACTAATTGATATATTAATTGTTGCATCCTTACAAATTTAACAAAAATTAACAAATTAAACTAATTTAATAAAATTTAACGAAGTTTGTCCTAATGAGGTCCCTAAATATTCAATTACTATGATAAACTGTAAACTAAAACTACAACATTTCTGTAATTGTAATAAACAAATCTGCCTCGAGCTCATGAACTCACCTTGATGTGTGCCATTACACTTTCAAGTAGCATTTTATTTTTCCTTGCGTCATCCTCCAGTGATTTCATCAGGCATTCCAGTTCATCCTACACAGAGAATGACAACAAAGTCACATTTAAACTTCTTGGATAGGGCAGACTTTGACAGATTTTTGTTAAAAAAAACAACACAAACAAAAAAAAAAACAACTAGTTTCTTGCAGGCCAATGCATCAAGGATATTTAATGCATATATCATGCATAGAAATAAGCTTTCAACTTTTCAAAAAAGTTACTTTGAGCTATTGTTCACATGGGGCTAAAACATGTTCACTTTTTGGCTTTCTTATTCTATTGCATGATTGCAACATTCTCACCCTGTGTTCACTCGCAGCTTTCTTAGTGGAGCAGACCCTGTGTGTCTTGTGGCTCTCTGTCACACACTCCACACACACCAGCTGGTCCTCATCCTGACAGTAGAACTGTACTTTCTCCCCGTGCTCGGGGCACAGGGGCTGGAGCATCACAAAAGGAGATGTAAAAATAATGAAATAATGAAAACTTATAGATTATAGATTTCAGCTAATGACTCAGTGGATGTGATAATATGAGATCCCTAGATCCCTAGATTATCACTACAGTCTACTGAATAAAAAAAAAAAAATTCTACAAATATATTTGTTTCTGCATGCGTGCAGTCAACTTCCAAGAGACAGAACAGAACTAAATGGAGTACTGCAGTATCACATCATTGCATAGTACACTACAACACTCCTACTATGTAACTTACTAAATGTGTCTCTGTGATATTAACGTCAGACTCCAATGCTTGGACCCCGGCACTCTTCTCCTTCAGGAAGGCCTCGCATACGTTCCTGAGGGCCAGGTTTGGGGTGGGGTTACGGGTGGAGGTCTTCTGCCTGCAGAGGAGACACTCCTGCTGAAGATTCTGCTCCTTCCAGCTGCGCTCCAGACACGGCCGGCAGAAACTATGGCTGCAGGGCAGGAGCACGGGGTCGGTGTAGATGTCACAGCACACAGGGCACGAGAGGTCCTCCTCCAAGGGGGACACAACACACACTGTTCCTGCTCCTGTTCCTGCTGCTACTGACGCCACTGGAGACTGATACCAATACAGGAGCGGAAGAGAAAAATGTCCAATATATTTCATGTCAAAAGAGAAGTCGGTGAATAAATAAAATGTTGGTAATGTTGAAATGAAGGACTTTACAAAGAGAATTTAAAACTGTTGTGGTGAGAGTAAAGAGGGGATAACTTATTTTCTCTTCATCTTTTTTAAAAATGTATTTTATTATTTACTGTATTATATTTATTATCTTCTTCCTTCCTTTTACTTGTAACTTAATTTTTTGTCATGTCTGACCAATCAGTACTGTATGTACATTTCTTTAAATGGCAAGAGGTGTGTGATTAAGTCCAGAGCTCCAGGCTACAAGTAAGCAAACACACCCATACATGCACATGTATACACACACACACACACACAAACACATGCACACAGAGATACATACACACACAGAGACATTAAATTATTACCATTAAATAAATAGATAGATAGATAGATAGATAGATAGATAGATAGATAGATAGATAGATAGATAGATAGATTGATTGATTGATACATGCAACAGTGTACATTCAAATAACAACATACACAAACACACACACACACACACACACACACACACACAAACACATGCACACAGAGACACATACACACAGACATCATTAAATAAATAAATAGACAGATAGATAGATAGATAGATAGATAGATAGATAGATAGATAGATAGATAGATAGAACAGATTGATACATGCAACAGCATACATTCAAATAACAACACACACACACACACACACACACACACACACACACACACACACCTACCTTGGGGATCTGCTCTTGGCTGAGTGATGTGTGCACTGAGAGGGAGCCTTGCTGTGGTGCCTGGACCTGAGGGTCAAGCACACTCACAGTGGCCCCGGGGCCCTTGGGTGCTTTCCTGGACCTACTGCGACTCTTTTTCTTAGACGCAGGGGCACTCTCTATCGTCCCGTCAGTGGTTTGTGAAGTGTGTCTGGGTATCCATTTTGACTGCAGACATCAATGGCGAGAAGAGATAGAGCGAGTAGGAAAGAAGGGGAGAGATGTAACATTCATCATTACAGTTTACTGTGGTCTACACCAACATATTTCTCTATGTATAAAAAAATCCTAGCTTGTGTATGTGTGTGTGTGTGTGTGTGTACGTGCGTACCTGTCTCAGGTCAATCACATCCTTTAGCAAGAAACGGATCCTATTTGAGATCTGCCTTTCCTCTATGATCTTCTCCATTTGGTGGAAATACTGATTCATATAAGGCTGCAGAGAAAATGTATAAATAGAAATATGAAATTTCCATTTAATGTACAGATTACCTAGCCTAAAGCGCTAGGCGGAGCTAGCCTGGCTACAGATTACCCAGAATAGTCATGCAAATTTTAAATAGACACACACATACACACACACAGACACACACAGACAGACATAGAGAAGGGGCAGGCAGACACGTTAATGGAGAAATTCAAGGAGAAATCCGGTGTGAATCAATCAATAGTCCTGTTGTTTGATGTTGCTAGGTGCTGTCTGTAAGTATGAGAATTCTCATACTGTCAAAACAACACAAATATTGATTGATTCACATCAAATTTGTCCTTTAAGTGCAAATAACACACACACACACAGGTGCGCGCGCACGCACACACTCACACTGACCATGGCCTTCTCATAGTCCAGGTCTTTGCCGATGGCACACAACAGCAGACAGAGGCTCTCTAGACTCTCCTCAGTTTGGTTCCTCAGCAGCTTCGCAAGGCACTCATGCACAATGCACTCCCCCACCATCTTCACCTTAAACAGCTCGCCGATGAACCTGACGATGCCCAGCAGCCGGCTTTTAAACATTTCCCGAATTTCTTCCAGCTCTTCCTTTATGGCCTTTTGCCATTCCATCTGAAAAGAAATAATGTCAGACAAGGGAGGCAGTCAGAGGTCTGATGATGGGAAATGTCAGAAGACCGCTTTTCCTTGGCAGAAATGGCAAGAGTGTGCTTGCTCACTCGCAATGTCGCTGACAAGACGAAACAAATAATGTCTGACAAGAGAGGCAGGGAGGAATAATGACAGGAAGTGAGGTCAGAGGTCAGGTGATGGGAAATGTCAAAAGCATGGTATAAGAGGACTAGATTTGAGGTACAAACACGTAGCAATATCGTGACAGTGTCATACCTCTCGCTCTGTCTCTCACACACACATACACACACACACAAACACTCTTACCCCAATGCAAGCATAGATTTGCAACTCAATTTTCTTCTTTTCCAAGATCTCAGCATCCAAATCCATCTCAAACTCTGCCTGGCAGCGATTAAGTAGAAGTTTCCGGAAGTTCACTTTCCGGCAAGGTTGATGTTTCATAGGTACTTCCAGCTGGGGAGCATGAAGACATAATCACTTGTGAAATATGCTTTGGGCCACTGTCCTTATTGCCTCCCTGAATATTTTGCTCACTTTCAAAAAAAAAAATTAAATTAAAGATACACCATATAGCCACTGTGTGCATAGACATGCCCTTGCAGAATATGAGTTATGCAGACACACACACACACAAACAAACCGAGGAAAATAAATATTGTTGAACATGGTTTTGTGATGTAACGACTTATACAGATATGCAAACAAAGTGGCTCACGCTGTTGACCATCGTTTGTAATCTCATACATACTTGCATATGCACATACCCACACACACAGGCACACGCACACAGACACACACACACACACACACACACACAGACTCACCCCCATAAGGCAGCGACACATGTTGGCATAGGTCCCACTAAACTGTGTCTCTGAGATGGCCCGCTCCACCACCATATCGGCCATGACCCCTAGATGGCGTTCAGAGTAAATTGGCACCCACATAAGCTGGCTCAGAAGTATCTGTAACTTCTGTGGCGTGAGTTTATTGAGTGCACCTCGGAAGCAACACAGCAGCTCCTGTGTCTGACGCTCCTCTGGGTCCATCCCCTCCTCCTCCTCCTCTTCTTCCCCATGACGTCGATGCCGTGGCCTCCACGGTTTCTCTGCTCTACTGAGCTGCACGACTTTACGGCACGATGCAACAGCCATGACCTGCTACTTTCACATAAAAAAGGCAGTCTGGTAAGTAGAAGAACATCATTTCAACAACAACAGCGGTGGGGTGGTGGTAGCGTAGTGGTTAAGGAACCTGGCTAGCGTGTAATTAGCCTGAAAAGTTGTGGGTTCGAAACCCGGCTGCCACCGTTGTGCCCTTGAGCAAGGCACTTAACCCTAAGTTGCTCTAGGGGAGACTGGCCCTGAACAATCGATAGTTGATTAGTTGTAAGTCGCTTTGGATAAAAGCGTCTGCTAAATGCGTAAATGTAAATGCATCATCAGCTCTGTCAGAGTTCCCAAAATTTCTAGTGGCTCCCCTGTTCAGCTTAATGATGATGATAAAGACAAAGAAATCAAATATGAGCCATTTCTGATTAAACTGTGTTCCCCTTTAGTAGCTAAATATAGAAGAGAAACGGAAAATTATTAATTATTAATTATCATTAAGTATTCATTGTTTAATTTCTGTGTGTCTGATAAATATCATTTCCTGGTCTATCGTTGTTCATGCATGAAATGCTATGCATGTTTAAATGACCCCCTGGCAAGTGTGCCTTGATGACTGTCATTGGTAAACTGGGCAGCTAGTTTTAGTAGCCTGACGTCCGTGTTTACGTGTGAGGTCACAGCACCAGCTGACACGAAGTTAGTTTCACTTTTGAAGAAACGGTACTTCACTGGCAGCTACGCAGCTAGCATAGCAGTTGAGACGTTCACCCACGTAATAACGTTGACATTGCTCACTTAGGTCAGATGTAATCCATTCTGAGGGTTTTTATTGAAAACTGCAGTGTTGTAGTCTAGTTTGCTGTGGTGGGTATACTGCCTGTGACTGTAGCGGTTATACTGTCTTGTACTATGACAGTGTTGTGAGTATTGCGGCCTATGTTTTACTGGATATACGCAAACCCAAGAACATTTTATGTGGTTATGCGACGTAGCCTATTACAACTATTACGTACTTGCATGTCACGTAGACTACGACCCTGGAATAGTGTTTGGAATATCGAGAAGCGTTTGATCAACAACGTCGCAGTTGCACGTTGGTAAATGCACAGGTGGTGATGTGTGCGTATTCGGCTCGTATCAACACTTGAAAGAAATTGACAGTTTAAAACTATGTAGACTATTTGTGCTCTTTACTACACTATCCAATTAAAACCACAACAAGTACCTTTTGGTTTTAAAAATAACTTTTTTTTTTACCTCGTCCTTTCTTCAAGCCAGTAGCCTATGCGTTTCGGCTGTTGACAGACACACACTGGAGGCGGAGTCAGGCAGTCGCACTCACTTACGCATCTCTTCGGTTGACTTTTATAATGTAAAAATTGGGCACATAACGAAAAGGCTTCGCGCCAAAATTATGATGTTTAGATTTGATGAGTCTCAAGGTTTGGAGAGAGAATTTAATGATCACCTGTTGAAAATAAATATTTGAGTGAATGATCTCTATTGGTAACCAGTCTATAATAGCCCTGTTTTATATCATATAAAACACACACACACACTGAGAGAGGCATGTTCATCAGTTGAATGCAATTGGGTACCTAATAGGCTATAGCCTGTCTCTAATGGAAAAATGATGCCAAGCCATTGAACTGTAGAAATGCACCAGACACACTAGCTTGTTATGTAGCCCATTTATTGCAGAAATTTAAACTTATTTTATGATAAAATATAGGCCTAACAATTATCTTTCTTTAAGACCTTTATCTTTATCTTGAATCAATTATGGTATGTGGTATACATGGTATACTTTTTAAACATTTTTCTGTTAGTCAAGCAATCTACCACAAGGAGGAGCTTTTGATCCCTTTCCACTCAGCCATATGTGCCCGTGGAGAGCAAAACCGGCATAACAAGATTTAAAGCAAGACCAGGCAAGACAGCAAGAGAGCCTTCATTCACTCCATAATGAGCCATTAAACCATTACCAACACACTAGTAATAACATAGCCAAATATTTGAACATGTAGACACAGGGCTAGACTATGAAGACACTCCAATGCAAATTACTCCTCACCAAGTTAAAACAGTCCAAAACTCTGCAAGTATTTACATACAAGTTCACCTTCCTGATTTAAAAAAAGTGCTTCTAGGTCAGTAGACAAACATGTTTAGCAGGGATCGAAGCACAGAAGCTCCTTTTTCCTGGGGAATTAACATTATCTACATGTGGTCATGCACACTGCATATCCTAACAAAAGGGAGATCACCCCCGAAGCATGAAAGGGAAGCCACAGTGGCCAAAGATGTTTTATCAGTGGTTCAGTGGTAATGTTTATAGGCTACTGTAATTACGCCATTAGAAAAGTTACCCTCTATGTGGGTATTTTGCTTGTGTACAAGATATGACATGAGAATTCTCCTACTTCCTGGGCTTTATTACTGCCTTTGCAGCCACTCTGTGTCATTTGGTGTTTATTTGGCTTTGAACTGCATGCTTTGTAAAACCACACTGACAAATAAATAAATTAATTAATTAATTAATTAATTAAATAATTAAATAAAATTCCCCTGATGTCATACTGGTGATTCACCGCTACGCTTCTCGTCATGTACACCTCTAGTTTCAGGATAAATCTCTTCTGATTTATTGTGCAGTTTTGTTTATTTATTTGTGTCCTTGGCATTACCCTGCCACTCAAAAGGGAATTTTTCTAAAAAGCAGCTTAGCCTGTTTTGCTGGCTTAATAAATGAAAGCAAAGTGCTGTGTGTGAAAACTCAGTGTCATATATGTTAAAACTCCAACGTTTCCCTCTCCACTAGGATTCATGCATGGAAGTTTGATCATCAAGTCACTTCTCGTTGTTCTCGTTATTGATTGTTATTGTTGTGGCATCCTTGACAACAACACACAAATACAGCCTATAAACTCAATAATGTATGACACATTATATCTCTATTACAGTGAATTGTGTATTTTTTGTGCATAAATCATTAAAATTACAATTTTAGATATGATACATGACAATTTAGTGAAAAAATTGATATTTTTGAAATCACTATTCCTCTGTGTCAGTCTATGTATTCTTGAGTAGTTCCTCCATGTTGGTCCATGTGTTCTTGAGTGGGTCCCGTGTCGGTGTCAGTGTTCTTGTGTTGTTCCTCCGTGCTGATCTTTGTGTTATTGTGTAGTTCCTCTGTGTCCGTCTCAGCGTTCTTGAGTAATTCCTCTGAGTTGGTCTCTGTGTTCTTGGGTAGTTCCTCTGTGCTGGTCTCTGTGTTATTGGGTGGTTCCTCTGTTCTAGTCTCTGTGTTCTTGGGTAGTTCCTCTGTGTTGGTCTCAGTGTTCTTGAGTAATTCCTCTGTGTTGGTCTCTGTGTTCTTGGGTAGTTTCTCTGTGCTGGTCTCTGTATTATTGGGTGGTTCCTCTGTTCTAGTCTCTGTGTTCTTGGGTAGTTCCTCTGTGCTGGTCTCTGTGTTATTGGGTGGTTCCTCTGTTCTAGTCTCTGTGTTCTTGGGTAGTTCCTCTGTGTTGGTCTCAGTGTTCTTGAGTAATTCCTCTGTGTTGGTCTCTGTGTTCTTGGGTAGTTTCTCTGTGCTGGTCTCTGTGTTATTGGGTGGTTCCTCTGTTCTAGTCTCTGTGTTCTTGGGTAGTTCCTCTGTGCTGGTCTCTGTGTTATTGGGTGGTTCCTCTGCTCTAGTCTCTGTGTTCTTGGGTAGTTCCTCTGTGCTGGTCTCTGTGTTATTGGGTGGTTTCGCATCAGGCATGACTTGTGGGCTGTTGCTTGCAATTTTAACCTGTGGGACGTAAACACACAAGCCTGTACTGTCTTCCTCCAGCTTTCTTCAAATCGCCATTAGTTTTATTTTCATTCTCATTATCTTTTAAGATGGATACTTCATTTTTATTATTTCCTTTAGATTGATACTTCATTGATCTAAAACACAACTAGACATCCTGTAGCTTGTAAGATACACACTTATACACTTAACCAAACATACAGATAAAAAAGATACATTTAGGTTGATGAAAATCTCCTCATCCCAGACAATGTGGCAGTGGTGTCACCATGAGGTGGCCAGGTGTGGCCGCAGTCACTACAAAAACCTTACTGGCCACCAAACTGGCCACCCCAATGGATGCATTCCAATTTCAAATCAAAGGCTAAATACTTCAAATCTGATAAGCTACATACTTAGGCCTATGGATTTTGTCTGAGTTTGAAAATGTTGCATTTCCTACATATGAACTGCCATTATTATTAGCCTAACCCGACAGACAGAAAGTGCATCCAAATTGACACACGCGTTAAATTAAGTTTTCGTCACACAGACCTTACATACGTCACATGAAACTGGTGCTATATGAGTAGTGCAATTTGGTGGAGAGATGTGTGCAGGGATTAATCATTACATCAAAGCATGTTATCACAGACACAGTGCAAAGTGCACAATACCACAGTGCAAAGTGGAATTCAGAAACAGCCACTCTGGTTGCCAAAGAGGGCACCATTTTACCTAAATGGACCTTTTCAATTCCCAGCCTAAATATAAGGTTGTAATTGGGATTGTAATATTGCATTTCAGCTTATTACTGATCAATTAAAGTGGAACACAATGAACAAGGCACAGTATTCCCTATATCCATTGTATGAGTCCTGTTGATACATGCAACACATGTGTTTCTACCTTCCTCTGTGCAGAGTCCTGACAGATCTGATCAATAATGTTGTCCAGACTGGGTTTGGTATGTTTGGGAACCCAGTGTCTCTGAAGACAAGAAAAAAAGACAGTTAGGACATGGACACACATACACACAAATACAAAGAATCACACACACACACACACACACACACACACACACACACACACGCACATATACAAACATACACACAAGCAGACGGTTGGCAAACCAATGGCTCTGGTTTTCTGCTAATATTTCATTTTTAATTATTGCATCTTATGTTAAGTATTAAATATGTATCATTTTATTCATGTGACTAATTATTTCAATATATTTGTGACTATTTATGACACAGGCGTTTTTTTTTTCACCTCTCTCAGGTCAACCACATCCTGCAACAAGCACTGAATCGTAGGGGAAACATTTTCCTCTTCAATCATCTCCTTGATTTTGTTGAAATACTGATCCATGCGAGGCTGCCGAGAGAAGAAACCACCTTATCTCCACTTTCAGGTAAATTCAACATTTGGGTTAACGGCTTCATCTGCCCTCACCCGAGTTCCCCATGAAAGAATCCACAACTGTAACCATTTCATGTCACTCAATCTAACACACATACTCACCCACACACACACACACACACACACACACACACTGACCTTAGCTTTTTCCAAGTCGAGATCTTTGCCAACAGTTAAGAGCAGTAGGCATAGACATTCCTCTTGAGAGCTCTTGATCAGCTTGACAATACAGTCATGAATGAGTCCTTCAGTTAGCATCTTCAGTTTGAATAGTTCACTGATGAACTTGATGTTGCCTAATGACCTCCGCAGGGCCTTGGCTCTTGCCTCTTCTTGCTCATCTTCCTGACAGAAAATTGCAGAAAAGAGAAAATGATTAAAAATAACGTCAGGAGGGTTCTATCCACAATCTACCTTTATTTAGAATGAGGACTATTCACAATTTACCTTTATTTAGAATGAGGACTATCCACAATCTACCTTTATTTAGAATGAGGACTGTGGGCCTGTGTTGATCACAGGTTGTGATAATATTACTTATATTTTATACTCATATGTCCTATATCTCTATTAATATACACACAGTCAGTGAAGGCTGAAAGACCAACGTTACACATAGGTGTATTATTGAAGCGATAAGTCAAGCCTTGTTAAAAAAAAAATTGAAAATACAGGCTGGAAATACAGACTGGTTTATTATTTCACAACGTACGCAGCGCTGTCACGTCTGGTGTAGTCAGTTCAGCATATACAATGCCAACCTAACGGTGAAGTAACGTACCTGGTGTAGTCCTAGCTTAAGCATTTCACTATTTTACAATACCATGTGGAAGTGAGAAGAATTTACCTCACACTGCGCTCCAGACTCAGTCTGTTCCTCCTTGCTCCTATCACACTCAAACTCTTTCTGGCAGCGATTCAACAAAAGTTTACGGAAATTTAAGGTCTCTCTCCTGTTATGTTCTGCAGGTACTTTCAACTGAGGAGTTTGAACACATACACACACACACACACACACACACACACGCATACACAAGCGCACAAATATTGCCATAAGCCTCTAGCAGACAGGCATTTCTGAGAGATGTTGAACACAGAAAAACAAACTGTCACAGATTATCTTGCTCTCTCTCTCTCTCATACATACACGCCCATACTCACCTTTGCCAAGCAGCGACACACATTGGCATAAGTGGCACTGAGCCTGGGCACCAAAAGAGCCCTCTCAAACACCAGATCAATCACACCCTTTAGGCGGATCTCGGAGTTGATTGGCATTTTAGAGAGCTGCTTCATAAATGGCTGAAATGTCTGTGGGGTGAGTTTGTTGACCATACAGTGCACACACCAGAATAACTCCATATCCCCAGACTTGCTGCTATGACAGAAGGCTGGAAAACTCTGTGGTGCGTCCTTTCAAAGATGATTGTTAAAGAGAGAGAGACAGAGAGAAAGAGAAAGAGAGGTACATAGAGCATTTCCTGCATATGAACTGCCATTATTATTAGCCTAACCCGACAGACAGAAAGTGCATCCAAATTGACACACACGTTAAATTAAGTTTTCGTCACACAGACCTTACATACGTCACATGAAACTGGTGCTATATGAGTAGTGCAATTTGGTGGAGAGATGTGTGCAGGGATTAATCATTACATCAAAGCATGTTATCACAGACACAGTGCAAAGTGCACAATACCACAGTGCAAAGTGGAATTCAGAAACAGCCACTCTGGTTGCCAAAGAGGGCACCATTTTACCTAAATGGACCTTTTCAATTCCCAGCCTAAATATAAGGTTGCAATTGGGATTGTAATATTGCATTTCAGCTTATTACTGATCAATTAAAGTGGAATACAATGAACAAGGTACAGTAATCCCTATATCCATTGAATGAGTCCTGTTGATACATGCAACACATGTGTTTCTACCTTCCTCTGTGCAGAGTCCTGACAGATCTGATCAATAATGTTGTCCAGACTGGGATCGGTATGTTTGGGAACCCAGTGTCTCTGAAGACAAGAAAAAAAGACAGTTAGGACATGGACACACATACACACACACACACACACACACACACACACACACACACACACACGCGCGCCCGCACACACACACGCGCGCCCGCACACACACACACACACACACGCACATCTAAAAACATACACACAAGCAGATCGTTGGCAAACCAATGGCTCTGGTTTTCTGGTAATATTTCATTTTTAATTATTGCATCTTTTGTTAAGTATTAAATATGTATCATTTTATTCGTGTGACTAATTATTTCAATATATTTGTGACTATTTCTGACACAGGTGGGTTTTTTTTTCACCTCTCTCAGGTCAACCACATCCTGCAACAAGCACTGAATTGTAGGGGAGACATTTTCCTCTTCAATCATCTCCTTGATTTTGTTGAAATACTGATCCATGCGAGGCTGCCGAGAGAAGAAACCACTTTATCTCCACTTTCAGGTAAATTCAACATTTGGGTTAACGGCTTCATCTGCCCTCACCCGAGTTCCCCATGAGGGAATCCACAAAAGCTCAATTTCATTTCACTCAACCAAACATACATACTCACCCACACACACACACACACACACACACACACACACTGACCTTAGCTTTTTCAAAGTCGAGATCTTTGCCAACAGTTAAGAGCAGTAGGCATAGACATTCCTGTTGAGAGCTCTTGATCAGCTTGACAATACAGTCATGAATGAGTGCTTCAGTTAGCATCTTCAGTTTGAATAGTTCACTGATGAACTTGATGTTGCCTAATGACCTCCGTAGGCCCTTGGCTCTTGCCTCTTCTTGCTCATCTTCCTGACAGAAAATTGCAGAAAAGAGAAAATGATTAAAAATAATGTCAGGAGGGTTCTATCCACAATCTACCTTTATTTAGAATGAGGACTATCCACAATCTACCTTTATTTAGAATGAGGACTATTCACAATCTACCTTTATTTAGAATGAGGACTATCCACAATCTACCTTTATTTAGAATGAGGACTATCTACAGTCTACCTTTATTTAGAATATGGACTATCCACAACCTACCTTTATTTAGAATGAGGACTATCCACAATCTACCTTTATTTAGAATAAGAAATGCGGGACTGTCTTGATCACAGGTTGTGATAATATTACTTATATACTCATATGTCCTGAAGACTAAAGTTACACACCAGGTGTATTACTGAAGCGATAAGTCTTGTTCAAATAATTTGAAAATACAGGCTGGAAATACAGACTGGTTTATTATTTCACAACGTACGCAGCGCTGTCACGTCTGGTGTAGTCAGTTCAGCATATACAATGCCAACCTAACGGTGAAGTAACGTACCTGGTGTAGTCCTAGCTTAAGCATTTCACTATTTTACAGTACCATGTGGAAGTGAGAAGCATTTACCTCACACTGCGCTCCAGACTCAGTCTGTTCCTCATCCTCCTTGCTCCTATCACACTCAAACTCTTTCTGGCAGCAATTCAACAGAAGTTCACGAAAATTCAAGGTCTTTCTCCAGTTATGTTCTGCTGGTACTTTCATCTGAGGAGTTTGAACACACACACACACACACACACACACACACAAGCGCACAAATATTGCCATAACCTACAAGCAGACAGGCATTTCTGAGCGATGTTGAACACAGAAAAACAAACTGTCACAGATTATCTTGCTCTCTCTCTCTCTCATACATACACGCCCATACTCACCTTTGCCAAGCAGCGACACACATTGGCATAAGTGGCACTGAGTCTGGGCACCAAAAGAGCCCTCTCAAACACCAGATCAATCACACCCTTTAGGCGGATCTCGGAGTTGATTGGCATTTCTGAGAGCTGCTTCATTAATGGCTGAAATGTCTGTGGGGTGAGTTTGTTGACAATACGGTGCACACACCAGAATAACTCCATATCCCCAGACTTGCTGCTATGAGAGAAGGCTGGAAAACTCTGTGGTACGTCATTTCAAAGATGATTGTTAAAGACAGAGAGACAGAGAGAAAGAGGAAGAGAGAAAGAGAGAGAGAGACAGAGGGACAGAGAAGAATTATGAGACACAGAGAGACAAAAACACGAAATTAGAGAGCTCACTTTTAGCAACATTTTACATAATTACATGTAGTAAAATAATATAATTACAATATTCCCTTACAGCACTTTTCATTTGTTTTGACTCTTTAAACTGTTGTCAAATCCAATTTATAAACTTATTTTTTCCTTCACCTGATTTAATTAGTTTATATTATGTTTTTAAAACTCATAGTATCTATAGTATGTATAGTACTAGTATCACATCAACATAAGAAGTACAGTATGCACAGCCTACTCACCTTTTTGAACTGGGTAAAGTTCTCCACTTCCTCCATTGATTCCTCACGGATTTTGTCAATGGTCTGTGGACCTAAATCACCATGTCTGCGAATCCAGTTTGCCTGAAGAGGATGAAGAGCTGGAAGAGTAATCAAATGTGGTGTGTGTGTGTGTGTGTGTGTGTGTGTGTGTGTGTGTGTGTGTGTGTGTGTGTGCGTACGCGCGTATGTGTGCAGGTTTCTGAGGTTTTGGAGCATAATGTAAGTACAAACATTTGGATGACCTGGGTGACCTTATGCAGACGGCTTTAACAGATTCAATAAAGTGGCAGAAATTCACTCTTTCAGCCTATACAGTGTGACATGGTGAATTGTGATGCTTGAGCTGACATCTTAAAGCAATCCTCCAGAGTATTTACAAACATACCCCTGTTCTTTAAGTTGGCTGAGTGCTGTCAGTAGGAAGGAGATTGAGAAAGTTTGGTACAACACAGACATGACAGTGAACCTCCAGCAAACTGAATGGGTATACTGTATGTATAAATGAATGCAGCACAAATACTGCCATACGGTCTATATTTCATCAAATTCTCTAGTTCTTTTTACTGACAGCACTTGGCAAGCTTGTACAACAGGGATATAGTTGGCAGTACTCCAAACTATCACTTTGATGTGTTATAACGATGTGGTATGAACAGTCACAATTTTGTAATCTGATTCCCTGCACAAGTTGGATGTTACCTTGGTAGACTGTGATTGATTGACTGACTGACTGACTGCTGGTAAGATTTAGAGCAGTGCAACAAGAGGTAGTTCTCAACCGCAAAATGAAAAGGTAATGGGCTGAAAATGAATGAAAGAAAAAATAAAATATCCTAGGTGCAAATTTGCTGCCACTATACACATATGTCTTTTTGCTTATATGCCTCCAATGATGAAAGCATCTGTAATTAGACAAAAAGAGTGGTACAACAGAACACCAAAAATTCCGGCAAGCAACTTCTGTAGGCCACCTGTCTCAAGCCAATAACATGATTGATAGCCTGACGACTACTCATTAAGCTATGTACTACATATGGTTGCTTTATCATCTGTCTTATGTCTGTGTGTATGTGTGCGTGTGTGTGCGTGTGTGTTTGCATGTGTGTTTGTGTGTGTATGTGTGTGTATGTGTGTGTGTGTGTGTGTGTGTGTGTGTGTGTGTGTGTGTGTATGTGTGTGTATTTACCTGTCTCAGGTCAATCACGTCTTGCAGCATGAATCGAATCTTGTTGGAGATCTTCCATTCATTTATGATCTTCTCCATCTGGTTGAAATACTGGTCCATACGAGGCTAAAGAGAAAGTAGACAGACATAGAAAGAGGATCATGTGACTTAAGAAAGTCATGTGACATAAGCAAGTCACAATCTTGCTATTTTATTTTTTTCCCACAGAATATTCTGACATACTGTCATTCAGAAATACGGTTCATCTAACTCTAATAAACCATGAGTCACACACACACACACACACACACACACACACACACACACACACACTCTCTCTCACCTTGGCCTTCTCAAAGTCAAGGTCTTTGCCGACTGTAGAAAGCAGCACAGAGACGCACTCCAGACATTCCTCACTTGCTGTTTTCAGCAAACTTACAATGCAATCATGCATGATGGGCTCTGTAAGCATCTTCAGCTTGAACAGCTCACCAATGAACCTTACAGTCCCCACCGATCGTTGTCTAAGCTCCTTCTCCATTTCTTCTTTGTCCTCCTTCGAATGCTGTTGCTGTTCCTACTTACAGGAAATGTTGTGAGGCAATAAAGTCAAAGGTCAAAGCAAGAAAGCAAGATGCACGAGGCACCTGAATACACACACACACACATACCCCATTTTCTTCCAAGACATCAACATGCCAGGTCCTCTCCATCTCTTTCTGGCAGTGGTTTAGAAGAAGTTTCCGGAAGTTCACAGTGACATCAGGTTGATGTTCCATGGGCACTTTCAACTAAGCAGCACAGAGACACATGAGTCCCTCTGTCGTTTTTTTCATTATAATGAGGCAGCCATTATAATTCTGGAGGTTTGCGGTCACATACTCCCACATACTGAGTACACACTTCATGGTGTATGAAGTATGCTCTTTAAAGTGAATTGTTACATTTACACACATAGATGTGAAATAGCAAACACACACACACACACACACACACACACACACACACACACACACAAGAGCACAAATACAGCCATAATCTAGTAGCAGACAAGCATTTCTGACAGATGTTTAACACACACACACGCACACGCAAAGACGCACGCACTCACCCCCATCAGGCAGCGACACATGTTGGCATAAGCTTCACTAAACTGTGGTTCTGAGATGGCCTTCTCAAACACTATCTCAATAACAGCCCTAAGACGGCGCTCAGAGCAGATTGGGATATTGCTCATCTTCCGCATAAGACATTGGAACATCTGTGGCGTGAGTTTATTAAGCACACTTCGCACGTGCCGCAGTATCTCCTGCGTTTGTCGTTCCTCGGGGTCCATCCCCTCCTCTTCCTCCTCCCTCTTGCGATGCCGCCGTGGCTTCCAAGGCCTCTCTGCTCTACTGAGTTGCACAACTTCACTGCCAGCCATGACTTACTATGGCTTCTTTCAGAAAAAAAAGAGCAATAGAGAGACCATAGTTTAACTAAGTATTCATTAATTAATTTCTGTGTGTTTGACAAGTACCAATTCCTAGTCAATGGTTGTTCATGCATGAAATGTTATGTATGTTTAAATGACCCCTTGGCATGTGTGCCTTGATGATTGTCACTGGTAAACTGAGCAGCTAGTTTTAGTAGCCTGTCGTGTGAGGTCACAGCACGAGCTGAGTTTCACTTCTGAGGAAACGATACTTCACTGGCAGCTGTTGATCTAGCATAGCAATTGAGAAGTTCACCTACGCAATAACGCTGATATTGCTAACTTAGTTCAAAAGTAATCCATTGTGAGGGTTTTCATTGAATAGTGCAGTGCTATAGTCAAACTGACTAGAAATCGACAAACGTTTGAACAACAACGTCGTAGTTGCACGTTGGCAAATGCACAGGTGGTGATGTGTGTGTATTCGGCTCGTATCAACACTTGCAAGAAACTGACAGTTTAAAACTATGTAGACTACTTGTAGTCTTTACTAAACTATCCAATTAAAACCATAACAAGTACCTTTCGGTCTTAAAAATAACTTCTTTTACCTCCAGTCCTTTCTTCAAGCTAGTAGCCTGTGCGTTTCGGCTGTTGACAGGCGGAGTGAGGCGGCGTCGGGCAGACGTACTCACTCACGCGTCTTCAGCTGACTGTTTTATAGTGTAGAAATACGACACATAGCGAAAAGGCTTCGTGCCAAAATTGTGATGCTTAGATTTTGATGAGGAACAAGCTTTGGAGAGAGAATTTAACGATCACCTGTTGAAAATAAATATTTGAGTGAATGATCTCTATTGGTAACCGGTCTAGCCTATATAGCCCTGTCTTATTTTGTAAGCTAGGCTATATCATATAAAATACACTCACACGCACACACACTGAGAAAGACATTATTTGTTGAATACAATTGGCTATAGCCTTTCTCGAATGGAAAAAAATGATGCTAAGCCATTGAACTGTAGAAATGCACCAGACACACTAGCTTGTTATGTAGCCAATTTATTGCAGAAATTTAAACATGTTTTTTTTAGTTAATCACATGCAAATGTACAGAAAAGACTCAATATAACCAAAATATAAGACAAACAATTATCTTTCTTCAAGATCTTTATCTTTATCTTGAAGCAATTATGGTATGTGGTATAAAGTCCGTATGACTAGGCTGTTGCTGTCATCATTCAATGAAAACAACGCATTTTTTTATTTTTTAAAACATTCTTCTGTTAGTCAAGTAATCTACCACAAGGGGGAGCTCTTGATCACTTTTCACTCAGCCATAAGTGCCCGTGGAGAGCAAAACCGGCATAACAAGATACAGCAAGACCAGGCAAGACTGCAAGAGAGCCTTCATTCACTCCATAATGAGCCATTAAACCATCAAATGACTACAAAGCTGATAAATGAACCTAAAAGCAGCATAAAATGTTGCCTGGTGTGCCTATAAAATAATTCACTTTCTGTAATCCCTCACTTTATGAACAGGCTACTTTCTGTGATGCTAGGATCTATTTGATAAAGCGCAGAGATACTATGCATTGTAGTCACACACACAATGACACACACACACACACACACATACACACACACACACACACATATACATATATATATATGGGGGGGGCGGCAGTGCGCAGTTAAACCAGTGAGTAGATGCATGTATGTATGCAATCAAAGAAGATCAGTAAACAGTTCAAAGAAACTACCCTACTACTTTGTTTCATTATAACTTCATGCTTTACATAGCTTCATATCAGATATAAATGGTGTCCCATAGATTAATTACAGGAGACAACTGGAGGCCCATAATTTACGTCAAATTTAACATATTAAGTTAATAGTTTATCACACACATTATTTATTGGCACAATAGGATGTAGTAATACATTCAGATATTAATAAACTGATGTAGAGTTTATTTAAGATAACATTAAGCAATGTCTTGTAAATGTAGAATATCAATATGTGTTCATGTGTATCATTATAGCATAGGGAAAAGAGGAAAAAGTCATCTGAACCAGAATCTGCAAGAGGAAAATTATAGATTGGAAACTATATGGGAATTGAAGCTGAGTTCAGAATCATGCAGGTTAAATTTATGTTATTAATAAATCACAACACACTAGTAATAACTAGTAAGGTACTCCAATGCAGATTAAACCTCGCCAAGTTAAAACAGTCCAAAACTCCACAATTATTTACATACAAGTTCACCTTCCTGATATAAAGAAGTGCTTCTAGGTCAGTAGACAAACATGTTTTGCAGGGATCGTGCAGAGGTGCAAGTGTGCATACAGGAGTCAAGCAGGGTTCATGTGTGCACCTGTAACAGAGGTCATCCCACACAATCCAGCCCGGGCCCTGTACACATGACCTCACAGCAACCTCAGATGGGGAGGCGAGTGCCCTATAGCCAGTCCACAGAAAAGTCCAGGCTCCCAATCAGCTGACTAGGAGGCTCTTGAGGTGTTGGAGAGGAGGTTTACTCTAACAGTGTAGGCTAGCTGGCATCCATTACACACCTGTTTGCCAGAGAAGACTGGTGAAAAATAAGTGAGCAGAAATGCTGCAGCTTGAACAGGAAGACTGGGCAGGTGGTTTATTTCTTTTCTTTCTTTCTTTTTTTTGTTTTCCTTTGAGGGATTGTTTGAGCCTCAGCACAACAGAGGCTCAGGGGCTAGCAGAGGCTAACTTTTTCCTGTAATGGTCAGAGGCATTTTAAATATCTTTTCCAGTAACTCTGCAGCCTCATGATGGTTCTCACTGGTGTTATTGAACACATGATACCTGTTGTTACATTTACGAATAATCTTACATAAATCACTGCTTGAATGGATGTATTTATCTACCAGTCTTTTCCTAATCTTTAGCTGATCTGCATGAGTAAACAGTATGACTGTATTGCTCAGTGCCTCCTCTCCAAAGTTTTCTAGGATCCACTCAATGAGCTTTGTCTCTTTGATTGATAATCTTAGATCCAGTCTGATCACAAGTATGAAGACACAAGGTTCAGGCACAGAGTGCTGTTTCAGATCATCCCATGCATCACGTCCATCAAGATCTTGGTCAAACATATCGGGTGTGTCTGTCACACTGATGCATCTACCATGAAATGAGGCTGTTGATGTCTGGCATTGTCTGGTCACAGATTCAGGAGCACATTTAGATAAAAAGGCATTTTCCCCCAAAATCTTGTTTCCACTTGCACTCTTTCCTGATCCAGATTTCCCCAGAAGTACAATCCGCAATGGATTGTTTTCCACTATAAATCAAGGAAAACAGTACCGTTCAGTAGTGCAATTGAGAAGCACCTTTATCCCTTTCTAGACACTCCTTTATTTCTCTCTGGACTGGTATAAACATGAGCTATGGCTAGCATGTAGCATGTGATTGAAGACCAGAAAGTTTTTTTGTTTTTTGTTTTTTTTCCGGTTTTGTTCTTGTCCAAGAACATATTAATGGATTTCAGACCACATAAATGTTCAAAATATGGGTTAAAGAGAATAAAAGTAATACAGTCCCACTGTTTTTGACTCAGGGCAAGCAGAGATAGATCCAGTAGGTTCAGGATTTCTCAAACAATTTTCTTCTGATATAATGGATTCAGATTATGGCATGTTCATATATATTTCACAGAGAGGTCACTTTAACTTGACAGTGATAATGTTAATAGCAGCACTGTAATGCATTGTAATTGTAATGTTACTCTGGCAGCACTCCAATATCTACAATAAGAAATAATGATAATAAAAAAGATACTCACTATCATAGTCCTTTCCCATGTCATAAAATGACAAACTCTTGGAACTACAGCAAATGTGTGTTGAGCTGTTGAGCTGTGACTGAGGGGTGACTGAAAAGTAATTTCCTTTTATGGTGAGTCAGTGGACAACTTCTCCAAAAACATTGGAGCCTATGACAACCTTTACGTGTTAGATCAGGTGAGCGCATTGAACTGACTCACTGACATATGAGCTCATAATCCTGTTTATGATAGTTTAAATTTTAACGGTATTAACTTGAGAAATTGAGTAGCTAAATTCAAGCTACTGAATGAATGAGTTAGTGAAACAAACTTAAGCTTTACATTTTGCACTTTGCTTTGCTCTTCATTTAAACTCAGGAATCGGTACAGTGTTGTATTGATCACTTATTTTAAAATAAAATAAAATAATTCAGACCCTGCAATGACTGCAGCCCTGAAGGAAATCCTGAGAGACACAGTAGACAATTTCAACAAAGATGATCTCAAGAGGTTTAAGCACCTTTTGCACGATCAGGGTGAAATGCCCTGGGGACGTCTGGAGAAAGCCGATATAAACGACACTGTGGACTTCATGGTTGAGGCGCACACTGAAAGAGCAGGGGACATCCTGGTGACCATCTTACGAAAGATGAATCTCAACCAGTCAGCTGCAGACTTAGAGAAAAAGCTGCAGAGAAAATGTAAGTTTAAAGCTTTTTTTTTTTTGTTTTTAAAAAGTTGTGGTAATTTGCCTCTTGCATTTGTTGCCAATGCCTCAGTTTACTTTCTTTCTAATGCCATAATATTCTAATGGTCATAATAATCTAATTCTAATGGTGATAATAATCTAATTCTAATGGTCATAATAATCTAATTCTAATGGTCATAATAATCTAATTCTAATGGTGATAATAATGTAATTCTAATGGTCATAATAATCTAATTCTAATGGTGATAATAATCTAATTCTAATGGTCATAATAATCTAATTCTATAAAAGTCATTCTCATTCCCTCTCATCCCATTTTCCAATGACTCTTTCATTGTCTGCCCTTCCCTCTCCATCTCTCGATACCTCACTCGTCATCTCTCTCTTCACAATCCGTTTCCCCCCACTATCTCTCTCTCTCCTTCTCTCTTTTTCCCTAAGTGAGAACTGAGCAGCATTCCACAGGATGGTGTGACGAGGTGAAAATCAACTTTGGTGCGCAGATCAGAGATTTGAATGGAGGAGCATCCACATTACAGCAAGGACTGGGTAATCACTCACTGTCAGCCATTTCACATTTGGATTGTGTAACATGCCCCACAAGACATAGGCTACTCACTATATACACACAAACACATACACAAACACACACACACACATGCACACTCTCTCTCGCTCTCTCACACACACACACACACTCACTCTTTCACTCACACTCATTCTCTCTCTCTCTCTCTCTCTCACTCACACACACACACACACACACACACACACACATACAGACACACACAGAACCAGACACTCTCACTCACATACACACACACACTTTCCCCTCTCCCTCTTTCTTTCCTGTTGATCAGTATCTAGTGGTTAACTAATGCATTTTTGATTGTGCAGGTTGTGATATATCTGCTGATTTGACTATAGTCCTCCTGGGCAAGACTGGATCAGGGAAGAGTGCAGCAGCAAACACCATTCTGGGGAAAAGGGTGTTCAGAGCAGAGATGTCATTTGATCCTGTGACACAGCGCTGTAAAAAGAAACGAAGGACGGTTGAGGGTAGAACTATCACCGTGATTGACACACCAGGCCTATCTTCTGATCTTAATGATCGCCTGCGGACACAGATTCAGAAATATCTAGAACCTGGACCACATGTTTTCCTGCTGGTGATAAGTTTTGAACGACAAAGTCACAGATGAAGTGAGAAATGCTGTAAAATGGGTTAAGGAGAATTTGGGGAGGGAAGTCTTGTGTTACGTCATCATACTTTTCACCTACGTGGACCAGCTTCAAGGGACTAAACTTGAGGACTATTGCCGGGCCAGTAAATTTATCCGAAGTCTAGTCAACAGCTGTGGGGGAAGATTTCATTCGTTTATTAACAATAGACAGGATAACAATCAAGTTAAAGAGTTGTTAGAGAAGATTGATCATTTAGTCTGGTGGAACTCTGACCAGGCGAAGTATGATAGTAATTGGTACCTTGAGGCTCAGAAAGAGCTGCCCCAAATCTAACCTGAACACAAGCTCATGTGTTTTATCTGATCTACGCAGTGTCATCTTTGTTACTCTCCATTTCTTTCCTTTTCATTTTTTTTTTTTGTCTCTTTCTTTTTTTCACTGTTTCAGCCATGTGGATGTGTGTGTCTGATCATATTTTCTAATTAAAAGTCACCTCATTACTTCAGCCTTAATACCTCATTAGCTTGATCCTGTCACACACACACACACACACACACACACACACACACACACACGCACACACACACACACACACTTGTTCTAGCTTAAAGTGACAGACAGAGGGAGGAGTGACATTAGCACAGTGGGGTTCAGGGGCAGGGGTCTGCAGTAATACTACTACTAGTCCTACTGCTACTATTGCTACTACTACTAATAATAATAACAACAACAATAACATTATTCTTCTTCTTCTTATTATTATTATTATTATATTGGTGGGCTTTCATTATGTTTCATTATGCATCCAAGACACATAATACAACACAAAATAGAATTATACATTCAAAAGACAAAAGAACATGTCATTTTTACATTAGAGTAGAGTTTTAGATGGCTTCTGCAGAAAACAGATGTGGTTAGTGGAGTGGGTTACTGGAGGTTGGTCCTACACCTGGTTACATACAGAATACAGGGAACTGAACTTCTCTCTGTTCTGTTCTGCAAATTCACTTCCAGAAAGACAGAGTAAACAGAAAGTGAGAGAGTTGGTTCCCTGTACTGCAGAGGGCTTTTGTCTGACCCATTGTCCGTCAAAGCAACTGAAGGTAACTTCATTCCGCTTCTGAACGTGTAGCTGTGTTAATGAAAGGAATAAACCCTACTTATGACCCCAAACAAACCCTACTTGAACAGCAAGGTCATTTGCAAAGGTTATACCATTGTCATCATTTATGACACACAAGCACAGAAGCTTCTAGTTCCAGTTGCATGTTTTGCATAACAACACTGACAACAAAAAGTCAATTTCAAATTCCCTTGATGTCATACTGGTTATTCACCTGCTTCCCCTCACATTCACCTCTAGTTTCAGGATGCATCACTCCTGATGTATTGGGCATTCATTTATGTATGGATGGATGGTTGGATGGAGGGATGTTTGTATGGATGGATGGATGGATGGATGGATGGATGGATTTATTTCCTTGCATTACCCTGCCACTCAAGAGGGAATTTGTCCACAAAAGCAGCCTAGACCTTGTTCTGCTGGCTTTAAATAACTGTGGAACATGTGGTGCTTTCCTTTATGTCATGAGACTAATCCAATTCTCTGTTCCCTCATTACAGTTTCATTCTAAACCACCTGAGAGAAGCAACAAGAAAAGAACAAACAAAAAAAAAACACTTTTCAAAGTATGGGGAGTGCCCCTGTGACAGAACTGACTTTGTCATCACATGAACATTTGAGTTCACGGATGACATGAAGACCTTAAAACCATTTACCTCCCTTAACAATGGGATTCTCTTTTCTGATTGGCTGATGAGGTGGGAATTAACTTGGCTACCTTTGAAGTAGATCCGTCTCATGCACATATTGCATGAGAAAAAAAATCTGCACAAATTTCAGTTGACTGTTCCTGGTATACTGAAACACCAAAGCACATGAAACTCATTGGACATGTAGAGCCACAGTCACACATGTCACACAGTCAATTTTGAGGAGGAGGAACTGTGACACAGTTTTTGCAGAATAATTCCAGAACTGAGGTCTTGATATGCTGCATCCAACTTCCACCTCAGCCTCCAATATGTGGCATAAAGCCCCCTTTTGACACACAAAAATAGCAATATTTTGGAGCAGTTACCATCAGTGAATTTCAGGACACCTAAACACTGGTTCGTATCAAACTCAGTGGACACAGAACTTCTCTGGGCTAATATGTGCTCAGCTATTTTGGTCCCCAGGAACAGCTCCTCCCCTGTGCTGGTGTACAAACTGTAGTGCTTTGACTGTAGTGCTTTGAAAATTTTACTGGTACTTAGGTCTCAAGGAGGTGTATCGAATGAGCCCTCAACCACTCTTATCCAGTGTAGTGGGACCTACTGAGAAACAAAAAGCTGACAAATTGCCTGTATGAACGGACATTAATTTTTTCTGGATGGCACATGCAGCAATGTGCAGCGTTCACGTGATGTACTGTTAGGCGGTACATCTAGTTTTTGTTATGTACTGTATTAGTAGTTCTTAACTGGACTGACCTTGGGTAGTTCCTCTGTGTTGGTCTCTGTGTTGTTAGGTAGTTCCTCTGTGTTAGTCTCCTCTGTATCTGTAGTCTTGGGTAGTTCCTCTGTGTAGGTAGCTGCAGTCTTGCATCCTTCGGCACATGGCACAGAATTGATTTCTTCCTTTGTATTTTTGAGGTGGGTATGTGTATCTGTGTGTGTGTGTGTCATGTGTATGTCTGTGTGCCAACGTGTATGTGTGTTGTTGTATGAGCTACTGGTACCCCTAATTTCCTTTTGGATGAATAAAGTATCTGTCCATCTGTGTCTATATTTTATTTCACTCATGCTAATCAGGTAAGGCAGAAGTAAGTAGAAAACATGTCCAATAAAGACACTCTAGACTAGCCTACTAGACAGCTGTGGTGGTGGATACCACACCTTTAATAATGCAGAGAGAGATAATCCACTCAGGTCAAAGAATTAATGAGGAAGAAAATGGAAACCATGTTGGAGAAGAATGTAAATTACATTATAGGGAAATTACCTATATGGTCAAATATAGTAAAACTTTTTTCCATTGTGCTGTAGCTTGAATGTTATCCTCTTTTGTAAGTCACTTTGGATAAAAGTGTCTGCTAAATGCATAAATGTAAACAGCGTCAAATAACAGAGTGGTCGATTTTAAAGGTATTCGGTACCATTTGCATAAATCACGTTGTCTCTTTAATTCTGGAAAAATAAATGTGCATGGAAACACAGAACAGAAAACAACAACATGAAAACCCATTAGTTACTCTAACATGTAGTCGTAGCATGTAGGCTATGTGTAATTGCAAAAAAGAGGAGCACTAAACCATTAAATTGTTGAAATGCCCAAGATCACACTAGTTTGTCAAGTAGGCCTGGTTATTGCAAAAACATTTTATGTGTGTGTGTAACTTGCAGTATAAAGTGTGCATATGAATCAGTCATAGTCATAATTCTGTGAAAAGCTACCTGTTTAGTTTGTTTTTTGTTTTTTTTTTTTACTTTTTAGCATTGCTTGTCTAGCAGTACAATCTACCACAAGGTGGAGTCCTTGATCACTTTTCATTCAGCCATATGTGCCTTTGGAGAGCAAGACTCCGGGCTCTATTTTGACGATCATATGCGCATTGTCTAAAGTCAGTCGCGCAAGTTGCTTTGGGGGCGTGCCCGACACAATTTGGTATTTTGACGGCGGGAAAAGCGAACATTGCGCCAGGCGCATGGTTCAAAAGGGCTGGTCTTAAAGTACTTCATTAGTCATTGGTGTGTTTTGGGCGCAACATACAGTTAACAGGATTTATACTCTCATTACCTTTAAAAGCCAGCGGCGCATTTTCCATGGTGTGTTGCTATTATGATGGCGAATTTACCCGGAAGACCGGGGCGTTTTTCGATGGAGGAGACCGATCTGCTAGTGCGTGAGGTAAAAGCGCGTGAACAGGTTATCTTCGGGGATGGAAAGAATCCCCCCAAACCTCCACGGGTCAAGGAAGTATGGGAGGAAATATCCTCAGTTGTGTCCTCCGCCTTTGGCAAAAAAAGAACATCCGAAGAGTGCCGAAAGCGGTACAATGATGTTAGAAGACGGGGGAAACAAAAGCTTTCAATGGCAATAATATTGTGATATATGTGATGTACATCAAAAACTTTTGTATAAACTCTGCTGTACGCTCCTGCTGATGAGAGAAGCATGGTGTTCGCGCATTGTGCATGCTTTCATATCCCAAAGCGCTGTGCGCCCCTAAAATAGCTTTTCAGCAATGCGCAACTGACGACAGACCGGGGTTTTGTTGGTCAATGGCGGATTTCATTTTTGCGTCCTTATAATAGCATCTGGCACGCTTTGCGCCAGACCACACATCTTCTTTTCGCTGACAAACCCATGACGGCGCAGTGTCATCTGCTATCTAGACAACGTGATTTTTTGCCGGAAAAAATGAACGATGCGCTGGCACAGAATAGCAATGACACCATGTGCATGTCGCGAATGCACAGTGCGCCGCGGCATGATAGGGCCCCCTATAGACTAGACAAATGAATTCACTTCATAATTCTGTACTCCCAGGGCACTTGTCACTTTATGAACATGCTACTTCTCCTATATCATATCAGATATAAATGGTGTCCCATAGATTAATCACAATAGATGGCTGGAGGGCCATAATTTACTTTTAAGTTCAAAAGTATTGGTTTATGAAAGGTTAAAGATATGGTCATACAATCAGATAATAACAAAAGTGACAGTGTTCACAATACAACAGTACTAAGAATACAGTATTCAGAATGCAACAGTAATACATCAGTATTCAGATGACAACATTAACGTTAAGCAATGTCTTGTGAATATGATATGCATATGCATATTACAACATAAGGAAAAGGAGGACAAAGTGTTCACATTCATGCTAAATATAAATTTTAAATCAACCAATCAACCAACAAGAGAAAGAGTAATAAAATAGCCAGCTGGTGGAATACATAGACACAGGTATATTACGAAAAAAAAAAGAAAGAGACGGAAGCAAACAGTGTTTGTGGTCTGCTCAACAGCTTTACTGTAAGATCATGCTGATCTTTGAATAGCTATGTCTGCTAAATCAAATAACTGACATTCAACATTTGATGAACATTACTGAATAAGCAGTTGTCTATGTGCATTGTGCATATGTGCACCTGCTGACTACAGCTAATTCTTATTCTCTGTAAAGGGCTTGGCCTACATTGCAGTTTCCATCTGGCATTGCAGGCCTACCATTTGTAGGCTGTTGATAGAGCAGCAGGTCAACCTGTGCAAGCTCTGTATCATATTCAGAATAGATATAGGCTACGTAATATAACAATAGTGTGCAAAAAAAAAAATACAACTACCATTTTCAGTCCTCTGATAATTGTATAAAAATAATAGAATTAAAAGATTCAAACTGAAAAATAGTCTGTGCACAGGGGGCTAATAAAGCAATGAAGGACACACAGCCTAGGGGCCCATTTCTAAAGCTGTGCATAGATTGATGTCAAAATGTGGTGTATGGACAAAACATGTTAAAGTGCTAACGCAAAATAAATAAATAAATAAAAAGATTTATAAAATCTTGCAAAGCGTGTCTGTACACTAATGGTTACTGCTAATTATTCTTTAGGATCTACTTTTCTGCTACAGAACCGACAACAGAACCAGCTTTCCTCAACACTCTATCTAGTCATACAGTCTAGTCACTGGCAAGGCACTAACCTTAGCAGAGGCTGTGAAAACTCCACTGTAAAAAAAAAAAAAAAAAACATTAAGGACTACATAACAAGGTAACTGAGGTTTATCAGTGATTATACACATTTAGCCATTGATTTGAATGGAGGATAGAAAATCTCCACCTTGTGTGAACTGATGTGATTTATACACTACATTTGCTTACACAGATTCTGGTCTGTCTGATTCTGTTATTGTCGTTTTCTTTTTCTGTCTGGCTTTCGGTCTTCACATTTTTCGTCCACATGCACATCACTGGTATAATAGTTTCTTTCATTTGCCAGAAGCATGTTATGCACCTTTTCCAGTAACTCCGTAACCTCATCCTGGTTCTTACTGACGTTGTCAAACACATGATACATGTTACGACATTTATTTATAATTTGACAAACGTTACTGCTTGACTTGATGTGGCTATCCACCAGTCGTTTCCTGAACTTATCTGCGTGAGTAAACAATACAACTGTATTGTTTAAAGCCTCCTCTCCAAACTTCTCTTTAATCCACTCCATGGCCTTCATCTCCTCCTCTGTGATTCTTACATCCAGTCTGATCACAAGCAGGAAAGCATGAGGTTCAAGCACAGGGCTTTTAATGTGCTCTTTCAGTTCTTCCCACAGGTCACAGTCAAACGTATCTGGTGTGTCAGTCACACTCATCCTTATGTCTTTAACTAAAGCTTTTGATGTCTGGCATTTTCTTGTGACGGCTTCCGGAGACCACCTTGATATGAACACATCTTTCCCCAAAATCCTGTTTCCACTTGCACTCTTTCCTGATCCATTTCTCCCCAGCAGCACAATCCTCAGGTGTTTATATCCCACTATAAACCAAACAAAATAGAATTGTTGGTAACACTTTATAGTATGACCCGCAAAGTATCGGGTAAGCAGCAGGTAAGAACGACATATCAAAGAGTAATAAGGACAGACTTAGTGTGTACTGTTTGCAAAATTACAAAGTAAGAATTGGGTAAGTTGTGAGGAAGTAGCAGAGAAAGTGCCATTGCTGCATAGATTAGTGCTGATGAGATATGGCGCATTTGAAACTTTGGTTATATCACACCTGAAACTGTATTAGAAGTGAAACCTAATCTGATGGTGGGACTGTTCATAAATTCATCAGAAATGTGTAATATAAACACAACCTATGGACGGGGTGTAATGGGGCATAATTAGCCTACAGGTAAAATTAACGCCTGCATTATAGAAGGCAATAATGGACAGATTAAGCAGATAACATTCACAGTTTTATTCCAGTCTATTTATTTACTAATAATTTATCCCTTGTTCTTGTTACGTTGTTCTTTCCAACTCCTTACCCAGTCCAGTTTTTCTGGACATAATCTAAAGCGATACCAAATTGTTCAGTGGTACAGTTACAACTTCTGAACCACAGTTATCACAATCTGTTACTCACCATAATCTAAATAAGACATGAGTACAAATAATATTTTGGGATACGTTGGTCATGAATCCTTATATAAAGGGCTATATTTATTCTTTTTTTATGATTACTGTTTCTGTTACTGTTTTTATGATTACTGTTATCTGTAAATATTCACTTCATCTGCTTTATTTAATATTTTAAATGTTTTCTTCTTATTCGTTTACTGCAGAGCCCTCCAATTTATACATACATGATGACCCTGGAGAAGAATAGGCTCCAAATGGCTCAAAAAATAATGGCCTAGGCTCAGTTCAGTGATGTCTGCAGGCTATATACATGAAAGTTAAAACTGCATTATTTCCAGAAGAGAGCACAAGTTGACGCAAAAGTCACATCACAATATAATACCAGTATTATCACAAGTTAAAAGGCTCAGGTCAGTTTTGACCAAAGCAATAAACATGAAACAAACAAACAAACATGTGGGATAAATTCCCCTAAAAATACTTACTGTGAAAACACTTCCCTCTGTGCTTAGGAAAACAGAACGAGTGTGTCAAGCAGTTGAAATGTGGCAAATAGTGAGGTGGACCCTCTAAATGTGAACCGGAGACTAACTCCACCTAAGATGTGGCAGCCAATCACAAGTTAATTTGAGATGTTCTGAGCTTCAGTAAATAGGTGTCATGTTTTAGAGATAGTGATATTGAGCACTACTTTAAAGAGTGTGACAGGATATTTGTAAGACTTCATAGAATTGCAATAGTGGTATATGAGAAAGGCATATAACAAAGGAATGGAAGATAACCTTTGTAAGTAATGCCATTTCATACTCACATTACTGTATTCATTAAATATTTTATCTGCAAAGATCTGTGATAGGCATTTATGCTGCATGCATGCCAGTTCATGACTTAGTATATCCAAGAATAATTTTTGACAAACAGAATGTCCATTAAGGAAAAAGTAATTACATTTTCAACTGATATGACAGGGAGATCTCCACAAGAAGAGATGAGGAAGACTCTGGACAACCTTGACAAGAGCAACTTCATCAGGTTTAAGCACTATCTAAAAGATGAGGGTAAAATTGCATGGAGAAAGCTGAAGAAGGCAGACATAAACAAGACCGTGGACTTGATGGTGCAGGCGTACGCACAAGGTGCTGCCAATCACATGGTAATCATTTTACAAAGGATGAACCAAAACCAGTCAGCCACAGAATTGAAGACCAATCTGTCAATATGTAAGTGTGCATATTACAATGCCTTGTAAGAAAATATTTGTGGTCGTCTCTCATCTAACTTTCTCTGTTCATCCTTTTCATTTTCACAAATGTCCCCCCCCCCCCATTTTCTTCTTACATCACTATCTATCTTTCAATATACTGATCTCCCCCTTTCCTAAGTGGAAGGACAGCAATATTCCCAAGGAAGAGGTGATGCCAGTGCTCAATGTACAGGTCAAAGTGAAGAAGTGTCCATGTCACAGCAAGTAGGTAATAACCGACTGTCATTTCATATTAGGCATTTCATATTTTATTATTCTAGTGGCAAATAAAATGCAACACATATCTTTACATTCACACTCATTTGCTAGTTATTCTCAGTGCTCTGATATCTATGTCTATTGAATATTTGGATGTACAGATCATTTGAAAATAGTCCTTTTGGGTAAGAGTGGATCAGGGAGAAGCTCAACAGCAAACACCATCCTGGGGAAAAGGGTGTTTGAAGCAAAAAAGTCACTTGATCCTGTGACAGAATGCTGTAAAAAGAAAAGCAAGACGGTTGAGGGAAGGACCATCACAGTGATTGATACTCCCGGCCTCTCTGACAGACTGTGGACTGACATTTTGGAATATCTAGAACCTGGACCACACGTTTTTCTGTTGGTGATCAGTGTGTGTGGTAGACCCGCAAATAAGGTGAAGAAAGTTGTAAAACAGATTAAAGAAAATTTGGGGAGGGATGTTTTATGCTACATCATCATACTTTTTACTCATGTGGATGAGCTTCCGGCCGTGACACTTGAGGAATATTGCAGAAACAGTAAACCTATCCGACATCTGATTAACAGCTGTGGGGGAAGATTTCATTCTTTTAATAACAACAGCCAGGACAATTATCAAGTTAAAAAGTTGTTTAAAAAGATTGATGAGTTGGTGTGGTGGAACTCCACTCAGGCAATTTATGATATAAAATGGCTCAAGCTCAGAAAGAACTATCAGGAGTGAGAGTCCCATATCCCAACTGAATCGCTACCATTTTCATGGTTACTGTATGTTTTTATTTACTGAAATATATATATATATATATATATATATATATATATATATATATATATATATGAATATGTGAAACCCTCCATGCATGAGAAGTTGGCATCTATTTCCTGCTGCACAAATCAAATCAAATCAAATCAAAGCACAGGCTTTTTTTTCCTGCAATGCAAATAACTACGGAGGACTCCAGATAGGATCTACACATTTTCCACACACTGTGGAGACAATTACCTTGCTTTCCTTGCCCTGTGTTATCTTGTCCTGTGTAACCCACTGCACTGCGGTTGTACAACAATGTATGTGTAATAAAGATTTATTGTGTATGCTTTCACAAGTGCGTATTTCTATGCACAGAAACTCCTTCCTGCTGTTAGACTCTACAAGTCCTCCTCTCTTTGACACTTTGCTTTATATGTGACATATCTTATCCCCAGCACTCAGTATCAAGCAACCTGATGGGCTACTAAACTAGTGAAACTGTTTTTTAAGTTATAATTACTCATTTGTTTAGAGTAAACTGCATTTATATAACACTTTCCTACTTCTACCAACACTCATAGCTTGCCTCACATTCACACACATGCAAGGTGCCAACCTGCCTCTGGAACAATTTGAGGTACAGTTATCCTGCTAAAGGACACGTCAATGAGGTCTGGCAGAATGGGGCTCGAACCTGCAATCCTCTGGTTGCCGAACAGCACCTCTACCACCTTCACCACCATCACCCCATTTGTTAAGAGTCATACGGATATGGGGTAACTGCAGTAGTTTCCCGTGAAACAGCTAGAGTACCTGTTGGAATATGCATTCATTAATGTTAGAAATACATACACAATGCAATTGGATGTGTCCCTATGCTAAAATGTACTTAGCATCTTAAGCCTAAGTAGTTCATTAAGTCCCACTAAAGAACATCTTAAGGTTCTCTGACCATTTCCCAAAACCATTGTTGTATTGTACATATTTACAAATGATCCATAGATTAACACTATACAAGCATGTTTGGGAAACACAAGGGAGACACTGGACACAGGACACAGGACACAGGACAAGATCAATCGCAAAGAACATACGTGCATGATCCATCGTTATCGAGAAATTGGGCCCTGTCTGGTTAATAGCAATTGCAAATGGTAAAGTGGAGAGCTGTTGATTAGACTTTGTAGTTAGTCAGTGACTTTTAGGTGACAAAATCTCATCAGGGTAGAATGAAGGCACACCGAGATATTTGAGTGAAATCTTGAAACTTGAAAATTATTTTAGTCAGTTTTGACATAAAGCTACAAAAAATTCAAGAGATTTAAAAGAGTCTTGTATCACCACCTGGATGAATCTTAATTATTCTTGATATAAATAATTGTTATTTTTACCCAAACAAAAATACTTGATTTAGTTAGGCCTAAGTAACACGTTTTCAAATTCTTGTCTGTTTGTCTGATCTTGAGTATGCAGGGCATTAATGCACTTGCTCTTCAGTCAGAGACAATTGCAGTGCCAACAGGAAGAGTCAGTGTGATTTACATGTGTGATTTAATCAGCTCTTTCTCCTTTTGCTGTGCTCCAGGTAAGCGATTGGTATTTTGCATTTAGGTGCATTAGATAGGTGTAGGTGCCTTTACTTCACAGTCCATTGCCTTATCTACCATTTTTAATGACAAGGTCATGTCCATGGTATTTCTTCTGGACTTTATGAGACTTATAATCCCTGTATGAACTCTACCGTTCAAGGCTGAAATGGGACCCCTAAGTAGATTTCAGACTCATGAACATGATCTGCAATTGAGTAACTTGTGGAATTGACCATTTTTGTGTCCAATAGCCAGTAGTGTAAAAAACACACTCACTCACACACACACAGTCAGGTTTATAGGTTTCATACCCCACAGTTACAGGTTTCAGACCCCACAAACTCTCTCATAGCAGTATTTGCTTTTGAAGACTACAAGATAGTATTTTCCCAATATTAGACATGTCTCCAGTCTTTAAGAGTCTGTCCTTGTCTTAAATCTGTCCTTGTGCCATGGAATGTGAAAATGTGTGTGCAAATTTTTGGAAACCTCATGAAAATCTACCCAGTTCCTTTTTTATTTGCCGTCTTGGGAGTTTCATCCTCACAGCCCCTGTACATGTCCATATCTTGCTTTGAATGCACTTGTCTAGACATGTGAATAAGAAGAGAGCATAGTGCTACCCTTATACATGTGCATCCTGAGAGATAAGGTCTCTAAGAATAGGACATTTTCCATCTTATTCTATCCTGGAATAGATGCTTTGATGTGTGCACCCTGGTATGGATAGAGTCAGAGAGAGGGAAATAAAGGCAGAGCCTGGTTTGGTGCACGTAGGCCCAGACAAAGAAACTTGGCAACCACCTGTCATTAGGCTCCATTCATTCTGCAGGCAGATAGTAAACAATGTGTCACATTTACAGTGTGGTTGTGTCCTTATTTACACCAGAAACCAGTACAGCACAAAGCTGCAGCTGCCTGCCCCCATTTTAAGTCCATGCAGTCCACCTTTGGCTCCCACTGTACTGTACTAAAGAAAGATTTAAGAAAACAGATAACATACAAGAAAATAGGATATTTGCAAGTGCATGCAAGTTCGATAAAACATGTTCCTCTCATTTGGTTTGTCTATGTCTAGTCTAGCAGTGCATCATCCATGAGAGGCCTCATTCATAAAAATGTTGTGTATAGGCACCCTCCTACATTAGGGGCCTCATTTATAAATCATACCACAGACTTACACTCAAATTTATGTTAAAACTCGTACATCTTCCTATAAGTAAAGATTAAACTTAGTCCAAAACACTTCAAACCATTGCCCTTTTGGTCTAGCACACCAAGGAGCTAAGCAGGAGTAATCCAGTTGTAAACTGCTGGCCATTCACTACAGTAAATGAAATTCATTTTATAGCCTGTTTCTGTCATTTTACTAATCTGTATTTTCATATTAATTTACATCTGCACGGGATGTCTAGCTTTGCTGGAGCTTGTCTATGCTAAGTTACTGGAGTACTTTTTGTAGAGAAAACATTGACAAAAAATAATCCCAAAATGTGTTCTGGATGACACAAATTGCTAAACATGCTAAACGTGCTTTTCTGCATCTGTCTCTGTGTTTTAAATAATAATAATAAAAATATCTATCACATTTATGAACCAAACATTTATTTATGTGGCTAACTATGTAGCAAGGCTTAGGTTTTCAGACTTTAGGTCTTCAGGGTTTAGGTCAGGGGTGTCAAATTCAAATACATTCAAATACACACAGTGAGCTGAAAAGAAAAAAAAAAAAAAAAAAACTGGGTCCAAAGTCGAGGGCCCGATATATTTCCTGGCAGCCACATCGGCACCGCACAAAGCTATACTCTCCTTGTAACAGCCAGAATGTGGAACTACTTCTGTCAACAGTTTGGCAGCATTTTCATCAAGTAGATGCTGAAAGCAGATTGCCATCACCTGCGTCCAATTAACCTACTGCACCAGCAAACGGACACGCACTCTGGACAGCGTCGGGAATGGGCTCTGTGCACGGAGGACGAAAAGTCCCAGAAGGACGTTCGTTTCAGGATGGTCATTCTCTTGCGGTGAATGTCTATTTTTGTGAAGTAAGGTCGACTAGATTGATATTAGTCATACATATTATTGTATAGTGTAGTTATAGTTGTTTACTATCCAAAGTAAGCCAAACTATTAAGCTCTCCATGTTCTTCGCCAGTTCAGGGTTCATTTCGTAGTTAGCTCATAGCTGTAGCCTCGTCACAATTTTTGGTAACACTTTATATTAACACACATTCACCATTAACTAGTTGCTTATCAACATGCAAGTTGATAGCATACTAGCAATTTCTTAGTCATTACAAATCATTTATTAATATCTTATTCTGCATGATATTATTCTATCCATAATGGACCACTAAATAAGAATTTCTCCAACATTAACTCCTAATTACTGTTTATTCACAGTTAGTAAGTTAGTTGTTGTTTATGAGTTATGATCTTAATATGCTTTGGTTAGTATGGGACCAAAGGGCGGTAGAACAATAGGAACAGCTATTCTCCTCCACTAATACTTAGAAAAGATAACTTAGATACTTAGAAAGTCTATTCATTGCAATAAAACCCAAAGCTACGAGTGCTAATAGTGTCCAAGTAAGTCCTAATTACATCTTTCTGAGAATAATTATTCCTGAGAATAACTGTTCATGTTGTACTAGTACCTTATAAGCCCCTTACTGAGTAAAAAATATTGTGATCACAATTCATATACAACTTAATAAGTTATTAATAAATAAGAGGTAACGCTGGAGGAATTCTTTTGTAAGTCACTTTGGATAAAAGCGTCTGCTAAATGCATAAATGTAATGTAAATGTAAATGAGAAATTTGTGGTTTATGGTCTATTATGGATAGAAAAAGGTGATTTATAGTAAGGTATTATTAAGTGATTTGTAATGACAAATGGTAGTTAATGGTAAATATGTGTGTGCTAATATAAAGGGTTACCCAACTTTTGAACCAACATAAAAGCTAATTACCAGAAACAGTCGACCATCCTGACACTTCCCCCTGCACAAATAGGAGACCTATTGAAGCCAAGCCATCATGTTTACCAATGACTTGGAAATACTTTGTCACCTTTCTGACTTTTTATTTTTTATTTTTTTCCTTTTTTTCCCTACTGAATACACCATCGTGTTGGAACACCGGAGATGGAAGAGACAGATGTAATAGAAATAGGCCTAACAACTGTGGATCCTACTTAACAGACCAAAAAACTGATGCCACGCTTTTAGTGGCATGTGTAATTTCTGAAAACATATATTCTCTGTAACATTTTATTCAACAACCTCAACAGTGTGTATTGCTGCCAGTTAGTTAGTGGCCTGTAAGTTAGCCTGCAGCGTACCATGAAAAGGCATAGCCATGTCTCTAAACTGCACTCCACCCTATAAGCCTTTGTTTGCACACAACAGCATGAAGGAGGAGCAGCTAACAAACCTCCAGCTGCATCTCTTTACCGTCAGCGAAAAAAAAAAAAAAAGATTAGGGGTTTTTGTGTGTGTTTTGGTCTTTCTAGAGGGGGAGGATGTGGGGCTGTGAGGGAGGAGAAGTGGTTTTCTCAGCAGCAAGCCTTTAACCTCGGGGACGTTCCACAAGCTGTTTGAGGTGTATTTAAAAAAAAAAAAAAAAAAAAAACTTTAAGTTATTTCAATGTGTACATCATTTGTTAGCGTGAACTATAAGTTTAGTTTTATTTTGATTTGGGCTACTGTGTGTGTTCCTACAACAAAGTGGATACTATAACCAAAAACCTCCAAAGAATCTGACTGATAGCCCAAGTTTCCATTCAGCTCATTCACATATTCTGCCAGAGTAGTTTCAGCTGCGATTTCAAAACAGAAAACCCTCATCAAAGCTGGCATAGATGAGGAGTACATTCCGTTCATCTATCGCTGGATTTTCACTGGATTTTCCACTGGATTTTCTTTCCCCTCACTAAGTCTCCCAGAAGTGATGCGGATAGTGACTTCACAGCAAATGTGTTACTCAACAGAAGTACAACATTTGGACAAACATAAACACCAACAATAGTATAAAATGTACTCGTATAGAGTAACATATTCACTGCCAACATAAAGCAGTGACAGAGATGTTAGGGATGGTGCATGGCAAATCATCACTTCCCATGGGTCTTTCGGAAGGGACTGCCTCTGCTGTTGCCCCCAGTTGCGAGGCATGGCAGCCACTGACCATCCCTGCAGTGGTGCTGGGTTTCCATGCATCATACCTTAGTTATGCTGCTATAGCCTAGCGCCGCCACACAACCTTCATGTGTCATGCCGTACAACTCCCTCTCTCTCTCTTTCAGGTCTCTTTCAATATTTATATGTATATATATATATATATATATATATATATATATATATATATATATACATATAAATATTGAAAGAGACCTGAAAGAGAGAGAGAGGGAGTTGTATATATATATATATAATATATATATATATATATTTATACACATATATGTATGCCCAAATTACACATTTGCTTTCTGATGTGTGAGCCTGGCCTAATTCACTATTTTCCTCTGTCCACAATTATCTTTGCTGAGTGTCATCCCTGCCTCATTCTGGCGGACTCCTCTCACCCTCCCCTCCTGAGTGGACTACAACCAACACTACGGGAGGCCCATGTCAGGACCGACTCCCCATCACAGAGGACCTTCCTGGACGCCGATGCTGGACCCGACTCCCCTTCCTGAGGCTTTGTGATTGACCCCCCCTCACAATGGCGCTGTCAAATGGACCCTTACTGTTACCCCCATGACCCATCTCACTCCTTTGAGTTTGTCACTATGCCTGGCCGCTGCTACATTGTCCAGCCATAATTCCTGATAACCACCTATAGACTGATTACCATGTAATGTAAAAGTGGGATAATACTCTATTATGAACTATTGTGAACCTTAGCTAAACCATAGGCAACTTATAGTCTGTCATGGTTACTACTGATTGTAATTTTTCTCCATGACCCCTGGCAGTTGGGTTAGCCCCTTGAGTCGTGGATCTGCCCAAGGTTTCTTCCAAGATTAACTGAACATAAGGGAGTTTTTCCTTGCCCCTGTTGCTCTTGGGTGCTCCTTCTGTGAAGCGCCATGAGACAATACTATTGTAAAAGGCGTTGTATAAATAAAACTGAATTGAATAGATGTCTACACAGCAAATTGGACAGTGTATATGTTACTTTATAGGAGGACGTTTTAAACTATTTTACACTATGACTTCGATGGTTCTTACACAGCATGAATTTCCTCACAAAAATGTATTCATTTACATCCCCAGCTCAGCATAACTCATACTAAAACTCCCACATGTGGGAATTCAATCATTGGGCGAATGAACTAGGACTGAGTCAGGAACCTTGACAGACTCCCAAATTCTGATGTGTTCATGTAGTAGAGGAGAACCAGATGTGCGAGGAACACTCACTCACTCTCAAGGCCTTTGCTGATCTATCTGAATAGGATAGTGAGGACATACTCACTGACTTTTGAGCGACAAGAGACGGCTGTAAAGTAAGAACAGGAAGTGACAAATCACATATATGGAAAGTGACAGACAGTTGCACCACAGCATCTGCCATGACTGATGGACAGACATGCAGACAGATAAGTTTGCTATATTCATGTTTTTTGACTCTACAAATGGGTGTTTTTAGTCTTGGCTTAAGCATCATATATAATTTATTATACTGTTGCATAATATTTATTATGAAAAGCTGTAGCGTTATAATAATCCATATGGATTACTGCTGCCTCACAATATATGAATATGTGATTTTGTGTAATATTTTGAAGTGTGATCCTGTGAGGAAGTGGTAAAACAGCTAAAGCTTATTCATTTCAAGCCTGTTCATCCACCTAGTGGTAATTTTGAGTACCATAATATTGCACGCACACTGTGCGTGTGTGTGTGTATGTGTGTGCGTGTGCATGTGTGTGTGTGTTTGAGTGTGTGTGAGAGAGAAAAAGACAGAGACTAAACCATAGAGGCTATTTGGGAGGTGCTAGTGTACAGACACACATTTAAACATGCTGTAACCATCAGTATAGTCATGTCAGAATCAGCTGAACCATCCCTGTCTGCAGAGAGATTGTTTTTTTGCTTTTCTTTGATCAACTCATATTATGACTCAATCCATATGTACTGAAATGGTATGACGTGAAATCTGTCAGTATTTTCATATCTATTAGCCTCTTATTCCACACAGTGTTTTTATATATATATATATATATATATATATATATATATATATATATATATATATATATACACACACACACACACACACACACACAAGAACGGTCACACTCCAAAGTTGAAATATGAAATGCATCTTCAGTCAGGATGTAATGCCCTGTTTTGGCCACATGGGGGTCCGAACTAACTCACACAACAGTCACTGGCACTGGCAACCGAACATCAGAATTATATTTATTATTTTGCTGACAATAGCATCTGATAGATGAGGACTGACATTCAAGATAATGTACAGATAAGTGGTCACAGAGTAACAGTTGAATACAAGATAAACAGAGGTTGATATTGCTTATATAGTACATAGAATAGTACATAGACTAATAGTACTGTGATAATATAGTAAAAGATTACTTTACAAGACGTACAGATGCATGTACAAAATTAGTCTAAAATTCATATTCAACAAAAGTCAACTCATATTCAGGTCACATGGATATTGGTTTCACCTCTACTTTCTGTCTTTTCTTAATGGTCATGTCATTTGTCTTTTCATCAGGTTCTCTTTTCACCCTCTTCTGTTTATCATTCACACGACTGGTGTAGCGCTCTCCATTATAGTCGAAAAGCTGATCATGTATTATTTTCAGCAACTTAGAAACCTCAGCATTATTTTTGCTCATGTTGTTGAACACATGGTATCTCTCCCCACAGTGTTTAATCATTTTACGCAAAACTGCATTTGAACGAACATAATCGTCTACAGGTCTGTTCCTTAACTTATCTGCATGAGTGAACAATATGATTGTAGAACTTATAGCATCCTCTCCAAAGTTCTCTTTGATCCACTCAAGAGCACTTGCTTGTTGGGATGTGAATCTCACATCCAATCTGATCACAAGAAGGAAGACAAATGGTCCAGGAACAGATAATTCAATATGTTGTTTCATTGTTTTCCACAGATCGCTCTCTTTAAGTTTCTGGTCAAACATATCTGGTGTGTCAGTCACACTGATGAACGTGCCTTCAAGTAAAGCTGTTGATGTCTCGCATTCTTTTGTAACAGATTCAGGAGCACATTTGGATAAAAATGAATTTTTCCCCAAAATCCTGTTTCCACTTGCACTCTTTCCAGAGCCAGTGTTCCCCAGAAGTATGATCTTCAGGTTGTTATTTTTAACTAGAAATCAATCAAAATCAAATTTTCAGCATTGCAATAAAGGTTTTCCAAAACATGCATGAGCACTGCTGGACAAAAATGAGGCAAACATGTAAATATAATTGATGTAATGTAACATTGCTCAAATTAAAAATATTTTAAAAATATCTTGGATAATTGACACATTCCACTGAATACTCATAGAAACTATCGAAACACAATTCTGAGGTAATGACCTTTAAAGAGTAAAATTATTTTTTTCATTTATCCATTTAATTCAAAGAGGTTTTTTTTACAGTATATGACTATACCTACAGTCCGCCCCCAAGCACTCAAAGAGTTTTTTTTTACAGTGTAGGACTATACCTACAGCCCGCCCCAAGTGTAACAGGAGCCTGTGTACACATAAACCAGGCTTCCGCATCAAGGAAACCTGTTAGACAACCCTACAACCAGTCCCACTTTGTACACGCTACTCTTTCTAAAGAACAAAGTCCAAACATCCAATTGTTTCCTCCTCCTAATCTAATGCATCCATACAGTTTTCAATGGAAAACATTTGTCTTAACCCATCAAAACCTGGAGCAGCATCTTTGTATTTTAACCCTTAAGACCTGGAGTGACATGTATGTACCTTTCAATTATTTTGTTAATGTAAAGGCCTGTAACCCAAGACCTTCAAAGAGTACACTTGAAGATCACGGCTAAGCAAGTGAATCCAAATACAAAACAACCCTGTAGAATTTGAAATGTTTTTATTTCATGCTTCTGCTACAAAGTCTGAGAAATAACACATTTACAATGCTTTAAGGCGTACAAAGGCGTTAACAATTCTTTTGCATTTTCTGAAAACCCTATGTTTTATAGGTTTTTTTTAGCAGGTGTTTTAGGTCCAAATCAGTTAATGTCTAAACTACAGGATTTAAATTGAACAAAACACTCACCATGATGTTTCTCCATTACTTTTTTTCATCTGCATAGGCAGTGCTGTTACCATGTCTAACTGTGCTCAGAGTTCTTATGTTGTCTGTCTAAAAAGAAAGTTAGAGAGGTGCATTTCACCAAGAGCATACACAATTTCAGGAAACTCATCAACAAGCTTGGTCATGCTTACACCTGCCTACCTAGGGCCAGGTCTATCCTGATTGACACCTGGTCTAACCAATCACAATTCAAGCCTGTTAAAGTGAAATCAATGGACGTTTATAATGAAAAGTGAACAAAATCAATTTTCCTGCTCTTTTCCCAAATTGGTAAGTTCCAAACTTCTTCTTCCTTTAATTTGATAATTAAGCAATATAACACGAGTGGGAATGAGGTTTGTGGATATCCTCATGGGTAAGGTTCAGCCCTCACAAAATGCAAAATGTGGTCTTGCTCAAAACTCATACAGTGGACGTTGTTTTGCTAGTGACTAAAACTAATTTAGAACTTGTCATCAGTAAATAGGCCCAGAATGAGCTCAAAACATTTCCTTTATAATATGACATCACTATTTTGCACTATGCACTTGCTTTTTCTTGTTAGTCATGAAGCCAGCTGCGAGCCCGTTTCAACAAGTCTAGTCTTTTGAAATGCAAATACCATGAGGACGATGACAAGCTGAATGTACAACTCCACCTCTAGCTGGACCATGAAAGACATGGAGAGACATGCACATAGAGAATTGGTTTTACTTCAGGAGATCACAACTACTGTGGTATCTGACGCTCAGACACATGTACAAGACATAAGAATGGCAGGAGGATGTTGTAAGTAGGCTAATTCAATTTTAAAATTTGCACATCAAATTTATTCAGTTGCATGACACATTCAACACTCTAAAAAATAAAAAGTTAGGCTAACTAAAAAATATAACGCAACCAGCTGCGAAGCATTTTTAAGTTTACTCAACTTTAGGCCACTGTAGTGGTAGTAGTAGGGTCAGCACAACTACAGTGGCCTAAAGTTGAGTAAACTCGATTGTGTTAAATAAATTAGCTGCCATGTTGTTTTCTCATTGAATGCACACTGACATTAGTGCAACTGTGTTACATCAAATAGTTGTACCTCACCTCCAGTATAACTCACTGAAGCTTTCACGTGTGCTTTCAAACTGCAATTAGTTCCGTTATTGAAAAAAAAATGTCATTAGTAATATTGTTTATTTTTAATTCTGTTATTTCCACCACATCTATTATTACTAACTACTATCTAGTTGTTTATATGAATGACTGTTTCTCTTTTTGTTAATAGAGGTAATTAAAGGAAAACTTTGGAACATTTCAAGCTAGAGTTCTGTTGTTGAAGGACGTTATGGACTTTTATTTTACACATAACTTAAAATAAGTAGAACAGAAGTAGTACAAAAGTAAGTAGTACAAATAAGTAGTACAAAAGTACAGAATGAAGCTAACTATGTTTTGGCCACTTATACATTTTCAATTTCAGATATTTATTCCACAATGCACAGTAATAAGTAATGAACAGAAACACCTAAGAGTATATACAAGCGTCCCCCCCCCCCCCCCCCCCAAAGTGTGTCACAGGCTAGATTGTCACGAAAACTATGTGCAGTAGCTAACCTAGACGTAATGCTAACTGTACAATGTTTTGGAGGTAATAGTGGCCTTGTATTTCTACCCAACAAGCATAGTGTCTTCTTTCTAAGCACCAGTCTAGTCCAAAAGTGTCATATCAGGCTTACCCAATGCATTGTGGGCCATCACACCTAGCCCAAGCTGCTACAATATTGATAACACTTACTGTAATGTAGCTATAGGGGCAGATTCTATGTCAACGTTAAAGTCAGCACATGGCTAGTGATGTTTTGCAGGTGTTTGAGAAATTAACTGGCTAACTCACCAATTTCTGAACAACAGAATGCAAGGTTTGATGGTGTTGTCTTTTAATAAACGTACAATTTTTGGAATTAATGAAAAACTGAGAAATTACACAACAGTAGAGAGTAGAGTTTACACTAGAAAACAACTCCTGTCTTGCATAAATTTCACAAAATGCTTAAACATATAATACCAACCTAACTATGACAGCAGCACTGAAGAATGGGCTGTTGAAGATTCTGGAAAACCTTTCAGAGGCTGACTTCAAGATGTTTAAGCATCGACTGACGGACACAGGAATCGGATGGGGAAAGTTGGAGAAAGCTGGCATAGATGAAACTGTGCGCCTGATGCAAGCGGCGCATGCTGAAGCGATTTTGGATGTCAGTAAGAACATTTTCCAAAACATGGGCAACAACCAGGCAGTTGCAGACTTACAGAGCTACATAGAGAAATGTAAATCTGTAACTTCCCATCACAGAGTGTGTGGTGAGTAGTACTATGCATTTTCCCTGTCACCTCTCATTCACTCAGCCAGCCTAATCAATGAACATGTAGGGTCTGGCAGTGAACAGTTGACCTCATATATTACTTTACCTTATATATTACTTTATTATTAACACAGTGTAGTTTTTGATCCTTTAAACTATATTTTCTGACTATATGACAAGATCATTCTGGTGGTACCACCTCCTCACTCTCTCTCTCTCTCTCTCTCTCTCTCACACACACACACACACACACACACACACACACAAAGGCCTACACACATTTTATCCCAAATCATTCACTATTACAGTGAATTTAATTTTATTATTTTTAATATGGCACCCATCAGAAATGGCATGAAAATGTGTAAAAGTGTGTAAGAGTGTAAAAGTGTAAGTGTACACACACACACACTCTCTCTCTTAAGGGCTAAGGATGTAGTCAGAGAACACAAAGAATAGAAAAGCGGGAGAGCAATAAATCTGGGCTAGGGTGAATATTGTCCCGGCCTGCATTCGCTGGCGTGGGCTGAAGGGACCAAATAAACAAAGACACCTAGCAACCAAGGCAGAAAAAACAATCACCAAGACATGAAAACTATCTTTGATATAGTAATTTATGTGGTTTAGCTAAAGGTACAAATACCAATTTTGTGAATTTGCAAAATAAAAAATGGGTTTTGTGGTGGTGTCATTGTTTTATGGTATACTTTGTCATAGCTTGGGAAAATGTGCTTAAAGTACTTAATTTATTTATATAGTCTATATAAAAATGTTGATTTATACCACACATCTACTTATTTGTAAAGAATGTACAATAACTTGTGTGTAATGTGCAGAAATACTAAAGATCTAATGTCATTAATCTACAAGATATAGTAGTCTGAAATAGAAAAAAATGGTCATGTCATTTTCTTGCCATTTTCAGCAAAGCAAATGTGCAACTGTGAAACAAGCATCTCAGAATTTAAAGATGTCTCCTAAAGTAGAATAGTTCCTGAAAGTTTCAGAAATGTAGCATGAAAACTCCAAGAGTAGTACCTTATAGAACATGGACATTTTTTCAGAGCTCTATTTTATTCAGACATAACCCCCTTTTTTAAGACTCCATATCTCAAAAACTATAGAGGATACAATGGTAATATTTTGCATTACAAGTCCTGAGTATAGTCACATTATTCACACATGTATGTGTATGAAGCAAGTCCATGATGATCATTTTTTTCTGAAATTTGTTGATTTGACACGAAATGACCCAGCTGCCCACATTACATTGATCAGTTCAAGACCAAACATGACAATATTACAATCAGCCAATACATTTATAGATAAGACGTGAATCATAGGGATTCACAGCTGGACTTCCTTTTGTTCAGGTTGGGGTCAAGTCCTCAAGCCGGCGTTGGTCATTGGCCTCTTAAGGAGGGGCAAACAGTAACAATTTGAGTAGGTGTGACACAGGCCAGACATAGATTACAGTAAATTTTGCTTTACAGTAGTCTTCATCATTTCAATTAAAATCGACTGGACATGACACGACTATAATAAAAAAAAATAGTTAGGGTATAAATTTAGTAAAAATGTATGTAATATTAAGGTATTTCAAATTCCTACTGTGACAAAGGTCAAAATTTTCCAAAGTCATAATATCAGTGCAGCTAATGGCAGTTTTTGTGTTAAGAAAAGAAGATATGAGTTGGCAATTCAGCTTCCTGCTGCCATAATGTGAGGGTGTCAATCTCTTTCCCTATTATATAAAACATTTATTTATATATATATATATATATATATATATATATATATATATATATATATATATATACACATTGCATTTCAGAAAAAAATATCCTTAAAAATGTATCCTTAATAATGTCAGTAAAACAGCTCTGCAATAATGTCATACCCATTCTTCTCTGTGTAATATCTCACAATTTCTTAACTCCCACATTGCAAACGGCATATCAAAATAGACATCCTACAGATTCCAGTCGTGTATAGCATTCAGTTCCAAATAGCGAAGACCAAACAGTATAGAGGTACCAAATAGCAAAATAGCATCTCATGCTAATTGATGAAAGCAAAAAAAACTCTTTTAGTTTCAGTTTCATTTTGATAACCTGATTTAATTCACCCCAGATGATTCTATAAAGTATGTATAAACTAAGACCTGAGGTGCACTTAATCTGCTCTTTCAAATTGGCAGGCCAGCAGTGTTCATCAGTTCTGGCCGGAGGTGCTGGTGGAGTCCAAAATGATTGTCCTAATTACTCCTAATTGTCCTAATGTCCATATCACTTCAAGGAGGGAGTATGATCCACTGCAAACCATTTCACAAGTGGATTTAGTGACACATGAACTGTGCCATACATATATGCTGCATGTAAACACACACACACAGACACACACACACACACGCTACTATGCATTCTATGGTAACTGCAGGATTTTGATAGCATTTCTTTTCTACTCTTTTTTCTGCTAAAAGATGCCTATTTCAATTGCATGCTTGGATGTGCAGGTGCTGATATAACCGCTGATCTCAAGGTTGTCCTCCTGGGCAAGACTGGATCAGGGAAGAGTGCAGCAGCAAACACCATTCTGGGGGAAGAGGTGTTCAGAGCAGAGATGTCATTTGATCCTGTGACACAGCGTTGTAAAGAGAAACAACGGAGGGTTGGGGAAAGAGCCATCACAGTGATTGACACTCCTGGTCTATCATGTCATCTTTCTGACAGACTGCGTACTCAAATTAAAAGATATTTAGATCCTGGACCACATGTTTTTTTGCTGGTAATCAGGCTGGATGACAAAATAACAGATGATGTAGTGAAGGCTGTGAAATGGGTCGAGGAGAATTTGGGGAAGGATGTTTTATGCTACATTATTGTACTATTTACTTATGCAGACCAGCTGCAGGGAACTTCACTTAGGGACTATTGCAGAGCCAGCAAATTTATCCGCACTCTGATCAACAGCTGTGGAGGAAGATTTCATTCATTTAGTAGTGATGGAAGCGACCATGATAACAACAGTCAAGTGCAAGAGTTGCTAGGAAAAATCGATGACTTGGTGTCTTGGAACGCAGACCAGGCGAAGTATGATTGCAGTTGGTACACAGAAGCACAAAGAATACTTGAAACTGAATAGCTGAAATGGAAAACTCATCCAATAAGGAGCGAAAGTAATGTCATCATCCCCCTGATAGCAATGTTCCAACCACTAATGGCAAAGTTAATGGGACTAAAATTACATTTCAATTCACACTCTAAAGTTAAGGCAATGCCTTCCATATGACATGCATGTCTGGCATCTCTATTACTTCTTATATGTCAATATTTCATATTGACAGGAAGTCAGCTTCTGCGATGTTTATGTATTTCTGGTTAGTGTGTAAGGTCAATTTGGCCAGATTTGGTTCAGATATTGGGTTACATTTGATGCTTTGTCAGCCTAAGCTCCAGCGATGATACTCTAGTCGCTGTGATGAATGCAAGAAAGTAGGTTTAAATTTCTATAAAAATACTAATATTAATACAGGCTTGCATCCATCGCATACTTATTCTTCTCAGTGAAATATCTCATTATCTCTAAACTCAAATGGCATATCAAAATAAATAGGAGAACCTCCCGATTCCAATAGTGTATAGCCTCTCTAACGTAATATAGCCTCTGATTGTCTGATTGAACAGTGTAGCTCCATCATAAGGGCAACCCGATGCTAAAATGACTTGCAGTCCAGATCTGTCACATTTTATGCATAATGAAACAGAAAACATGATGAAGAAGACATGTACCAGTTGGGCTGCTGAAATCATGACTAGGACAAGAAAGAACACACTTTTTATACAAAATCATCTTAGCAGTTAACGTAATCAACCTTTGATGTGTCATCCTTTTTATTGTTTTCAGTCCTACTCAACTTTTCCTGCCTTTTGCTGACACGTCAACTTTTTTGAAATTACCATAAATATCTCTTAACAATAAAGAACAACTGATTTCAACAACTGATATGTTGTCCTTGGACTAATCTTAAACAAATATGGTGCTTATATGATTTGAGAATTACTTCTGATTTAGCATTTACTTCTGATTTTACAGTTTAGCCAACGACCCAATTTTTTTTTTTTTTGGAGGATTCAAGATTCAATACTTGCATGCAGCTTGTGCAAGTTGCGAGGGATTTGCTTTCATGTGCTCATTGACAGGAGACAGAAAACACAAATGCTAGGTTAAAGTGACATGTGCAACTGTACAGTATGCAATAAATATGATAAAAGAAGTAACCCATAATCAGACATATTAAAAAAAAAAAGAAGGAAAAGAAAAGAATTGCTGTTGAAATTGTGCGTGCTCATTGGAGGAGCCTACTTTCATAAGGTGTTGGTAGGAGAGCTGTTTAGGAGTTTGATGGCTCTGCAGTATGTGCTGCAGTATATGCCTCACAACCATTTCCACTATGACAATCTTGTAACCAACATAGCAGCCACTGCAACTACCTTAGCAACCACCTCAAGTATGTTAGTTACATCCTAGCAACCAGCATGGCAACCAATGCAACCACCCTAGCAACAAATTCCACAATGACAACAAAACATCAAAGCTTAAAATGGTCCCCCACTCATGCCACATAGCTTGGTTTTCCATGATAGCCTTTTTATTGCTTTTTAATATTTTCTTTTTTATTATGCTTATGGTCAATGGACCTACTGAGGCCGATCCTTTTCAGGATCATATACACTGGTCTCCCACACATACCACAAAGCTTTATTTTCCAACATATGTATATTTTTTCATTATATAAATCTATTTAACAATGGGATCCTCTTTTCTGATTGGGCGTTGAGGTGGGAATTAACTTTGTATAACTGGTTACCTTTGAAGTAGATCTGAAAAATCTCAAATGCACTTATGCATGGTAACCATAACAACCGTAGTAAAGTATTTCACTCGGTACTTTCCCCCCTTAACGGTAGCTATAATAGATTATTTTCTGTAGTGCATGCACATGATTCCTTAATATAAAGAAAGTTATAGATAAAAATATATTCTAAGTACAAACGGAAAAAAAACAGATTAAACAGAATAACGGCCTTTGAGGTGACCAGTTCAGCGGAGGCAACCCTGCTCTGCTTGAGTCCTTCGCCTCACCATTATTTCCGTCAAACTGGTCACCTCGTCGGCTGTAATCATGTACATAATCCTTGGCCAGTTGACTGACACCAACCCCTTTCAGGATCATATACACACAGGTCCCCACTACATGCAACAAAGTGTGGTTTTCCAATATAATCTTTCACTGATTTTAAGACAGTTTTTCATTGTGGAGTGTAATATATTTATTCGATGAAAAATATTCTTCGTAAAAAACATTGGACATTGGACACTAGAGACAATTAGAAATTTATATTGATATGCTGTTTGCCATGTTTGAGATCATGAGATATTGCACCAAAAAACTATGTGTAAGATGTAGAGCTGTATTATTGTTGATGTAAAGTTTTGCTGCTTTATCACAGCAACTAGTGAGTTGCCGTGTTGGAATGTTGAGATCATGCAGTTTCACTTGATATCTGTGAGATATCCTCTGTGTGGTTTTACGGCTATGGGTTGTCACTATTTTGCCATACATGGTATTTTTTTTAGTGTCAGCGACAGATCAGAAGTGGCAAACCATGTCCTGTCCGACATTGGTCCGGACAAAAGGGCTACAAGGCAGCAGGACCTGACGGCGTCTGTGCTAGACTGCTGAAGACCTGTGCAGTGGAATTAGCTGTGCCTCTCCAGCAGCTCTTCAGCAAGAGTCTGCAGATGGGCAATGTCCCGACACTGTGGAAAACTTTTTGCCTGATACCTGTCCCCAAGAAAGTGCACCTAAAAGAACTCAATGACTACAGACCGGTTGCCCTCACCTCACACCTAATGAAGACCTTTGAATGTGTACTGCTGCTCAATCTACTCAAACCCCAGGTTTGCCATGCAGTGGACCCCCTGAAGTTTGCCTACCAAGAGAATGTGGGTAGAGGATGCTATCCTGTATCTTCTACACAGGGTGCACTCTCACCTGGACAAAGGAGGTAGTGCTGTGAGAATCATGTTTTTTGATTTCTCCAGTGCTTTTAATACCATCCAGCCACTCCCGTTGAGAGACAAACTGCTGAGGATGGGAGTGGAGCCTGGCCTGGTGACCTGGATCACGGACTACCTCACGGAACGGCCCCAGTTTGTCAGACTTGGGGACCTTACATCAGAGGTTGTGGTCAGCAGCACATGTGCGCCGCAGGGAACTGTGCTCTCCCCTGTATTGTTTACCCTGTACACCACTGATTTCAGCTACAACTCAGAGACTTGTCACATGCAGAAGTTCTCTGATGACACTGCAATCATGGGGTGCATCAGGGATGGACAAGAGGGTGGTGGGTGGGTGGTGCCAGGCTAATCAGCTGCAGCTGAACACCACCAAACCAAAGGAAATGGTGGGGGAGAGGAGAACCGTCCTACCGCTGGTGCCTGTCACGATTGATGGGGAGAATGTCGAGACAGTCTGCACTTACAAGTACTTCGGGGTCCACCTCGACAATAAACTGGACTGGTCTAGTAATTCAGACACACTCTACAGGAAAGGACAGAGCAGGCTCTACTTCCTCAGGAGGCTGAGGTCTTTCAGTGTCTGCAACAGACTCCTGCTGATGTTCTACCAGTCTGTTATGGCCAGTGTGCTCTTCTATGCTGTGGTATGTTGGGGTGGTAGCACTAGGAAGAGAGACATTGGACGTCTGGACAGACTGGGTCTGTGGTGGGCATGGAGCTGGAGTCTCTAACTACAATAGCCCAGAGGTGGACCCTGAGCAGGCTACACTCTATACTGGACAATGACCGCCACCCCCTACACACCATCTTCACCAATCAGAGGAGTTTGATCAGCAACAGACCTGGCCCTCTCCTCAGGACAGACAGGCTGTGGAGGTCCTTTGTCCCCAGGGCCATACAGCTGTATAACAGCATACAGAAGGAGCTGAGCATAATGGACTGGACTGCGTGTCTGTATGTGAATTTCCACAAGAATTAAAGCCTATTGCTCTAGAAGTTAAAGACAAAGAGGGCACAATGTTGTACACAGTTATTCAGTTGCACCTTCCAGGCTGTATGCGTGTGTAATTAAACACCACTGAATGCAGCCAAAATCTCATGTACCTGGGCAGAGAATAGATCTGATGACAGGGTGTTTGGATAGTAAATATTTACACTACTGACATGTTCTTATGGCTCCACCCTGCACCATTATACAAACGTTGACCTTTATGCTCCCATTCCCGTTGAAATGTGCAGACACTTCTGGAAAACACTATATTTATCTATACAGTAGATATAACTAAATTACTTTGTTCATATAACAAAATGACTATAATAGATACAACAAATTTGCTTGGATAGAATTTACAAACCCATTCCAAAAACATTGGATTGCTGTGCAAACTGTAAAAAAAAAAAAAAGCTATAATTTTCATCAATCTTACAACATATTTGTTTTAGAATAGTCCAAAGACAATATTAGTTGTTGAAACTGGAATGTTTCACTGTTACATTGTCATTAAAAATTTAAAGCCAGCAAACTGAGGTATATATATATGAAGAAAAAAAAACCTTTGGGAGATCTAGCAAATCTAGCTTTCCCAACTTTGTTCTGAGACATGTTGCAAGTATCTAATTTCAAATGAATGTATATTCCCCCCCAAACTAGAATGTGCATTTTTGAGTGCGTGGGAAAGTTAACATGCTGGGTGAGGTCGATGCAGTTTAACATATTGAGGAACTTATTAGCAAAGTTTTAGTTGAGTTAACACACACACACACCATATATATATATATATTAAAATCACTCAAAACCAGTATGGATTAATACATAGGGCAAACAGAAGATAGTAAGTCAGCAAATTAATTTACAAAAGCAGACCCCAAGCAGACCCCAAAAGGGGTCTGTAGCTAAGTAAAATAAGTTATGATCGGCTAGCAGAGAATTTCAGAGCAAAAGATTCATTCAAAGGCTGAAAATCCTGCAGGGGTACACACGCAACCTTTAAACAGGAACGCAGACAGTCACACAGACAGTCCTCCCCCATGCCCAGTCAAACAAAAGATTGTGCATAGTCCATGGGATGAAGTTGGGACATGCCTCGAATGCATGTCAGATCACATCTACAGGATATCTTAAATCATGTATTCGTATCAGGGGCGCAGATGGGAGTTCAGATTGACCTTGATCCGTCCCCCCCAGCATATCAAAACAAAAAGTTTTGTGAGATCCTGCCAATAAGTATCGTATTATCAAATAGACTGCTGGAAATAATACGCTGTAAAACACAGAAAGACAGTTGTTGTCACAGCTCCTCCTCATTCAACTGCATGCAGCCTGGGGCGCAGAAAGGGGGGGGGACACGTAGATTCAGATTGACCTCGATCCGTCCCCCCCCCAGTTACAGAGCTAAAATATATATATAGGTCTGATATGTATAATAACTCAGACTCCTGTTTCAGGGTCTAAAACGTTTTATCTACCCCTACTTACATTGTTTGTTTTTTGAAAAAAAGCAGTAATGGTGTTTTGCTTTTTTGACTTTTTCATAACTCTGGCAATGTGGTGGTGACTAATAATTGAGCTCCTTCTAGCAGCACCTGTGTTTTCTAAGGGGTCCTGAAACTTAGGAGCTGCCTAATTGGTGCCTGTCAATGGTCAGTGGTATTGCCACTACAAGTTTGACAGGCACCAATGAGGCAGCTCCTAAGTTTCAGGACCCCTTAACATTAATGAAAACACAAGTGCTGAGCCTGCTAGGAGCTCGATGGTAAAAGAAAAAGCATATCCAGGTTTTCATGTAAGGTATGTTAAATAAAACATTTTAGACCCTAAAACAGGAGTCTGAGTTATTATACATATATATATATATATATATATATATATTAGCCCTGTAACTGGGGGGGACGGATCGAGGTCAATCTAAATCTGGGAGGGGACACGTCCCCCTCGCCCCCCCCCCCATCTGCGCCCCTGGCTGCATGCAGTTGAATGAGGAGGAGCTGTGACAACAACTGTCTTTCTGTGTTTTACAGCTTATTCATTCCAGTAGTCTATCTTATAATAGTAGGCTATGCCTTACATGCCTGATCACCTTACAATTTCTGATAGCATCATTTGTAATGGGGGGCATAGTCTTTAGGAGCAGCTAACAAACTAAGAAGAGATGCATTTGGGATTTTTGTACTGGGGGCGTCAAAGCTGTCAGCACCCTGCCCCTTTGTGCAAAGCATGTTTTATTTACTCATTTTCAGCATACTAATTCTTTGAGAAAACAGAAAGAGCCCTATGTCAAAGAAAAAAAACCCCAAAACAATAGAATGTAATAAACGTTTTGAAATAATTCACTTTCCACTGAGTGTGCCTTGCAAACATGCTAAGAATATACTGTATATACATAAATAAAAATGTAAAAATAAGTAGTCTACATGAGTTTTAAATAAATTCACTCCAATGCAGGCAAACAAATGTCCTGTCCAAAAACAGATTAAACAAAGGACCCAAAAACCTTGCTCTTCCTTTCATTCCCCTGAACATACTGCTGGGCAATTTCTAGTCAACCATGTGTTTAGTCTCCGTAATCCACTGAAAGCTCTTGGGTGCTCCTTCTGTGAAGCGCCATGAGACAATACTATTGTAAAAGGCGCTGTATAAATAAAACTGAATTGAATTGAATTGAAACTGCGTTCTGCCTCAGCAGATGATATGGGCACCACCATCAACTTTTTGTTTTGATATGCTGTAGATGTCAGGGGTGTAGTCTACGTGATACGCAGTCATCTACTGTTTATTTGCATGGCATGTCTTCCATACGGGAAAGTGCCCGCATAGTCTGATGTCTCACAAGGGAGGCGAATGGTGCCAGTAGGGAATGCGCACTTTCACTTTCACATAGGCTGTTTTGGATTAATTTAGGTGTTCACTATGGATAGGCTATTGTTTAACTGACATGCATGAAACGTGCGTGCACTCTGTTTATACAGAGGACTGCTCTTGCCTCTCCATAGGGCGAGAATATCACGGCTACGTTGCGCTAATATGCTATAGGTTGCATTTATCGGAGAATGTCAAGAAAACAAAAAGTAGCGATTTAACCTGGACTGGGGTTTTAAGTTTATAATTCTATGGTGATTACGTTAAGTGACGCTGATTTCTTGATGATCGAAAGGAATTCCAAGGGGTCCTTTGGGTCCATTCAGTAACGTTTGTTGAGTGATTGGATGGTTTCAGAGATTGTTGATAGGTATCTTTGCCTAGCCTATGTTTTACTGGATATACGCAAACCCATGATCTTACCAGGTGGTTATGGCGTAGGCTACCCACGTAGACTACACCCCTGACATCTACAGCATATCAAAACAAAAAGTTTTGTGAGATCCTGCCAATAAGTAGCGTATTATAAGATAGACTACTGGAAATAATAAGCTGTAAAAAACAGAAAGACAGTTGTTGTCACAGCTCCTCCTCATTTAATTGCACGCAGTAGCAGTAGCCTAGAATGGTGTCTGTTGGTCCATAAACCTAAAAAAGAAAAATAAATCGTTTGCGAGATCTCGCAAAATTACCTACGGTTTTTTTTTCAAGGCATCTCGCAGCCACCGTACAAAGCCATTTTGTGCGCGGCTTGAAAAATGTGAAATGTGATGATCTTCAGGTTTTGTAAATAGGACTTACAGGAGAAGGACTAGCGTGCGGTTTCTCGCAAAGTGGAGTGTTAACAGCGCCTGTGTTTGTATATCTGAGCAGCTGAAATTAGCCTTCTTTTGCTGTGGCTTGGTACATTCTCCTTTTAAAACTATGTGTAGGACCAACATTTGATGACAAATGTTTTGAATTTACCTGCTGTTTAAAAGTGAAAGTGCGCTCTTCTACACAAATATGGGGGAAGACGTATCCCCTCTTCCATAACTTGAGCGAGACCTCTGCAAGCTGATTAAAAAGAAGACACATCTTGCTGTGAACTAGTTGCTGTGAATATTTGTGTGTTATGTCCTTATATTACGGGCTACTATTGTCCTTGTCACCATCTTTATCAAAGTATAGGGTCTCCATGGTCTGTATTGTTTACACAAATCACAGTGACACAAATGTCAACCTGCCAAAGACTTTAAGATGTGGAAAGAATGCCTATTTTGACATAGGAATGAGCTTGTTAGGAAACACTTCCCTCTAGTGACAACACTGAATATTACATTCATTAAAGTACATAAAACTATCAGCCACTGTGTTGTTTATACTCAGATCAAATCTGCTAACAGCAAACACATTTCTTGAATTAAAATATTGGTGAAAACAAAAAGCCAGACGCCGTTTCAATTCCATCAGTTCCAACTTTGAGTTTTACCTTGTAATCTGTAATCAACAGGGCATGGTGAAAGGGTATGGTCCTTGTCCTTGTTGTGAGTGGTACTGAGGCAGTATTGAAAAAAAAATGGCATAGAAGATTAGAAGTGAACATTAGAAGTCGAGTTCTGTGTTGACCTGTTGACCTTGTTGACCTTGACTGTGTTGAGGATCTATTTAGATGGTGTTTATTTGACATAAAGTGGTCCCTGTTAACACTGTGAACTGAGACTGCAAATGTCTGGCTTCAAGTATCATTTGTGTCCACTAGATGGTGCTAATTACTATAAAACTCTCTCATTGGACCATGGGATTGTCAGGAAGCCGTTGACAACTATTAACCATTGACACAGCAGTATTTGTGCTCCTGATAGCAAGATGCTGGCAGTCCCCTTCCACAGTGATACCGTAGCTTTCACAGTTCCTGACACTTATTTTCAACAGTAGTGATCAGGGCACAGCCTGCACAACATCCCAAGGAGCCAGGGTGTTTTTTTAGTTTTTGTAATATTATATTTTAATATTATATTTATTATGATATATTTTTTTCTAGCCAGTGCATATCAAGACATGTCTCACACATAACCCATTAGCCTCACATTCAGGTAATTCTGTAGCTACAAGTTTGCATATAGCAGACAGAAATATCTAGAGCCTAATAATGATTGATATGGATATCAACACGCATAGTAAGGTGAGGTCAAGTGATAACTTTATTACAAACACCCAAAATACAAAGAAAAAAAAAAGGTAAAACTTTCTATGAACCCAGTATTCATAAAGAATTATAAACCCATTTATAAAAGGGAGATAATGCATTCATGAAGTTATAACTAATGTCATTAGTGTTTATAACTATACATTGCAATGACTGTGCTTGTAAGACATTATAATGTTGTCTTACAAGCCTTTACAACTTAAAGTGTCTCAAAGCATTATAAAGCAATATAAAGTTTTAATTTGTTGATTGTCCTTTTATATTCCCGATTGCTCAAGCCAAATAATGAAGAGTTAAAAGTGCTCAGTGGATACTCAAGGTAAAGTGATATGAACACATAATTACTCATAAAAATCAATATGGCCAAAAACCATTACAGACAACAAGTCCAGCGGTATGTTTCCCTATAGTATCAAAAGGCCAAAGATGCTTAAAAGGCTTTGTGACACTTCAAGTTGTAAATGCTTATACGATAACATTATACTGCTTTATGAGTACAGTCATGAGAATATATAAACTGTTATGAATACTAATGCCGGGTGGCATGCTAGCCACTGGGGGGTTAATTTGAGTAAATATTTAAGATGAAAGGAAAAGCAAAATAATAATAATAATAGTAACAATAATAACAATAATAACAATAATAATAATAACAATAGTAATAATAATGTTTTTAATTGTAAATTGTAAGACTTTTTTGTAAGATTTTCATCATTGTGATATGTTTTTCCCCTTGGTTTGATATAGGATCTATAGTGGCACAATCACATGTTTACACTGACAATGTAAGATGTTATAATGTATGCATTTGAGGTAATAACACTGATGTTATGATATGTTATGATTTGTGTTAAACATGTGGAAAATAAACATTGTATATTTTATTTTTCAAAGAGTGTCAATAGTTTTGATGTTGTGTTTGTGTGACAGTTGATGTTGCATTACATGTTTGTTTTTTCTCCACATGGTATCCAAACAAACTGATATTTTTTGTGACCTCTTGTGATGCTGAAATATCTTAATATCAGTGCTGAAATGAGGATATTTCATCTCTCAAGTTAACAAATTTAACAGAGTGATTACCAGCTGTAGGCTGTAACTTTTTCAAGATAATCAGATAACCCATAGTTTCTGGAGGTCTGCCAGGTAGGCCTAAGTTGAATGGTGCCACCTCACCAAAGGTAATCTAGGTGTGTCTACAGGGATAACAAAATGGAAGAAAAGATGAGCTTATGCCTAAGACAAAACAAGGATGGCCGTTTCATGATCAGTTAGCTTAACTGGGACGGTGATAAAAAGAGCTTCCTTTTTTGCCCAGTACAGGCTTCACTGCTGTTTGCCCAGTACAGGCTTCACTGCTGTTTGCCCAGTACAGACTTCACTGCTGTTTGCCCAGTACAGGCTTCACTGCTGTTTGCCCAGTACAGGCTTCACTACTGTTTGCCCAGTACAGGCTTCACTGCTGTTTGCCCAGTACAGGCTTCACTGCTGTTTGCCCAGTACAGGCTTCACTGCTGTTTGCCCAGTACAGGCTTCACTGCTGTTTGCTAGTTTTTCTTTTTTGCTATTTGCTGTTATTTTCTCCATGTTTTCCTTTTCACTATGCAGAAAATGTTACAAATTTGATCTGTTAGTGAACCATTTTTGCACTTGTATCTTTATAAGGAAGCAGCACTGTACCTTGCTGTTAGACCCTTTTTCCAGAATCATATAAGGCCATCCATACCATAATTATTCATCATTACAATTCTGGCATATGGATGGTAACATATTTTGCATATGTTACATATTGGGTCGGACTGGGAACAATATTCGGCCCTGGCAATTGTTCTCTCGGTCGGTACCAAGTTCATATAATATTAAGGATTATATATTATTATATATATATTATTAATTTAAATCATCTGCTTAATTTGACCTGAAGCTGCGTCCGTCTCAAAGCCCTGACAATGAATTGAGCTGGAGAGGAAGTGAGTCTAAAGTTTGCACATGTATGTGCACATCCCCGCTCACCAGCTGAATAAAGGCTCATTCTTATTGTTTTCACCATGCACATACACTCATATTAGCCCAAACACATACACACACACACACATATACACACACACAAACGCACATTTGCATACAGAAACCCCATAAGTGCAACATAGCTCTGTGATGTGTGTGAGAATGTGCCCTAAGGGATAAACAGACATGCGCGTGTGTACACACACACATGCATACAGAAACCCCATAAGTACAACATAGCTCAGTGCTGTGTGTGAGAATGTCCTCTAAGGGATAAACCCACGTGCGCATGTGTACACACACACACAAACACACACACACACACACACACACACACATATGCATACAGAAACCCCATAAGTACAACATAGCTCTGTGCTGTGTGTGGGAATGTGCCCTAAGGGATAAACCCATGTGCGCGTGTATACACACACACACACACAGACTGACAGAGAGAGGAACCCCATAATGAGGCAGTAGTCCTGTCCTGGGACAGCACAGTACACATTACACTGTAATCACTGACGCCATATTCACCCCGCAATATGTGCGTTCGCAGTACATAGGTGACCAGACCGCTCCCGTGCTGTCCGTGTGAAATAGAAACAAGTTCTATTTTTCCATGCGTGACATGCGTGGCATGAGGCCGTCTCCATAGACTTTAAATGAGTGCATCGGCAGCCAGTTCGTGCAGGAGACCGTTTCTGATATGAATGCACAGATGCACACGCGTCATGAATGGACAGCAATGGTTACGGGCCACAAACCCGCCGATTGCTGTGTGAATGAAGCCTGATGCTTCGCAACAAGTCTTCCTATTGTTTTTGCCTTGAAAAAAGATATGCACACAGTGGGATATCAGACCATTCCCTGATATACTGAGCAAACCGCAAGAGCAAACTGAGTCATTGTTTGTCACAACTAACACACACACACACACACACACATCTCTCTCTCTCTCTCTCTCTCTTTCTTCTCTCTCTGTCTCTCTTTCTCTCGACCCCCTTCCTTCAACTAACACACACTCACACACATCTCTCTCTCTCTCTTTCTTTCTTCTCTCTCTGTCTCTCTTTCTCTCGACCCTCTTCCTTCAACTAACACACACACACACACACACACATCTCTCTCTCTCTCTCTCTTTCTTCTCTCTCTGTCTCTCTTTCTCTCGACCCCCTTCCTTCAACTAACACACACTCACACACATCTCTCTCTCTCTCTCTCTTTCTCTCGACCCCCTTCATCCTCTCTCACACACAGCCACACAGATAACAGACACTTAAGACATGCAGAGGCGTTTCATGCATTATGACGCCTCAAGGGGGCAGATTCAAACGTGTGATGACAATACATTGTTATTGTTACATTGTTTTTACATTTAGCAGATGCTTTTCACCAAAGCGACTTACATTTGTCAACTGTCAGTTGCTTAAAGGCCAGTCTCTGCTAAAGCAAGTTAGGGTTAAGTGCCTTGCTCAAGGGCCCAACTGGGCAGCCAGGATTTAAACCCAAAAATTTCCAGGCTACTAGCATGCTAAACTAGATTCCTTAACCACTAGGCTACCACTGACCAATATAGTCAGATAAGCATTCAAATCACTGGGTGAGTGTGTGTGTTTGTGAGTGTGTGTGTAACATATGTTAATGTCTGTGTGCGTGTGTGCGTGTGTGCGTGTGTGCGTGTGTGTGTGTGTGTGTGTGAATTTTGATGTGTGTAGTCTGGTTTTAACATGTGTTTTTATGTGTGTGGTCTTTGTCGAGCTGTCCAAACGTTGATCCTGTTGAAACGGTTACTTCTGCTGAGAGGCAGACAGAACATGTGCAGGCATGCACTTGCGTAATAACACACCTGTCTGTGAAGATCAGGTGCACTGAGACAGGTGGCACTAACGGAACAAAACTGTGTGTGTGTGTGTGTGATGTGTGTTCACATACAGCAGGCCTATAATAATGTGTTGGCTACATAATGAAGCAGAGGAGGTGGGGTGCTGATCTGTCAGCATCTGTTCTGAAACACATGAATAGCAGGGCAGTCTCACATGTGGGACATTTGGCATATCAGAACATCCTAAGGTTCAGAACAGAACCATTAGTTAGCATGTTAAGCTACAGCAGAAACATTTTTTACTCATGACAATGCTACATCAGTGTTTATGTGGATGTGTGTGTGTGTGTGTGTGTGTGTGTGTGTGTGTGTGTGTGTGTGTGTGTATGTATGTGTGAACATGATTGTCTGTGTGTGTGTATTTCTTTATGACATTCTTACATGTGTGTGTCTCTATGGATATGTTTGTGTGTGTGTGTGTGTGTGTGTGTGTGCACGTGTGTGTGCGTGCGTATGCGCACGTGGCTGCATACATAAGTGTGTGTGTGTGCGTGTGTGTGTGTGTGTGTGTGTGTGCGTGTGTGTGTTTGCATGCGTGTGCGCATGTGGATGCATACATACGTGTGTGTGTGTGTGTGTGTGTGTGTATGTCATGTCCGGAGGCTTCATTATTGTCAGGTGCATCTGAGTGCCTCCTGGGCACCAGAAACTGTCTCTAAACCCCGCCCACTGAGAGAGAGACATACAGAGAGTGGAAGAGAGAGAGAGAGAGAGGGAGGGAGAGAGCATACAGGTGCTTCAGGATAAGCACAGAACAGGTGTGTTCCCTCACTGGTGAGTGCTAACATTGCATTCAGTAGTTCTATGGCCACCAGAAGAATCTTTTAGATTTACCTGTGGATCGGTCACCCATTGCTCCGCTGAAACATCTCTGGGTAAGTCTCCAGTAAGCCTTTTTTTTTTTTAAGTTAAAAGTGCTTATGAAGGTTTTGACCTTATCCTTTTTTAAACTATTTTAAATCAGGCAGGGAACATCATTGTTATAAGAATATGTGTATAAGTGACAGGGTGTGTGTCTGTGATGTAGAGGCATTTTTGTCTGGTGACATTCCGTGATAAAAAAAATCAACTAATTTATAGAAAAGAGAAAATCCTGGCTATATGACAACAAATGTATCGGAAGTGAATCGCATCTATGAATTTATAAAAGCAAATGCTATATTTATAAGTTCTCAGTCAAACAGCATGAGATATTCAACATGAGAAATAGAAAAACAGCAGTAGGGGTGTGTTGTTATTAGCGGTTTGACTAGTTGCTGCTACTCCCAGGTCTTGTTCAAACACACCTGACCTGACCAGACAAACCAGATGTGCTCCTTACCTGAAAACTCACCTGTTGTCTCACCTAGAGAGGTTTAGCCTCTTCCACTTTTCCATGGAGAGTCTTTCAATTTGTATGGAGAGCGGATGTTATTGTTTATTTGGTGGAAGTTGATTGTTTTCAGATATGTCTCACAACCTGTGTCTGTGGATATAAGAAAGCAATGGTTTGAAAGAGAATTACAATACTGTTCAAGTGCAATTTGTAAAGGGAATTGCAGAACATAACATTCAGATGAAGAATAGATGTGAGACTGGTATGTTAAACAACTAAATGTTGTTTAACATACCAGTTAAACAACATTTACAACTGATACCTGATACTTTTTTATATTTTGATTTAGAGACAGATGTGTTTAGTGGAGATAGCTGTTGTCATGGTAACAAAGCCCTGCCCACTCCACCCATCACCCATATTTGGAGAGTATCACAGAAAGAATGCAAGGCTAACGGGTGTCGCCCACGGAGACTGGCGGAACTCGAGAGACAACTTCTTAAGAAAACATGAGAGTCAAGCCAAGGGGGGAAAACAGACAGAGAAAGAGAGACAGAGAGAGAGAGAGAGATGGAGAGAGAGAGAGAGAAAGAGTACAACACAATTCCTTTCACCTCCATTATGATTCATGAAAGTCTGGGAGAATGAAAAACAAAAGTAGTGAACCTCATGAATCTTAAGAACACTTTTTGGGAAATCATGTCACTATTTATTTTTGTTTGTTTGTTTTGTTTGTGTCTTTAATCAGATAGAACAGTAGAGTGTGAAAGGAAATTAACGGGAAAGAGACAAATGGTCAGAAAATGACCTCTGGTCAGAATCATACCTAGGTCCCCAACTGTGCCATAGCATCCTGAATAAATCATTTACGTTATTTTAACACAGTGGATTTGAAGCAGTACTTAGCAGTCTTAACGCTTCCACAAGTTTGGGGGAGGGGAGGCTAATCCATTTCTGACTCAATGGTATCAACCAGGAGATTTAGCCTCTGTGAGAGGGAAAGGAGCACACTGAGTATATGAGTCACATGGATGTTGAAAGGCACAGTTTGAAGCGAACGAGAGTATAGCCAATACATTTCATTAGAATGGAGGAAAAGAGAAGACAGAGAAAAAATTCATTGCTAAAATAAATTTGTGTGTGTGTGTGTGTGTGTGTGTGTGTGTGTATGGGTGTGCATGTATGTGCATTTGTTAGCACCTTGATTAGATCAATACCTCAGCTAGTCCAATGCAAATCCTATGCCTCTGGCTAAATGCAAAGCAGACAGATCACTCCCCCTCCTTTGCATAATGCCCATGTGTGTGGCTATGGTGTTAGGTCTGTCTATACAGTGCTGCCAAGAGTAACTGCTAACTGCTACATAATGATAACACAACCAGTGCCTCAGGACACACAGTTCTGAGAGATATGCTGGCCATGAGGTATTCTTTTACGTACATCACTACAAAGGTGTTGGTAAAATGTCTTATGGCATATACGGAAAATATCAGTAAACTAACATTTTACTGACTTTTGGAAGCACTTGCACATTTGTTTTTAAAGCTGAATTTCAGTTTCCTCAAAAAGGCTTTCCCATCTGTCATTCTCTTCGGTTGTCTTTTTTCATACAATTTTTGTTCCCTCTCCTATGTGATTTCACTGCTTTTCTTGCTTTCTCCTTGTCAGTGAGATGACACTTCAATATCATATCATGATTGTCAGTGAGACTATACTTCAATATCATATAATGATTGTCATGATTGTCAGTGAGACTATACTTCAATATCATATCATGATTGTCATGATTGTCAGTGAGACTATACTTCAATATCATATAATGATTGTCATGATTGTCAGTGAGACTATACTTCAATATCTTATCATGATTCTCCTGATTGTCAGTGAGACTATACTTCAATATCTTATCATGATTCTCATGATTGTCAGTGAGACTATACTTCAATATCATATCATGATTGTCAGTGAGACTATACTTCAATATCATATCATGATTGTCATGATTGTCAGTGAGTCTATACTTCAATATCTTATCATGATTCTCATGATTGTCAGTGAGACTATACTTCAATATCATATCATGATTGTCATGATTGTCAGTGAGACTATACTTCAATATCATATCATGATTGTCAGTGAGATAATACTTTAGTATCATATCATGATTGCCATGATTGTCAGTGAGACTATACTCCAATATCATATCAAGATTGAAGATTATCTAAAAATGTGTCAAATACTCCTTAACCCCCCCCCTCCCCCTCCTTCCCAGTCACAACAATTACTAACCATCTGGTTTCTCTCTCTGTCTCTGTAGACAATTACGTCTGTCTCAACAAGAAGAGGTTGACCAGAAGATTCAGATTGCAGATTCATGCACCTCATACAAAAACACACACTTTACCACCACCTGAGACACACAAACACACACACACTCTAGACACACACATACACACACATACACTCCAGACACACACACACACACATACACACACATACACACACTCCAGACACATACACACACACACACACACACACACACACACACCAACTCCCCAGAGATGGGGGGCGGGGATGAGAAGAAGCTGCTGAGGCTGCAGCAACGTAAGCCTAAGAGGCCTCACTACATCCCCCGCCCGCCGGGGAAACCCTTCAAGTACCACTGCTTCCAGTGTCCCTTCACCTGCAACGAGAAGACACACCTGTTCAACCACATGAAGTACAACCTCTGCAAGGACTCTGTCGCCCTCATGGTCAAGCTGGGCAGAGACACACGGCCAGCGAAAGGTCCAACCACCGCCTTCTCTACCCCTATTGCCAAATCCATTTCCTTTGAAGATGGTGAAAGAAAAAGTTCTGGAAAGGTGCACAAAAAAAGGGGTGGCTCAACGGATTCTGCCGAAGACATGCAACTTGACAAGACAGCATTGCCTTGTGGTGGTGAAAGTGGTGGTAGAGAGCTGAAGACAAAACTCCCCCGTTCCGAGATGGTTCATTCTGAGCAGGGTGTCTCAGAGAATAAGGGAGATCAGCAGAGAGAAGATATGTTGGGGCAAAATGGGGGAGCACCTCAACTGCCTAAGGCAGTTAACAACAAGACCTCCAGTGTTGAGGGCTCAGGTAACAAAAAGGTAGAGCGACCCAACATCGGCTGCTCTGCCTTCAGTCCAGTCTCTGCCCACCATCATGAGAACAAGCACGTCACATTGTACACTAAAACTCAGAGCCCAACTGAACAGTCACCCTTGCCTCGTCCAGTCCCTCAGATCTTTACCCCGACCCCAGTTTGGGCGATGCCACTACCAAGCCCTTTCATGTCTACTCACGTCAGTCTTGATCATAGACCTGTGTTTGAGGGCAAAGAGATGGATTCCTCTCCTCATCAACCTCTCCCTCCAGGGTATCCTCACTATACCACACAAGAGCCAATCCAAACCCCCCATTACCAATCATACTTACTGCCCCCAGTTTACCATAGCCAGTCAGCCTCTACCTTCCAACAGGGACCACCTTACTTCCTGAATACCAACAGGCGCCACTCTATGTTGCCTGGGCAACTGTTGCTGGGAGAGAAGGAGCCCTATAAGTATGGGCATGGCGACACCACTCTGCCTTATGGTCTGTACCACACCTTGAGTCAAACACGCTCTCCCCCTCACCTTTCCCCTTTCCCCTACAAAGAAATGGTTCACTCTAGCTTGGGTGCCTACTCAGCACCCCTGGATGTTCCTCCAGGGTATTTGTACAGCCACCTCCAGAGGCCCACCACTGGGTACCTTGCAACCCAAGAAGGTGAGCCCAAACCTGGGGTGAATGGTACCCTGGAGGTGGGTGAGGTGAAGACACCCCAGATGAGCCCAAGGGTTGGTTGTGCTGCTTTGGGATGCCCAAGCCAACCCAGTGCCACAGATCTCACCCACAGAGATTCCAACTCGCAGCAGCCACTGCAACGGGATGTGGCCTCAAGTCAGGACAACCAGTTGAACAGAGGAATTCTCAAGTCGCAACCTGACAGAAGTATGAGGAGCCATGTTGGTGAATCAGGTCATCAGCATCCAGAAGTGGATCCAGAAGTTAAAACTAGGTGAGAAGATGAAAAAGATTTGAAAAAACGGTTTCATATTTGTTTATATGAACTCGGTAACTAACTAGATTTTGTTTTTTCCCTAGGTCAAAGTCATCTATACAACATGAAGAGAAAGATAGACCAGATAATGAAAACACTGAAGAGGATGGTGAAGATGTCCCACTGGATCTGTCCAAAATGGACCGGATTGGTGACAATGTGGGTAACCTCCAGAACAGTAGGGGGCACTGTGCCCAACAGCCAGAACTCCCCTTGAATCTTTCTCTAAAAGAATCCCCCGACACAAAAAGCCCCTCACCCTCCTTACCTCCCCAGGTGGCTATGAACACACCTCTGACAGGGGTTCTGCCCATGGACATATACTATGCTTACAAAACTGACTCAGCAGAAGCCCAGAAACAATCAGCAGCTTTTGCTCTCTGCCAGCTGTCCCAGTCACTCCATCCTGTGACAGCCATGCACAGTACAATGATTGGCTTTAATGGAGTCAAAGAGGTCGCCACCCAAAACAACAAGAAAGCCACTTCAGTCAGCTTCCTCTCCAACATAAACAACCCCATGCCACACCAAAAACCTTCAGCTTATCCTAATCTCTGTTCCTTTACCAGAAGCTCTGTTGGTAGCACTACTGTTGACCAAGCAGATATCTTACACCAGAATCACACTGTTTCAACTGAGTGGAAGACAAACAAGAGCTCTGCTCATTTCAAACAAATGATTGCATCCTCTACCTATGGGAATGTAGCCAAAAATGACTTGACTGCTTCGCTCACCAGCCTAAAACCAACCACCACCCAAATGGACAGCGGGGTCTTCAAGGCCTCAACCAGCCCTTCTCATCCCTCTGATATTGGCCAGCAGCAGCTCTCAGCCCCAACAACTCCCCACAACACTCTCCTCAACATGGCTGGACTCCCACACAGCTCCATAACCACTTCTGCCCCGCCATCATCCACCAGCCCCGTAATTAAAACACATCCCAGCCCACCTGCACCTGTCAACACCCCTGCAGTCACCCCCACCCCCATGCCCACCCACACATCAAGGAGCCCTTCAACTAAGTCACTGCTCAATGCAGCTACACCATCATCGAACTCATCAACCAACAAACGGTCAAAGGCAGCTAGATCTCTCCACTCCAGCCACTCATCAGCCAGCCCGTCAACCCAGAGGCCTGCTGGGAATCGTCACAACATCCATACTGAGGCACCTATCAGGAGATCGACACGGCAACAGGCCAAACAGAACGCTAGGGTAGGGAAGGGAGGGGCTTGTAACACAGTTAGCCAATCGAGCTCAAAGAGAGTGAGAGACTCCAGCCCCATCAAGAGAGAACTGAGGAAGAGGACTCGTTGATGACAGCGGGCTGTTTGAAAGATTTGCACTGTATCCTTTGTTTTTTAATCCTCTGCCAAGGAGGTTATGTTTTCACCGGCATTTGTTTGCTGACATTTTCTGACAACATGGGTATTAGGCAAATGAATTAATGATAAAATTTTGGTGGTGATCCAGAACACCGTCTGGAATTTGTATTTCGTCAGTGACCTTATATTGCCTTGGTAGATTTCTGCACTTGCTGAGTGCTGTTCTAGATTTTTAGTGGATTGGTGAGTTATTACAAATAGACTGAAGAAAGACTTTTGAAGTTTTACAGTCAGTTTCAGTGCATAATAAACACCTGTGCACATATGTGTGGATGTATGTTTTTACCTGTGTTTATTCAAATGTAAATGTATGTTCAAAAATAAGTTGTGAATGAATCTTGTGACATGTTTATTGGTGTATGTGTAAAATAAAGTGTTTCTATGGACTTAAATCTATATTCTTCTACTGTATATATCACTATCTAATCACACACACACCAAGCTCAGCACATAAGTATTGATTTAGTTCTGCCTTACTGAACCGCTTCCTTCTCTTCCCCCCCAAAACACAACCCCCCCCATCAAATACAAACTTTTTATTCTATCATTCTCTTAGAAAGTCCCTCTCCCTATCCCCCCTCTCTCTCTCTTTCACACACACAATTTCTCTCAGGCACACAAAACACTATTCTCCCTCTCTCACACACACACACACAATCTTTCCCTCTCTCAAGCACATGGACAACAGGTGCATCAGGAACCTGCTCGACCAAGAAACAGTTATAAATCTTTACAGGTAGGGGCCTGCCTGTGGTACCACTGACAGGCACAAACCCAACACACACACACACACACACACACACAAAGTCACTACTCATGCACAAACTCAAGTACAACAACGGTAACCTAACTGCAAATTACTATTTGTAGTTGACCAAAAATTGTTGACAATCACACACACACTTACTACTTCCTGATTATTTATCATTCAACTGTTCAAGCAAATACAACAGTAGACATAGTATGAAATACTAACGCCCTCTTCTGGTAAAATGGCAGCATTGCATTTTTATTCCCCCATTTGAGTGTTTATTTTGATAATGTCTGTAAAGTTCAGATGTTGACCCTCCGTCCTTGACACACACAATCACAAATAAAAAATGCATATGCTTCTGTATGCAAATACTCTCTCCTACATACACACACTAATAGTGCGTTTCTCACACTGTCAGGTTGCTTGTCCTGATCTTCAGCTGGCAGGAGAAGAGGAAGTGTGTGTGTGTGTGTGTGTATGTTGGTGTGTGTGTGTGTGACAAAGGAGGGGTGGGGGGGGGTGGTAGAAGAGAGGAAATGATCAATTTAAAATAAATAGACAGACAGACTATTCCATGCTCTACTTTCTATGTAATTTGGGTTGTTTTGCTTAGGTAATGCAAACGCACTTATGTCATCCCAAGGCATTGAACTGGACTGAAAAGTCTGAGACAGGATAGATGGGGGGGGGGTCAGTCTTTTGTTTGGTAGAATTGACTGTAGGCACAAAGCAGATGCAAACCACATTCATTTATTGGTGCTTCCATAACTGCACAGAGTACCACACTTAGGTTATATTTCCAATGAGCAACTTGTGTACGTGTGTGTGTGTGTGTGTGTGTGTGTGTGTGATAGAGAGAGGGAAGAAAGAGTGTTTTGTGTGCGTGTGTGTGTATGAGAGAGAGAGAGAGAGAGAGAGAAGAAAAAGGGAGAGCGAGAGAGACATAGAGACATTGAGCGTGTATGTGTGTGTGTGAGAGAGAGACAAAGAGAGAGCGAGAAAGAGAGAGATAGAGTGTGTGTGTGTTCTACTAGTCTGTTGAACACAATCACAAATCGCACAGCTCAAAGCAGGTACACCTAAGGCTAGTAGAAGTCCTGACCTGTGTTCTTCAGACGGAGACACACAAATTCTATCCATCCATGTGTTTTGTTTATTAAATTTTTCAATCTGTCTTTTTTTATTTGTTCTGTGTTTCCTCTTGGCTCAGTTGAAGCCATGCACGTGGCTTCTCATTGGCTGATGGACAGTTCCAGCAAGCATGTCATTGGCCATGTGAGTTTTGATTGGGTGGTGCCCCTGAGACCCCGCCCAACCCCCTTCTCCTTAGACATGATGCATCGAGGGATGGCGGGGCGTGTGGGAGGGGCCAGCTCCCAGTGCACTGTGGGTCTGCCGGTGAGACAGGCACGTGATTGGTGGTTGTGTGAGGGAGTGGGCGGGGAAAGAGGAGGGGAGGGGTTTACAATCTGAGACGAGGTCGACTGCAGACGACCCTTGAGATGAAGATTTAAAAAAACGTGGGGGACGAGGAAAGAGAAAGATAACAATAAAAAACACTAAAATTACAAGAAAAAAAAAAGAAATGAGAAAAAGGACAAATGAACAAAAGTGGATAAAAAAAAATCAGAGAGATAATACAGAAAAGAATAAAAAAAAACAGAAAAGGGGAAGAAACTGAAAGGAAGAAACATATACAGAACAACATGAAAAAAAGAAGGGATGAAGAAGAAAAAGAACAAAGGGAGTAGTTGAGGACTGAGGCAGAAGTAGGGATAAATAAAGAATAAGGGATGAACAATGATGAAAAAGGCTGGAGGAGGAGAATGATGGAGGAAGATAAAAGAAATGATGAGAAGGAAAAGAAAAGTAAGGAATGAAGGAGAGGAGAGGAACGATGAAGAGAAGAAGAAGAAGAAGAGAAGAAAGATAATATAAGAAAAAAAGAAATAGGGGGAAAAGAGGATATATTGAAGAAAAGAGAGAAGAAAAAGTGGACAGGGGAAGGAACCACAAAAGAAGAAAATGGATGGAGTGAGGAAGAAAACAGAAGAAAGGCAAAATAGAGACAGAAAGAAAGATTGATAGAGAAGACAGCAAAAAGAAAGAAAAGGACAAGCAGAAAAGGAGAGAAAGAGAGGGCGGTGAGTGAAAAGAATCAAAGAATAGAAATAAAGAAAGGAGGGATAAGACAGGAAAAAAAGGATGAAAGAAAAGAAAGAAAGAATGGATTGAAGAAAGTTGTGGAGGAAAGCAAGAGGACGAGAGAACGCATTCATTTGTCCATGGTGAAGTAACAAGTTAGATTTTTTTTATTTTTAAATATTCCTGATAGTCTGCTTTTCCCAGACACGATTGAAGTCCAGACACGACTGAAGTCCAACCCACATCAGAGGTGACATCACAGGGATGTGGTATTTTCATTGGACAGCTGGGCTTGACTGACATTTCATAAAGGTGTTGATAACTTGAGAGGCAGCATGATGATCTTCGCTATCACGCCTATCAAAGCAGCATGCTAAAAAGCCTTTTGCAGCAGTGTCTGTTTGTGTGTGTGTGTATGTGTGTGTGTGTGTGTGTTACGTGTGCATATGTGTGTGTGTGTGTGTGTGTGTGTATGTGTGTATTTCGTATATGTGTTTTTCTAGTTTGCGAATAGTGTCTTTATGTGTGTGTACTGTAGGTTTGTGTGTGAATGGAGAACCATGTGCTTTTGTGTGTGGAGTATTTGACAGCATTACTTACTTGCAAGTGTGTGTGTGCGTGCATGTGTATGTGTGTGTATGTGGGAGAGAGAGAGAGAGAGACAAAGAAAGAGAATGTATGAAAGAGATAGACAGGAGAGAGAGAGTTAGTGTGTGTGTGTGTCTGTGTGTGTGTGAATGGGTAGCGAGAGAGTGAGTGTGACCATGTTTTTGTCTTTGACTGCAGACAGTCAGGGTCTTCAGCAACAGGATATATTCTTAAAATATATACTCTTACCCCATCAGTCCTTATGAAGTCATTATGTAATCTGTACCCTGCCAAAGCTTGTATACTGAATTTACATTTGAATAGCTTAGTCTGCTGCGGACCACGTTTACACTTAAATACAATCAAGTTCACATTCCCCGTCAGAGGGAAATGGGATTTGGATCAGAGGCTTCAGTGAGTCTCCTTCTTCTTTTTAGGAGTCTAATATAGGATTCATATACTTCTTTTACATTCATTCCTTGGGTCCAGATCCCAGCCTCACCTAAAACGGGATCATGATCCGAAGCAGAGTTCCAGGTCCACATTCACAATTCAAGTGTGAATCACAATTCAAGTCTTCAGAAGATGATGCTGCACTCTGCCTATGTGCCAACCATAACCTGAATCCAGATCTAGGGTCAGCAAGACGTTTGCATTGTCATTGATCCTGATTTAGAGTAAAGCACTGATTTTAATCTGGATTCAGATCTAGACATCTATCATGATTCAGATCTCAATCCAGACTCTAATTGCAATTCTGACTTGAATCCAGATCGCTGTTCAGATTTCCAATCCCGTCTCAAATCCTAATTCAGATTTCAATCCAGATTCCAATTCCTTCTCCTTGCAGAGCTCCAGAGGTCCTCAGAGAAAGGGGTTGTGGCTGTGGCTCTGGGGCTGGAGCAGGTGCCTTGGCTGGGGCGAGAAGCGATGGTGGTGTGGGTGGGGGTGTGGATGCTGCTGATGCTGCTGGTGGTGGTGGTTATGGTTGTGGTGGAGATGATGATGGTGGTGGTGGTGGTGGTTCTGCTGCTGGTGCATGGGGGCAGATGAAAGGGGCAACAGTGGCTGGGGCAGGTTGGAGGGCAGATCCAGGAGGCCCTGAGGGGGCTGGGTGAAGGAGGAAGGTAGGGAGGGAGCAGCAGCATGGCGGGGCACGGGCAGGGGCAAGGAGGCGCTGTAGGGGAGGGTGGAGGAGGACGAGGAAGCGTGAGGAGGGAGAGGGGAAGGGGAGGTGGAACAGGGACGGAGCTGGTTGAGGGTGAGGCGTGGCTGGTCACAGTGGAAGGGGTTGGTGGGGGACGGGGAGCTGAGACCTGTAGAGAGAGAGAAAGATAGATAGATAGAAAGAAAGAAAGAATAGGAGGAGAGGTAGAGAGAGGGAGGGGAAAAGAAAAAGGGTGAGAGGGAATGGTGGAAGAAAGAAGTAGAGGATAGAGAGAGGGAGAAAGATAGTGTCTTTAGGTTATTAGAGTTCTTATATATTACAGTTACTTTATTACTTCAAGCAGATGTAAACAGATATACTTTATTGCCTCAATCAGATGTGTCATGCTGAAAATGGCAAAATTGTGTACTCTATATTCTACTCTGTGTGTGTGTGTGTGTTTGTGATAATGTAAACCCACCTGACTGGTAAAAGTGGCTGCTCGAGGTGTGTGTGTGTGTATGTGTGTGTGTGTGTGTTTGTATGTGTATGTGTGTTTGTGTATCTCTTCAACCCACCAGACAGAAAAGGGTTCTTGCTCTTGGCCGGCGGGTTGGTGGGGATGAGAGTGTCCAGGTTGACCAGTGAGGCAGCCGTTGGGCCCAGAAATGCCTCGGGAGTCCGGCAGGGTCGTGGTGATGTTGCTGTCGCCATGGCAGCAGCAGTCAGGGGCGGTCCCAGGCGTGAGAGGTCAAATGTGTCGGGGCTTTCATCCCCATTCACCTGCTCCTCCGTGGCAACAGAGTCGTCAAAGGGGCCATTTATCTGTTCAGTCACGACACCTGAGTCTCCAAAGGGGTCAGAGTCTGAAGAAGATGAAGGAAAGACAGAGAAAAGAAAAGAAAGACAAGTGGGAGAGAGAGAAAAAGGAAAAGGAAAAGAGAAAGAGAGAGAGAGAGAAGAGAGAGAGAGAGAGAGAGAGAGAGAGAGAATATTTATATTGTACTGATTATGACTTTATATTGATGTACTGATTACCTGGCCAACTAAAATCTTTGGCAATATGAAGTGAATTTTGTCATGCCAATAAAGCTCTATTGCACTGAAATGAACTGAATTGAGAGAGAGGACGAGGACGAGGAAGAGCTTGAACGCTGATTGATTAAAGCACCGTCTAACTTAAGACCTCACCACAAAAACACATGCGGTGGTAAAATGTCAATCAAATGTACAGACTTCCACACTAGACTATCCCCACTAAGTCAGTCTGAGGGAAAGTGTTGAATACATTAGCGTAAATATTAATACATCTGCTTAAAATATAGTAAGTGAGAAAATTCTATAGCATACACATATAGTAAATAGTATGAGATGAGAGAATATGAATAAATGAATAAACACACACACACTCTCTCTCACACACACACACACACACACACACAATTAATGTTTCACTATCTGCCCTCTACCATAATGGCTGATGTGGACTTCTGAATTGGGGTCCTATGTCCAAACCCTCATGTGTGTAGTTTCTGTGGTTCTGATTGGCTGTGAGCATTTAGTGCAGAATGGACAGAGACCTAAGTTAAAAAAAAAAAACTTTGGCTCTGTTTCAGTGATTTGTGTGTTTGATAAGAACTTGGACTAATCGACTCCTGTCATGTCCAAAGTCTCAGGGTCAATTGCTATGTTACTGCAGAGTTCAACACAGTTTTAGCACCATTTTACAATAATGCATGAACTGGCAGTAAATGTGTCAAATTATGTTTAACACTAAAAACTGTCAAAGTTAGAAATGGAGCAAGTAGCCATCAACGTGTGTGTGTGTGTGTGCGTGTGTGAGTATGTGTGTGTGTGTGTGTGTGTGCGTGCGTGTGTGTGCGTGTGTGTGTGTGTTTGCAGCACTGGTTTTACAGACTTCTGGTTGGCTGTTTGGGTTTGAGTAAAAGTAAGATGTACGTAGAGAGTATGTTTACATGCACTGTTTTTTTGCCCAATCAGATTGAATTTAGTCTTGATCAAATACTCCACTTGAACCATTCTGTCAGCGTTTATATGACTCAAAGCGTTCAATCTGATTGTCATCTTTTGACATGCACAATGGTCTCCCACGTTGTCACTTGTTTACATCCATTTGATGGACGTCCTTTAGTGAGCACCCCTTAGCCTGCTGCCAGTTGAGGATTGAAAGATGCTCATGAAACAACCTTGTAACAAATAAACTCGTTTAAGTCGATACACAAGGGCTACTACTACTACTACTACTACTAGACAGCAGCAGGCATTATCATCACAATTACATTCACTCACCCTCTTGGCTAGCTAACATTAACATTTGCAAGGTAACTGCTAGGTAATACCAAACTTAACAGCATATGGAAGTATGTTGGTTACTTGTAGCATGTTACTTGTAGCAGGTTTGTATGGTAAGATAAGTGAAAATACAAACTCGTCTGTGGTAATTTTTAAAACTTTGTAGTGCTGCTACTTTTAAGCAACGTGTGTGTGTACTTGAGTCACCATGCATTTATCCCCACACATGCACAAAAAGGAAAATCTAGACCATTAATCCGATTGCATGTTTACATTTGTATATTTTCACATCGATCGGATTATGAAAAGGTGTACACCACCTCTCTCAATCCAATTCCAATTTCAATCTGATCGGGCAGAATCTGATCAGGTGAGGTGGATACATGAGGTATTTTGAATAAGATGCGGCAGATAATCAGATTAAAGCAGTACATGTAAACTGACCCACTCAGATGTCCATGTTGACGTTTATTGTGAACTTGACATTCAAATGGTTGGAATACTTAATTTTATTACTGAAATCATTACCAAACAAATAAACAAACAAACAAACAAACAGTTTCTTTACCTGCGGGACTCACAGCCCGAGGACTGAAGAGACTGGGAAGCCCCTGCTCATCCACTTTAGGCTCCTCCTCTTCCTGGGCGGAGAATGGATCACCTAAGGACACAGGGACAGACTCATTATGTCATTGTTGCCACAAGTCACTTGTCACTCTGAGTGGACTCAAACTGTGCCAGGAGTAGAGGAAATTAAACAAAAACTGTGCTATGCTTGTATTTATAGAAAGCTTGTGTGTGTGTGTGTGTGTTGTGTGTGTGTGAAAATGTGCTATGCTTGTATTTATAGAAAGCTTGTGTGTTTTGTGTGTGTGTGTGTGTTTGTGTGTGTGTGAAAATGTGCTATGCTGGTATTTATTGAAAGCTTGTGTGTTTTTGTGGGTGGGTGCATATGTTGTGTGTCTGTGTGTGTGTGTGTGTGAGAGAGAGAGTCCTTGTGTGTGTGTGAAAATGTGCTATGCTAGTATTTATTGAAAGCTTGTGTTTTTTGTGTGCGGGTGCATATGTGTATGTTTGTGTGTATGTCTGGGGGAGTCTTGTGCGTGTGTGTATGCTCGTATTTATAGACAGCCTGTGTGTGTTTGTGTATGTGTGTATGTACCATTATCTGTTGGGCTTTTCCATCCATGATTGACAGGGTTTGGGCTGCTTTTGGTGGGCAGGGCCTCCCAAGGGTCTGAAGTTGATTGGCTGCAGCCCCATGACTGGGAGGGGCTACTGGAAGTGGGACGGGCCATCCAGGGGCTGCCAATCACTGGAGTACTGGAGTTCACAACACCTGAAAGAAGGACAGGAAGAAAGACAGAGAGAAATAAAGAAAGAAAGAAAATGAGAGAGAGAAAGAGATAGGTGAATGGTGAGTGTATGGAAATTATATTTTATTCTCTCTGTGTGTGGAGGGGTTTTGTGTGTGCACGTGTGTATGTGTGAGTGCACGCACGCGCTTCTGTATGAGGGGCCCTTCAAGACATTATTCATTCTGGCCCTCTCACATATACCGTAATTTCCGGCCTAAAAGACGCACTGGCGTAAAAGCCGCACCCACCGTTTTTTAAAAATAAATCAATAACAGTACACGCATTGGCCGCACCGCCTCACAAGCCGCAGACAGTCAATGTTACAATGTTTTCAATGTTTTCAACTTCTAACAATGTAGCTAATTAGTTCGTGTTAAAAAAAAACGCAATGTTTCAACAGTAGCCTACGGGATTCCCTTCAAACTTCTCATCAATTCCCCTCAGCTCGCCTGCTAAACACACAGCCATTCACAATTCATCCATTCATTATTGGTATGACGCCATCTATATTAACCAGCTCACGCTTCAAATGCTCTTAACACATAACCAGCATTTTAACAGGCATTCAAACGTATCGACCTAAAATCACATTGAGAAACTTTAACAGAAACTTTCACAAGCAAACAGCCATTCACACAGGCTAGTTTAACAGTTAGCCTACCAGATGCTATCGTCCTCGTTCTCAGAGGCACTGAAACCATTACACGCAGAGCCGTCTAGATGGGACCGCCTGGCACAGGCAGCCGGTAAAAATCCATAAATTGGCCGCATCGTCGTAATAGCCAGGGGGCAAAACGTGTGACAAAAGTAGCGGCTTATAGGCCGGAAATTACGGTATATGTTTTCACTCTCACATACATACATTCTCCTCTCATGTACATATATATTTTCACTCTCACATACATACATATTTTACACTCACATACATACATTTTTCACATTCACATACATACATTCTCTTCGCACATACATACATTCTCCTTTCACATACATACATTTTTAGCACTCACATACATACATTCTCCTCTCACATACATACATTCTCCTTTCACATACATACATTCTCCTCTCACATACATACATTCTCCTCTCCTCTAGTAAGGTAAAGTAAATCAGGAGGCAATAAATAATGACTTTTTTACAATTCACTTGAACAAGGCAAAAGTGGACTAAGTACTGTATGCACTTTATTGTTAGTGTCTTGATAATTGTAATGCATTACAATTTGTATAGCTACACAATATAGGTAAAGCTTCACAAATTAGAATATTGTTGAAGAGTTCATTAATTTCAGTAACACAAGGTAAACAAATATCTGATGTCTGAAAAATATTTCTGCTCCTGTACTACGTACGGATATAAGATTTACAGGCGGTACAAAGTACCGTAAGAGAAGAGAGTTTATGCTGGCTAAAAACCCCACATTTTAAATCAGTAACGTGTGTTGTTTAAGCAGAAAACACACCTACCCACAATATGTCATTTGAGACAAGTGTCTGTTGAAGAGAATAGCGTAAAGTCAACCCTGCATGCCGCAATATTGATCTGTGGTGCGCGTCTGCGGCAGACAGCTCTTTTATTTGTGGTCTGTCGGATTTTGGGCGTTTGGAGCGAAGAATCTCCTCGGTAAAAATGTGTATCTCTTTTGTGATAATTTGTGTTTATTCCAACATCACAGAGTACTGCACAGGTGTTTTCTGTCAGACGACGATTGTCATGACTTACATGTTCCCTATGTGCATATTAGGCTATGAAGGGGTACGCTGCGGGTCCATGTCCTATGAACAACTCGCACCCGACCGATGTTTTCAACTAACCCACCCGCAACTCGGACTACAAAAAATAATTATGAAAATATAGTACCCGACCCACTTCCAGACCCATAATTTTTTAAAAGTAGCCTAGTCTATGCTCTTATAACTTATAGCATCCTCGTCTGTAGAATAGTAGTATTGGTTCCTCTTCTTATCTGCTCAGCAGACGAGGATATGTTGGCTAAATGCGGGGAGGCCAAAATCCCCCTCAGAACCGCGATGGCTTCGTTTAGTGCACCTGCCTCGAGTTCCTCCATAATACCGTTTGAGTTACGTTACCTTCGTCCCATTAGGATCAGGACCGGACATTTTCAGCCAATCACAGCTTGATAAATGCCTCGCCTTCCGTTTCCACTATACTGCTTCCGTTTCAACTATACTTTCTCTCACATACATATATTCTTCTCACACATACATACATTCTTCTTTCACATGTGCATATTCTCTTTAGAGATGAAAATGTGAATATTTAATGAATATGAATGTATATGAAAGGAAAATATACGTAAATATACGTATGTGAGAGTAATATATATGTATGTGAGATGTGTACAATATATGATTGTAAGAGTAAAAATACATGTATGTGAGAATAAAACATATGTGTGTGAAAGGTGTAAAATGAATGTATGTAAGAGTAAAAGTACACATAAGTGAGAGGAGAATGTATGTATGTGAGTGTGAAAATACATGTTTATGAGAGGAGAATGCATGTATGTGAGTGCAAAAAATGCATGTATGTGAAAGGAGAATGTATGTATGTGAAAGGAGAATGTATGTATATGAGAGTGAGAATATATGTATGTGAGAGGGCCAGAATGAATAATGTCTTGAGTGGCTCCTCATACTTCTGTGTGGTCTCTTACCCACAGACTCCCAGGGGTCAGAGTTGACGGGACACGAGGGCTGCGCGTCCCAGGGGTCCTCGCTTGGGGGAGCCTCAGAGACGGGTCCAAATATATCCACCAAATCCCTCATGGCCGACTGCACAACAGGAAACAATGTGAAGAACCAGCCAATCAGAAAGAACTAAACAGGAAGTGTTTTTTTCTGACTGTATTGTAAGTAATACATCAATAAGACACAGTTGGATATTCTCCTCCCTTTATGTGTTTATTTTCATGTTTACTCCTACTTCTCATCTTTTCCCCTTTTTTTCTTTCATATTTTATCTTGTTTGCCAATAAAACATAGAGTATTGAGTGTCAACGTATTACACTAAATAATAAACGGGACATAACATAGCAAACACTAGATATGGCATCAACATAAAATAAAAATTGCAAACAGAAAAAGAAACACACACACACACACCTCTCCTGCTCCAGGTTCATTGTCTCTTCTGCTTTCATCCAGAGCTTTCTGAAGGAGTGAATCATCTCCTTGGCGACTGCGCTGCTCCTTGAGAGAAGGAGGCAGATGGTTCAGTGTTATGCCACATACACACACACACACACACACACATGCACACACACTCTCTCCATCTGATGCCTACTCATGGTCTCTCCTCACACACAAACACACGCACACACACTCCTTCTGACATCTACTCATTCTCACCCCCCCCCCTCCACACAGACCTCCACTCTGCCTAATTCCTACTCAATCTAATCTAATATCTAATGTCAACTCATGCCCCCCCCACACACACACTCACTCTCAGATTATTTCAATTGAAAATATCAATCCCCCTATACATTCCCACACACACACACACACACACAAATTACCGTCCCCCCCACTACACATACACACACATGCTCAGAGAGACCCAACCCCTGCCTCGTTGTAGCCCCCTACTCCCACCTCCCCCTTGACATACACACACACACACACACACACACTCGCCCCCTATGCACAAAGTGGTGCAGCCAGGAGGTTTCTCTGAGGGGTGGGGGATGGGAACAGGGGAGGGGGAGATGAGGGGGAGGGGTGGGGAGAGAGGCACTGGTGTCAGTGGGAGAGCGAGGGAGGCAATGGAGGGAGGGGGTGAAGGGTGAGAGGAAGTCTGACCCCAGGAACTAAATCCTGCATTACCCTACCCCCCTAACACCCCCCCCCCCCCGCCACGGCACACAACAACAGGCAAAGATAAGCTCAAAGACACACACGTACGCATTCACACACACACACACACACACACACACAGACAGACACACAGAGCAATGCCTATGAGAGAGAGTGATGGAACAGGAGAGACACTGGAGAGGGAGAGAGAGAGAGAGAGAGAGAGAGAGAGAGAAGACAGAAAGAGTCTATCTAAACACATTTTGTTTACCATACAAGTCAGTATTATAAATGATTTCCAGGATGAATTCCCTAAAAAAAAAAAAAATCAAAATAAAGTAAGAAAGCAAGAAAATAAACAACCCAAAACATTATGCAATTATATTCCCCTCATTTGTATACTGTAAATAAGCAACAATGATGAGCTGAATAGGTTAAAGAATTGGCTTGTTTCCATAGTGTCTGTGCAACCTTATCTGCAAGTTTCTACTAATGACTGTAAAACACATAGTCAGCATATGCTCAGTCAAAGGCCAAGTTACAAATTGGCGGAGATTGAGCCAAATATGTCTGTTAGTGAGCAGATGGCTTTTTTTCTGGCTCCAAATCAGCAGATATGACTAACCAAAAGTTTAGATTCACTGTTTCAGAATGTTTGATGTCTGCGTGAGGGCTGCAGTTTTTAAAAAATAATCATTGGTTGTTTCATACAATAGGAAATACAGAAATAAACACAGATTGGGATAGAGAGAATGATGATTGTTCTCCACTTCCCAACACACATCTAGAGTTAGGAAGAAGAACATTATTTACTAGCAGTTCTGATTGTAGACGCCACATGTCTACAATGGACAGGAAAACAAAACAATTTAGTCAGGTGAAAACAAAATAGAAACTATTGTGTATGTATCTGTGTGCGTATGTGTGTGTGTGTGAGAGAGAGAGAGAGAGAGAGAGAGAAAGAGAGAGAGCGTGGGTGTGGGTGTGTGTTTGTACTATTGTGTATTTGTATCAAAGTCAAAGCAATCTGAAGCAGAATGTCCTCATCCATCTCCATAGTAACGGGATCCAAGCAAGCCGGCTGTGTTCAGACCGAAGGTGAAACACATCATTTAACCGAACCAAAATAAACAGATAGAGACGAGCACCACTGAATGCAAAACCTATAACTTTGGTCCCTGACCACGATAAGGCAGAAAAAAGCAGTTCTGCCCACAAAAGTCCTGAGTGAATGTGAGAGACAAACAAGAGATGGAAAGAGAGAGAGAGGGGGGGGGGGTTGATAGAGAGAGAGAGAGACAAAGAGAGAGAACAGATGTTTGGGAGGGGCATTGTGTGTGTGTGTGTGTGTATGCGTGTGCGTGTGTGTGTGTGTGTGCGGGTGTGTGTGTGTGTGTAAGCAAATATTCTCTCCAGATCAACAGAGGTGTACAGAGTACAGGAGTTCAGAGAAGGGGACTCTAGTGTAGAGTAGGTCCTTCACCTGGACTATGAGTCCAATAAATAGTGGTGGATTCTCCCACAGGGGTCAGTGGTCATTAAATCATTAACGAAACACAGAGGTTAAGGAACCTGGTTAGCATGCAAGTAGCCTGGAAAATTGTGGGTTCAAATCCCAGCTGTCATTGTTGTGCCTCTGAGCAAGGCACCCTAATAACCCTAAGCTGCTTTAGGGGACACTGTCCCTGAACAGTTGATGAAAATCTAAGTGGCTCTGGATAAAAGTGTCTGCTGAACGCATAAATGGAAACAGTGACCGACTGAGAGAAAATCTGTCATATACAGTTTGGTGCTTCATGACGATAGAGCTATGAAAAAAAGAACATTAATAACGGGGTAGTTTTGTTTTTTTTGTTGTTGTTGTTGTTTTAATAGACTGATTGAATAAACGTCTAATAACATAACAAAAAGAATAATAAAATGTCATTTCTTGAAGTTAAACATAAGTTTTGGACAAGAATCATTAACGGCACACTCATTTTCGATCCTACTGAGATCAAATAAGACAAGTACAATATAACAAAAATTTGATTATGTTTTGCTAGTGTCAATATTGGGTGCTGTAAAGATCAGCGGTGGTACTTATTTACAAAACAATACATGTAGTGCCTGGACACAACCACATGGTGGCAGACTTGTCAGCTAAAATTTTGTGTAGAATGATAAATGATTTTATGTTGTTAGACCTCCAGTCAAGGAAGGGAGAGATGGAAAGAGCAAGATGTGAAGAAGAGAGAGGAAATGGAGGCTTAACGGACATGTGGTATTGGAGAGATAACCCACTCCTCATCCCCTCTCTCCTTTTTTTCTGTCTCGCTCTCTTTTTCTTCTACCTATACTTTCCCGACATTGCCCTAACCTTGTGTCTCCACTTCCTTTTATTTCTCTCTCTCTCTCTTTCCTACCTATACTTGCCCCACATTTCCCTAACCCCGCCCCTTCTCCATCTCTCCCTCTTTGACTCCACCCATTTCTCTCTCCTTCACTCCACCCATCTTCTTTCTGCCTGCTTCCATCTCTCTCACCCTGTTTCTCATTCCATCAATTTCTCCCTCTCCTCTTTCTCTCTCTATCCATTCCTCTCTCTCTTCCTCACTCACACCATCCCTCACGCCATCCCCACCATTTCTCAATATATCCACCTCTCTCTCTCTCTCTGTCCCTCTCACTCCATCCGTCCTCTTACTCTGTCTGTGTCACACCATCCATTCTTCTTTATCTCTCCTCCCTCCCTCTCTCCTTAACTCTGGCACTATCAGTCTTTTTCTCTGTGTCACTCTTTCCCTACCTCTCCATGATCCTCTCTATCTGTGTCTATTTGCCATCAGAAGCTGTGTGTCCTTCAGCACAGTGGACATTTAGATACCAGTGTGAGGGTGCCTTTCATGGCAGAGGACAACGTGCACACACACACACACGCACACCACACACACATACACACATGCACACACACACACACACACGCACGCACACACACACACACACACACACACACACACACACACACGCACACACATGTTCATATACAGAGACAGAGACACAGAGCTTCAATATCAACCCCAGTATGGTGATTGCACATGTCTGCAGGCACACACACAGACACACACACACACACACACACACACACACGCACGCACACACGCTCAGGCATGCTGGGCCATGGGAAACCAAGGCCACATCGATATCAAATCTGGACAGGTCAGCATGATTCAACACAGATCAATGAAGCTTCACAGTTGTGCTACAACTGTGTGAGTGTGCGCGTGTGTGTCTGTGCATGTTACCTAAAGTGACACTGTGTGTGTGTGTTAGTGTGTGTGTGTGGTTGTGTGTGTGTGTGTGTGTGTGTGTGTGAAACTATGTGTGTGTGTGTGTGTGTGTGTGACTGTATGTGTGTATGTGTGAGACTATATATGTGTGTGTGTGTGCGTGACTATATGTGTGTGTGTGTGTGTGTGATTATATGTGTGTGTATGTATGTGTGTGTGTGAGACTATATGTGTGTGTGCGTGTGTGTGTGTGTGTGTGTGTGCGTGACTGTGTGTGTGTGTGTGGTGTGTGTGCGTGTGTGTGTGTGTGTGTGTATCACTATGTGTGTCGGCTACCTTCTGGCTCTCCTGGCGACTCATGGCGAGGGCCAGCTGGAGCTGCAGCTCCTCCTCTCCACTGGTCTGCGGTCGAGTCTGTTCCAGATCGGACGCCCGCGGAGACGAGGAGGACGCTATAGGGGTACAGAGAGAGAGAGAGAGAGGGGAGAGAGGGAGAGAGAGAGAAAGAGAGAGAGGGAGAGAGAGATCATTTGTTGTTTTGCAAATTATGTGATGTTCTACTGTTCTTTAAGTTTTGGTAACACAGTATTTTCAAGAGTCATGCTATTAAAACAACTTTGAATTTAAATTTGAATTTGAGAGAGAGAGAGAGGGAAGGAATGGGGAAAGAGGGCAGAGAAGAGACATAGAGATAGAGTGAGTAAAGAACACTCATTTACATTTATGTATTTAGCAGACGCTTTTATCCAAAGTGACTTACATTTTTGTCAGCTATCAATTGTTCAGGGCCAGTCTCCCTAGAGCAACTTAGGGTAAAGTGCCTTGCTCAGGGGCACAACGGTGGCAGTTGGAATACGAACCCACAACTTTTCAGGATACTTACACGCTAGCCAGGTTCCTTAGCCGCTACGCTACCACCGCCCACGAACACGCGCTACCACGCTAACGAACAAGTATCAAGCTTTTATATTACTGTTCATAACACACCAAGCCCATAAAAGACAGAAAATTATAGTGATGGGGGGTATAAAATGAAAGAGAGAGACATCATATCATGATAATAAAGATAGAGAGGTAGAGAGACAGAGAGAGAGAGAGAGAGAGAGAGAGAGAGAGAGAGAGGAGTCATATGTTTCTAACATATTGCAATTGGGCTGCCTATATTAGTGTAGTGGATTACACATCTGTCCTCATTACTGTTTCTCCTGTTTCCACTCATATTTTCTCATTGGCTTCTGACATGTTGATTTTAGCGGGCGCAACTAATATGATTACAGTGTCTGAGGCTAGGGAGGGAGAGAGAGGGACAGAGAGAGAGAGAGAGAGAGAGAGAGAGAGAGAGACAGAGAGAGGGTAAGAGAGAGAGAGAGACTAAGAGAGAGAGAGACAGAGAAAGAGAGAGAAAGGTAGACAGAGAGTGATAAACATAGATGATTAGAGCACCTGAGACTGGCGAGATGGAGAGAGATATTTAAAGAGAACGAGAGACAGAGAGGTAGAGAGAACAAGAGATAGATAAGATAGAGAGAGAACGAGACATGGAGAGAGACAGAGAGGTAGAGAGAGAGAGTGATGGAGAGATAGACAGAGAGAGAGAGAGAGAGAGAGAGAGAGAGAGAGACAGACAGAGTTTGATAAAGCCCAAACGGACAGCAGGCAGAGGGTATGGAGGAGAATATGAATAGATCAGTTCGATCTTATAGGGATAAATCATCCGCAATCTTTGTTTGTGTGTGTGTGAGTGTGTGTGTGTGTGTGTGTGTGTGTGTGTGACTGTGAATCTCAGCGAGGAATCTATCTAATTGATTTCTCCATGTTGGGCACACACACACACACACACACACACACAAACACACACACCCTCTGTTTCTCAGAATGAAATAATGATTGTTATGTTGTGAACCTGCTGAGCGTCTCCATGGGCACTCTCTCAAAATACACATCAACCCACTGAACTTGTGCTTCTTGTGTTTCTCAACTGTAACACACCATGAATACTGGTACATTCAGAAAACTGAAACACACACACACATGCTCATTCACACACACATGCTCATTCACACACACTGACACGCTGTCAGACCCCTCTACCCTTTAAGTTTGTGTGCAAATCATCATTAACATAATGACATACATAACATACATGACACCTTTGTCTCCAGATGAACAAACTACCTAGGTGAGATAGAACGTGCGCACACAAACACACGCACACATACGAATAGTCCTTCACACACACACACACACACACACACACACACACACACACACACACATACACACACACACACATACACACACATACACACACATACACATAGTCCTTCTCACACACACACACACACACACATACACACACATACGCACACATACACATAGTCCTTCACACACACACACATACACACACACACATACACACACATACGCACACATACACATAGTCCTTCACATTCACACACACACACACACTGCCAAACCCCTCCCCTCCTAAAACACACACACACACACACGCACTCACACACTGTCAGACTCCTCTACCCTTTAAGTTTGTGTGCAAATCATCATTAACATGATGATATACATAACATACATGATACCTTTGTCTCCAGATGGACAAACTACCTAGGTGAGATAGAGTGTGCGCACACAAACACACACACACAGTCCTTCACAAACACACACACACACATACACATAGTCCTTCACACACACACACACACACACACACACACACACACATACGCACACATACACATAGTCCTTCACACACACACAAACACTGCCAAACCCCTCCCCTCCTAAAACACACACACACACACACACACACACGCGCACACACACACACACACACACACACACACACACTCATTCACACACACTCACACACTGTCAGACTCCTCTATCCTTTGTGTGCAAATCATCATTAACAAGATGACATACATAACACCTTTGTCTCCAGATGAACAAACTATCTAGCTGAGATGGAGCATGCGCACACACACACACACACACACACACACACATACACATAGTCCTTCACACACACACACACACACACACACACACACACACACACACACACACACACACAGCCAAACCCCTCCCCTCCTAAAACACACACACACACACACTCATGTGCAATGTGCACACAAACACACACAGCCTCTCCCTCCCCCTGTTCACTCACAGTTGAAGGATGACGGTGAGCCTCTGGATCGGCTGAACTCTTCCCCGTAGAGTGCTGCCATGCTGGGCTGGCTGCTCCTCCGGCCTGGGTACGCCGGGG
>PYXC01001761.1:367500-372500 GCA_015244755.2 Tenualosa ilisha
AAATCCACCTCCTCCTCCTGCTCCTCTTTCTAACTTGATGACGGACGACCTTGTTGTTTGTGCTAGCAGCCGTCTGCAGAGGCTCCTGAGACGCAGGCTCCCTCCTCCCCACAGCGATCGCTCTTCATGTCCTTCGCCACGCCGCCTCCGGCTCTACCCATAATCCCTTGCTACGCTACGGCCTCGCACCTGGGGGGAGAGAAGTGAGGGGGGGCAAAAAGTTCATTCACAAGTGTTGGGTTAGCAAAGCTTCTGTGGTACTGTCCTGTATGCGAGCACAAAACACTCAATCACTCGGTCTACCCATAATTCCCTGTTGGGGGCTGCACTCGGCAGAGTTCTGTAGAACACAAGCAACAAGGTCAGAAGTTGGTCCTCTATCTCTCTGACCTCCTGCTCTAACGAAACACAGTTACGGGGTCAGTTGGGGCTCAGTGAACACGGCGTGTAGCACTGCACTTGCCACTCTAACAAGGCTCAGTTGGGACAGACTGCCTCACAGGTCAAAGGTCACAGGTCCAAGTTAGCACTATGTAGAGACTATTAATTCGCTGAGGCCCAAACAACTGAAGAATTCAGGTGCATTTAAAACAAAATAAAAATCTAAAACGTCAGTGTTTGTTTGCGAATGTTTCACACAGACACAGCCACACACACACACACACACACACACACACAAAGAGAAGGCAGGACTTACTGTAATCGTACAATTAGTAATGTTTACACACTCAAGCTGCTGCTTCAGAGCCATCAAATTCATCTTTGATTACTGCTGAACGAGGTGGAGACAAGTGATCCCAGTCTAGCTCAGTCTGAACACCTAATTCACTATGAATGGGGACAGGGGCTACAGAGCAACAACTGGTTTAGCCATTCTTCAATCACTCTCACTCTCTCTCACACACACACACACACGCAGACGCACACACACTCTCACACACACTTGGTAACCCAGTTTCACTCCCAAATGGGTATTTCACTGGAGAGAGAAAGTTAATGGTGAAGGCCTAGTTTGGGCTGCTGGAGACTTGGCCTGGCTGTGTGTGTGTGTGTGTGTGTGTGTGGTGTGTGTGTGTGTGTGTGTGTGTGTGTGTGTGTGTGTGTGTGTGTGTGGTGCATGTGTGTGAGAGTGAGAGAGAGAGAGAGAGAATAAAGAGAGAGAGAGAGACCGAGACGGAGACGGAGATGATGTGTGTGTGGGTGTGTGTGAGAGAAAGAATAATTTCTGCGTGCATGTGAGACTGGATGTGTGGAAGTGAGTGTCAGGCACACACTGGGATGTTCCACACATCAGCAACAACACGGGAAAAACCACGGCAACCATTTTGCCTTATTTAAGTGATGAATCGCCATAGCAACAGTGACCCATGAAAAAGAAAAACTCAGTGCGCATCAACACGCTTCATTGCCAGGAACACACACATGAGCACACACACACACAAGCACACACATAAGTGCACTCACGCTCACGCACACACACACACAGGTACACGCACATAAGCACACACACACATAAGTGCATGCACGCACGCACACACACTTGCACACTCACACACACACACACACACACATCACAGAGATAACAGGCAGAGACTCCTATTATTTTGAGCCTCTAGTCCAGTGAGGCAAACAGATGAGACAAATGAGAGCAGTAGAACCACATGAACCTGAAGACAACACAGGATGCTGGATGAGGAGCGTGGAATGTTTTGGTGTACATTACCATGATGACTAGTGGAATGTTTGAATGTTATGAGAGAATTACCATGGAGACAGAGATAGAGGACAGCAAAAAGATGTGATGAGAAAGTGAAACGAGTGGAAACGGGGCAAGAGATGGGGTGGGATGAGGGGAAAAAGAGAGAGAGAGAGAGGGAGAGAGAGAAGGAGAAAGGTAAGCAAAGGGAAACAAAGCTGAGAGGTCAGCACATTAATCAAGAATGCCGAGTAGGACATTCACCCACACCCAGAGTACACCCACACACAAACAGCTCACTCACACACACTGCATACACACACACACATGCACACACACACACACACACACACACACACACACACAAACAGCAAAGGCACACATACTGCACACACAGTGCACATACAGTGCGTGTACACACACACACACACACACACACACACACAAACAGCGAAGGCACACATACTGCACACACATAGTGCATGTACACACACACACACAAACATATGCAGAAAACTGAGCAGAAAACGTATTCGCATTGCTAGCTTGTCTACATTCTGTATGTTTCTGCAAGACACCAGAAGGTCAAACAAGTTCGCAATCACCACTCAGTGTTCTTGTTTTTGTCAATATGCAGAGAGCCCTGACTCATCAATTCACACATAAACATACCCTCTGTCCCTCTCACCCTCAAACACACACACACACACACACAAAACCACAGGGATTGGCATAATCCATTTATGGCTTGCAAAAATTAGATCTATCCTGAGATGTTTTGCACACTCACACGCACACACACATGCACACACACACATACACAGAATACAATATTGGTTATTAAGTGAGTTCCTAAAAGCAGCTTCTGTAGAGGAATTGATCTTCAATCTGTCTCTCTCTCTTTCTCTCTTCTCAAAAACACACCACACAAATTTACATTAACTATCAAACATAACAGACGTAGAAATAATATTCTATTCCACCTTTGTGTGTGTATGTTTGTCCATAATATGTTAGTGAATGGTTCTGTGTGTGCGTGTGTGTGTGTCTGTGTGTGTGTGTGAGAGAGAGTGTGTGTGTCTGTGTTATGTAAAGGGCATCAATCTGTCCCATTGCAGCTGTATGTCCATCTTGCACGTGTTTGCTGATAGCCTTCAAAGGCAATCATTCCTGTCAGACCAGCGGAATTCAATCCCCACCTGCCCTCCTCTCCTCCATCAATCCATCTGTTCTTGCTTTCCTCATTCTCTAATCTTTCCCTCTGTCCATTCTCTCCTGTCTCAGCGCATTCTGCTGTTTCATGTCTCCTCCCTTTGGTCGCCTGCCTACAACCGGCATAGCTTAAAGAACAGAGTGTGTAGAACATGGAACACAGAACGAAGGAGACACTAAAGCTAGGAACAGGCCCACCGATTTTATCAGCCTTTTTCCGATTACAACGACATTAAGCAGGTCAAACCTGCTGACTGTAGTACAATTAGGAGTTTGTTTATGCACACAAAGTTAATGATTGAGTTGTTTTAATGTCATAATTGGTATGATAGCGACCATAATATGGACCGGTTAGGATAATATCAAACATGTTTGATTCAGTCTGACTTAGTAGTAATTGCGTCAGCAACGGAAAGAAAATGGAAACATTTTAAATCTGTCACCCACAAACACACTTGCTGTGACTGAACAACGCAACTACTGCTGATTACCTCGGATTACCTATGACTTGCCCTGATGTTCCATCATATCAATACTAGGATTAATAACCGATATTATCGCCGGCAGGCAGCGAACACAGCATACTAGCCTGAGGAATCACCAATGGATTTCAATAAACGGCTCCGACAAAATAGGCTTGGATAGCAGTCAACTGGCGGTGGCGACAGAGTTCGGCGCTGGTGTGCGTGGTTTATTTGAAAAAAATAATTGAATAGAATGTCGGAAGCGCAGTGCTCCGCACTTTGCCGGAGCCGTGTGTGCGCGGAGGCCTTAACTGAACAGTGCTTGGCCTGACTCGGTGTCATGGATGCGTTTATGGAACCAATGGGCATTATTTCTTTCAACTCAGAATGTTTGATTATGAAATGGACTGACAGGCGTTCTGAGACTGTTTGAAATGGAACATCTGTGCTTGCGGAGTGTTCTGTGAATGTTTGGTTAAATCAGGGGAGGGGAAATGACAGAAGGGAAAATCACAAAGTGAACTACATATGAGGAGTTCAGATGCAAAATGAGTTCTGAAGCCCACCTTCAGAAATGGGGAAACAATTCTGTTGTTTTTATTGTTAATTCTGAATCATTCAACTGAATTGCAGTTTACATGTATTTATTAAGTCAAAAGAAATCACAGAATTTTTGACAATGAAATTCACTGGTTTGGCATCTGAAGACAAGTTGGAACGACTGACAATTTATGCTTCATATCCTGTTTAACTGTTTGCCTTGAACAATGAGTTCTTTGGCCATTACAATACTTATTGGATGCCAGATCATGGAAATAGATTGTAAAACAGAAATAGTTTAATACTAAATATTTAAAGCTTTTATTTATTTAATTTACAGTGGGCTAGTCAGTTGCATTTGACACACAACTCCACACTGTTGTGACAGACTCAAACTATTCCCATTGCTCCAGTTTCTACCCTTCTGTTTCTGTAGACTGTTTATCAGCTCTGTTGCCATGGAAATCATCCTGGTTATTAGTAAGAACTGTATTATTCTGGGATATACACAGCCTCCATTCACAGTAGCATCAAGGAACAATTAGGACCGTCAAATTTAGCTACTAACTCCCACTACACACCACCATAGATAAGGGTGCGAATTGATAGGATTTTATCAATATCAATGACATTGTTGATCCTGGTTATTGGTCCAATTCTTTGTCAATTCTCTTATCACTGACTGTTTAGAAAGACAGGTTTTCAATATCAGCACATAGGCCCATCAGCACATAGGCCATCAGGACATAGGCCTACCCTACTAAGGTGACCATAGCAGCTTATGAATGAAGGACATCATATAGAACTGTGTTATCTATTTAAATTTTGTTTTCAGAAAGCCCCATTGACCATATTGATAATTGATAATGTCAGAGGTGTTGAATCCAGTGAATTGAAGCATACATTTATCGGTTCTTGATTTCCATCCCAACCATAGACTTCTACAGTCATGGCAGGCAGATACTGAGAAGGAAGCAGGTAACAGTGGAACACCTTGTCTTCCTGCTTTGTTACAAGGTCACCTTGGATGCTGTAGACATCTATACCTCTGAGTGACACTCAATAGGTTGTTACTGCCTATATGGTTC
>PYXC01001761.1:377500-387500 GCA_015244755.2 Tenualosa ilisha
TCTTTTTAAAACGCGCTGGACACAGAAATAATAGGGACTTACTATCCAAAAATCCACTGCAGGTGTTTGTCCCTAACCCCCTGTTATTCAGCACACTGAACTTAGCTGACTCATAGATCTATGAGGATGACTGGGAATCGAGAAAATATATTTCTTTGGTGGAAGAATTGTTATTCATGAATAAATAGTCACATTTTCTTTGCTGTGTCTTTGTTTAAAGGTGCCCTGCCACACAAAACAGTTTTTACCTGTTGTTTTTTTTTTTTTTTTGCTTTTTTAAAAAAATATGATAGGTTTACAGTATTCGAGTTTGAGTTATCAGCAACATTAGCATGCCATCAGGATAGGAGACTCAAACCAGGGGACAACAGGGGAAAAAAGAAGGAATGATTAACAAATGCAAATGTGTGTGTGAGCGTGTTGGTGTGTGTGTGTGTGTGTGTGAGCGTGTTGGTGTGTCTGTGTGTGAGCGTGTTGGTGTGTGTGTGTGTGTGTGTGTGTATGGTATGTGTGTAGTGTGTGTGTGTGGTATGTGTGTGTGCGTGTGCGTCTGTTACATAATAAACAAAGGCAAAGGTGATGGATATTTAGCAGACACTCTTTATCAAAAGCGACATAGACTTCCTGCAGGGCTGGGAATTATACAAACAAAGTGGCAGATCAAGGCCAGATCAGTCACCAGTCCCTAGCTCTCTATGAATCTAAATGAGACAAAGCCAGATGGCAGGACAGAGTAGAAACACACACACACACACACACACACACACACATATGCACACACACATTCTGCGTAATTATAATGTCGTACAGGGAATGCCATTGCCTGTCTGTGCTGGTGTCAGTTGAGGAGGAGAACCCATGCATTACTATAGAGGTGTCATAGCATCACATCCAACGCAGCCACCTACAACACCACTGACTTAGAAGAAAACACATCAGTAGCTACATCAGTAAGTGCATTGACAGTGTAACCAACTCTAAGACCATCACAACACATCCCAACCAGAAACCATGGATGACCACAGAGGTTTGGGCACTACTGAAAGCCAGGGACATTGCCTATAGGTCTGGGGAGGTGGCAGCTCTGAGAAAAGCGAGAGCCGAGCTGTCAAGGGCCATCAAAACAGCAAAGCGCACTCATGCTGAGGAAATCCACAACCATTTCACAGACACCAAAGACACACAACGGCTGAGGCAGGGAGTACAAGCGATCACCACCTAAAGTCCAGCTCCAATCTCCTGTGTTGGTGATAGCCCCCCCCCAAGGCACTGAATCAGTTCTTCTCAAGACTTGAAGAACACCCTCCGCCCAAAGCCCAGGTGATACACTAGGTGTCCACCTCTGAAGAGAGAAAAATTCTGCTCAGAGTCAAGCCGTGGAAAGCTGCTGGACCAGACCAAATACCAGGTTGTGTACTGAGAAAATGTGCAGACCAACTAGCTGATGACCAATGACCAATGTCTTCAAACATCTCTCTGAGCACCACTGCTGTCCCCACCTGTTTCAAGGCCACCACCCTCATACCAAAAAAATCCACAGTGACCTGTGTCAACGACTACCGCCCAGTTGCACTTACATCCACCATCATGCAGTCCCAGCTACCTGTCATACTGGACCCCATGCAGTTTGCATATCGTAGCAACTGCTGTTCATTGACTTAAGCTCAGCATTCTACACTATCATTCCCCAGCAGCTGGTAAAGAAACTAGATCAGCTGGGTCTGACCATCACCCTCTGCAACTGGATCCGGGACTTTCTGATAGGAAGACCACAGGCAGTCAGAATAGGAAACAGGACCTCCAACACCACCATGCTGATCACTGGAGCTCCTCAAGGCTGCATGCTTGGCCCCCTGCTGTTTACACTAACCCATGACTATGCAGCTACACACAGTTCAAACCAATCAATCTGATGATGTGGTGACACAATTGTGGTGGGTTTGATAAGCAGAGACAATGAGATCCTGTGCAGAGAGGAGGTGACTCAGCTCAGCAACTGGTGTGCTCACAATAACCTGTCCCTCAATGTCCACAAAACAAAACTAATTATTGATTTCAGACGATCTCTAGGCAAGCACAACACCTGTCCATAAATGACCTTCCAGCTGAGTTTCTTCAGAGCGCAGAGTTTCTGGGCATTCAAATCACAGGCAACCTAACTGACATCCTGACAACTTTCTACAGAGGTGACTATTGAGATTATCCTCAGCAGTGCCATCACAGCATGGTTTGGTAACCACAATGCTGAAGAAAAGTCCCTGCAGTGAAGCCACAAGCATTGTTAAGGACACAACACACCCGTCCAATGCACTCTTATCCTTACTGCCATCAGAGAGAAGGTACCGTACAGTATAACTGCCAGCACCTCCAGAATGGGGAAGAGCTTCTTCCCTCAAGCAGTCAGACTACTGAACAACAAAACATGATGCAATTTTTTTTTTCACACGGAACTAAAATGCACTCCTGCACTTTTCTCTGCTGCTAAATTCTATACATTCTACCTTCACCTCACTGTGAACTTAACTTATAAAAATCAGTGCTCTGTTACAAGTCTACTTATGCCCTGTTTTGTTGTCTGTTGTCTGTCTGTCCTGTCCCTTGTCTGTCTTAATGCTCTACTTTTAGTAGCAACTGCACTTATGTATTTCTATAATGTGCACTACATGTAGTTTGTTGCGGCCTCCGATGCAATTCACTAATTGCGCATGATCCGCTTTGTCGGTCAGTAATGTTAATGCCGCGTGGGTTACTTGTTAACTTAAATGTTTATTTGCTTTCAGACTGTTTTACATTTCTTTGTATATAACAAACTACGGTCAAAAAACTGTGTCCCCCCAAAAAACACCTGTGGGATCACCTGGTATACGTAAGGTGAGAGAAGGTGGGGCTACCTAAGAGCAAACGTGATTGTGTGAATCTGTGCCCCAGCACCCTATGACAGACTGACTACATCAGCATAATCAATTTCAATATCATTTTCTATTACTATAATCATACTACCAAACTTGAAACATGAAATTAGAAAAATGGCTCCAACATAGTCTGTCTCAAAGGTCTTTTTTTACATATTCTAAATGTAACACCACTTGATACATGGTGAAACGTTGTTTTGTCTCACTACATGGTTGAAATGGCAATAAAACCCACTTAACTTGACTTGACCTCCAAGACTTACTTGCAACCCTGTCAGAATAGCACAACTAAGGGCTATGTGTGACCAAAGAGAGAGAGAGAAAGAGAGAGAGAGAGAGAGAGAGAGAGTTGGGGTGAATGACACTTTAGATTGAAGTGGCTGTGGTAACCATATGAATGGGAAATAGAGATGCTCTCATGACGAGAGCTGTGAGTTCAGAGTTAGCGAGAGAGAGCGAGAAAAAGTGGGGTGGGGGGGGTCAACTGTCAGATATGTTCCAAATGTAAATACAAATGGGGTGGGGTAACACTCCTTTATCTGCCTTAGAAGGTTCTCACAAAATTACCACTACAACCCACAAAATATTGAAATCTCTAATAAATACAAGAGCAAGGAGGGGGAAATTGCACTGAAAGACAGTGTAAAAATGAAGGGAGGGAGAGAAAGATGGAAAGAGACAGCAAAAGAGAAAAAAAGAAAGCTAAAGGCAGAGAGTGAAAAAAAGTGTGTATAAGATGGTTTAAGAGTGTGTGAGAGGAGAGACAGCGAGAGAGAGAGGAGAGAGAGAAAAAGGCCTCTAAGGAGAGTTTTCTAAGGGCCCCATTGATGCCCCAGAAGCTTGAGTGGTGTAGCTGGCTCTGGTCCCAGCAGCACCCAGCTCTCTTCCCCACAGCAGCAGCAGCAGCCGCCGCCACAGCAGGCCTGACAAACAGGCGCCCTCAACGTGGCTTTGGACCGGACCACAGACACACTGACAGGGCAGAATACATATGGGCCACAGACATACTCTACTGAGAGAGAGAGAGACAGAGAGAGAGAGAGAGAGAGAGAGACAGAGACTTCACATGGGCACAGACTCACTTTACTGTGGCAGACAGTGGAGCCACTCTATTTCAAATAAGAGACATCGCCCAGGAAGGAGACACTGGAGAATGTTCACAAAAACACAAGTTACAGCAACAGAGAGTGAGAACAGAAGCACATCATGTACAGATGTATCATGCATTCCATATAGGATATGATTGATACAATTTTGCACTTAAGATTATTGAATGGCAGCAGAGGACCTATTTACAGGATACATTGATGTGTCTCAATAAGTATGCTACAAGATTTAGCTATGCTCTAAACATTACTGAATACTGTAGGACAGTACTAAAATACTTGATCTTACGGAATATCAGTGAACTGGATGCTAACTGAATGTTGCTGAATGATAATGAACTTTAATGAATGTAAACATACCTATGCACTACACATTCTTGATTATTAAACATTGCACACCACTACAGAATATTACTGAGTGCTGACTAAATGCTATGAATAATGAATGTTGTTGGACCTTTTTGTTACTGTAAGTTACTGAATGCTACTGAATCGTAGGCTACAAGATTCAGCTATGGACTGAACATTTCTGGGCATCAACTGAATTTAAAGTGCTTTCCTGAATTCTGAATGCTATTATGCTATAACTGTGTGTGTGTGTGTGTGAATTGGATTAAATTAGATTAGATTCAACTTCATTGTCCTTACACATGTATGAATACGTGTGTGTGTGTGTGTGTGTGTGTGTAAGACTGGAGGAGGTAATGGTCACATGTCATGCCAGTGTGCCCCATGTGCACCCAAGGCTTTGCCGGCCCCTTGTCCCTTCCTGTCTGCCGGTTGTCTGGGTGCTCCAGCAGCCCCAGCCCTAGTAGTAGCAGCAGCAGCAGTCACAGCACTCTGAGCCAAACCCAATACTTCACCCAGCAGTGGAGAGGAAATATCTGGGCCATTACCGCTGTCGGCCATGCCTCTGCCTCTGCCTCATGGCCACATGACAGATTAGAGTTGGGTTGGACTGTTTTTTTGGGGGGGTTGTTTTTTTCTTTCTTTCTTTCTTTCTTTCTTTCTCCCTCTCTCCCTTATTTTAGGTCATGCCTAGCGTCTGGCGGGCTTGTGCTGTCAAATAAAAAGCCCGCTGGTATAATAACATCTGAAAGTGTGGGTTTGGAAACCTGGGATGAGTTTGGGAGTTTTGGGTTTTTGGAGAGGGTGTGTTTTTAGAGAGTGTCCTGCTTTCAGGGTTGATCTGGGACACATGGTCTCTGCTACACCTCCCTCCCCTCCCCCACCCCCAATCTGATTTGTGTGTGTGTGTGTGCGCATGTCTGTGTGTGTGTGGATCTGTCTGTCTGTTTCGCTGTCTCTGTGCATGTGTTTGTGTGTATGTCTGTCTCTCCCTGTGTGTGTGCATGTGCGCATGCACATCCATCTGTCTCACTCTCTCTCTGTCTGTGTATATGTGTCTGTCTGTTTGTCTCTCCTTGTCTGTGTGTGTGTGTGTGTGTATAAAGAGAGCGAGAAAGAAAGGGAGACAGATAAGAGAGAGACGCATCATTACATTTTCCTTCCACTTCTGTGAACTACACACTACATGGTGGAACGGTGGTCTTGGTCATGACTGTGAGAGCGTGATGTTTTTGGCTGCTGCTGCTCCAGAAATAGCACTCGGGACAATTTATCGGATCGGCCTCACGGATGACTAACGAGCACACACAGTTTGGCACCACAAAATAAATAAATAAATAAATACCAGGACCAGAGGAGACTAGAACACCCGTGGGACTAGACTGCCATCATCACCGTGGGCACCTAATCTGTTACTCGCGCTTACTATGTCAGTGAAGGACATGCCAGTCAATGATCAATCACCAAACCACAATAATGTCTATAGACAAAACATCTACTGGCGTAGTAGAGCTTACATCTATTAAAGATTCACCGATTAGAACATTGTGCCTCATTGACCTTGATCTTCCTAAATTTGCTCTTAAACTTAAATGTAAAAGATGTAAAGCCTGTAGTAATTATGTAATTTAGTAAACATTTTAAAAATGCAGAAAACTGTGATGGTTTGTCAGGGTCTCACACTCCTGAGTGTGTATAGACTTTGTTCTTAACAAATATCATATAAGAAAAGTGTAAGTAAGTGGTGTTTAAGAAAAAAAAAATCTAAGAACAGCTGCCAAATGAGACGCTGTGCTTCCCGTTGCCAAATGAGGCCACTGTGCTTCGAAATGTTTTGGAAGCTGTGGCAAAATGACTTTGCAGCTGTAATGTGCTTATTTAGGCTACATCTTGGTGAAATTATTCAGTTAAGCAAAGTTGTGTTCATTTTAAAATACAATGCAATAAAATAAAATAAATTTTTCCTGCCGTCATAGTCAGGTTTCTCACTGATCCATATCACGTTGCCAGGGCCTACTCCTTTGATTCCTTGCCTTGATGGGAAATTAGATCAAAATTGTACAGCTAAACAATAATAATAATAATAATAATAATGCTCTTCTAACTAATAGGTCGCAATTTTTCTCGATTTTCTGTCACCCCAAGAACCTTAACATCCACTGAGCACCTACCCTGCTTCTCCAGCTCCGGTGTGTGCCTGCCATGTGGTGTGTGTATGTATGTGTGCGTGTGTGTGTGAGAGAGAGAGAGATGGACAGTGGGCACATGACATATCGGCACGGAGAACTAGCACAGCATGCGAATTCATTACGTTGCTGCGTAAAAAAATAAATAAATAAAAATACTGGAACACTTTTGCCATGACAGTGTGGCACTATATACACTGGCATTATGATAGCAGACTTTTTAGTAGATGTTTACATTCGAACTGTATGGTTGTTTTAACACTGATTTTACCAGGAAGTGAGCTTTCAACAATGTTAGATGACAGAGAGTAGCTTCAGATTTCAGTCAGCTGAGTTACGACAAGAAACAAAGACTGAAACCGTAGCCTAATATTGCGTCAAAGAACGGATGCGACATAGGCGCTGGTTTCAGCCAAGGCTACAATAATGTCGGCATGTCACAGCCCACCGTGGACTACAGTCCATTCTGAACAGACAAGGCAACAGGGAGACTACTAAACCTGTGCCCTTTACGTTGCTTACCTCGTGTACCGCGCATCATCCGCTGATTCCCGTAGACCCAGGTCATCACCACGGCCGTGGTCCTCTATAATAGCGTTAGGCTACCGTTACTCGCTGGCGCTCGTGTCCAAGGCACTCGGGACGACAGGATTCCAGTCTGCCACCACTGCTGCAACTGAAAACGCGGCGGAAAAATCGTGAACGACGGTTTGCGTTGGATGATTTTTATAGGTCTATTTCATGGGGGTGAAATCACAGTCGCTGTGCCGACCCTGGCGTGGGGGGATTATCGGGTTCAGAGCAAAGAGGCTGCAACTCAAACCGCGCACGCCTTCGCATTCACGTTGGCACGCACTCACACACACACACGCAGTGAGAAGGCGGGTGGGAGGGGCCGTTAGGGATGCGCGAAGCCTGCCGAGTCAGCCGTTAACCCGGTAGGTACCGTGGTAATGAAAAGAGCGCCATCGCTTATGCTACGGAATGCAATTCCGAAAAAAAGAGTGGTTTATCGGTTCTCTCTCGAAAGTTGTTATGTATATTGACTTATCATATAGTCTTATAATCTTAATCTTTTCCCAAGAATATAAAAATTGAGTATTTTCGGCCTAGATTTAAGGGAAAACAAATGTTAAAATTTGATAGGTTATTTCTGAGGTAAGCATGCTGTGTTCTGTGATAGGATAAACCAGGCCTACATCTAGGCGAAAACCCTACCTTATCCAGTGAGTGGGCTAGTGAGTGATAATTCTCCTCCTCTCATTCAAATTCACTCACAATCACAAGCAGGGTAGGGGGGGGGGGCAGAGAAGACTTTATACCGACAAAAGAGAAGTGACCTCTGTTTACGCACAGTATATGCACAGAGCATTCCCACACAGACAGACACAGAGACACACACACACACACTCCCTGTCTAGGGTGTTCAGGTGCGTACAGACACACACACACATACACACACACCGCAAAAATAAATATTTATTATGGAATGAAAAAAATGGCATCAATTTACAAACACACACACACACTTTAATTCTTCCAACCTCAGGGGTATAGTCTGTCTCACTGTCTCATTCTCAGTTGCGGATCAATAGCATTTGACTTGTAGAAGGGGTTAACAACCCATCACCCCCTTACTATGAATTGATTAGTGGTCCTCGATCAATTGACTGATTGCTGTGAGTCTAATTGATAACACCTCTGAAATGAGGAAGCATTGTGTGTCACAGCTTAATTAGTCCACATGCATCTACATATAAACGTCTCCCCAATACAGAGAAACATTCGCGCAAGCAAACACACACACACACACACACACACATACAGGGGTACTGTTTATTTTATTTTCCTCTTCTCTCCATACTGCACTCACTCTTTCTCCTCCTCATCTGTTTTCCTCCCATTTTCTTTCCCCTCCTCCCTTCCTCTCTACCTCTCCTCTAAATTCTCTAGTCTTCCAGAAATGGTTTTGTGGGTATTTCTTTTTTGTCTTCCCAATTTTTTTCTTCTTCATCTTTGCATTCGTCTCTCCATTTTATCATCTTTAATTGTTTTTCCTAGCCCTCCCTCTCTGTTCTCCTCTTTTTTCCTCCTCCCTTCTCTCTCCCATCTCTCCACCATTCCCTCTTCTCTCATCCTCCTCTTCCCCCTTTTTTCATTTCCTCTCTCTTCTTCCCTTATCTCCTCTCCTTTCCTCTCTCACCCTCGTCTTTTCTTAATCACACCATTCCCACCTCTGTTCTTATCTAAGCCAGCAGACATTTATCATTTCCTTTTCACTTGTGCATTTAATTTATTTACTCTCCTATAGAACTCGAAAAATATACATGCCCCCCCCCCCCACACACAGACACAGACACAGACACACACAGACACACACACATACACAGACAGTCAGATGTTGGTGGGTGTAAAAAACAAAAAGATATAGTGAAAGAGTAGTCTCCCAGTGTCTGTCTGTGTGTGTGTGTGTGTGTGTGTGTGTCTGTCTGTGTGTGTGTGTGTGCCTATGTGTGTGTGTGTGTGTGTCTGTGTGTGTGTGTGTGTGTCTGTGTGTGTGTGTGTGTGTCTGTGTGTGTGTGTGTATAGTAGTTACTTCAAGGACTCCCATCCCCTCACACATGAAAAGTTAGACCAATAATGAGAAAATACTGTGGCCATTTATTGGGTGAAAATTTTCCCACAGAGGGACAAACAGTGCTAGATACTAAGAGATAGGTAGTTAGATAGATAGAGAGGGAGAGAGAGAGAGAGTGAGAGAGAGAGAGAGAGTGAGAGTGAGAGTGAGAGAGAGAGAGATGTGTATTCAGTAGGCTCAGTCATCCTTGTCCAGTTTCTGTGCATCCTGCAGAAAGTCCCACAGTGAGAGAAGCATCTGTTCTGTCCTCACATACACCTGAGAGAGACGGACAAGCCAGGGACCTTTAATGTGTACTGTACAATAGACACACAGACAGACACACACACACACACACACACACACACACACACACACACACACACATAGAGCGCAGAGCACAGAGGACTCCAACTTAGTCAGAGTTTCCAAACGCACACTCACAAACACATACACATGCACACCCACAATCACACACACACACACACATGCACACAGACACAGACACACACAGACACACACACACACATGCCTGATGGTGTAGCTGCCTGCGGTACTTCTCCTTCATGTGGGGGTCGATGTTCTCCTCAGGTGGGTGCTCGGTGGTGACAGAGGTGGCGCCGTCCTCCACTTCGGGGCTGCCGTTGGTGGGCATGTCCCGACCCGGCTCCTTCTGCGGCTTGCCCGCGGGCTTCTCCTCACGACCCTTCTTATTACGACTGCCCGGACGCTCCTGTGTGGCGGATAACAGATGATGAGTGTGGTGTGTGTATGTGCGTATGTGTGTGTGCATGTGTGTGTGTGTGTGTGTGTGTGTGTGTGCACACGTGC
>PYXC01001761.1:392500-400000 GCA_015244755.2 Tenualosa ilisha
CTGGGAACTATTTTGTCACTGAACTGACCCACTTGCAGAGGCTCAGTGCACAGTTTCACTGTCACTGACTGTCTTACAAACAAGAAAACATCAATTTTACCCATTACACAAACCAAAATAGGTTTTTGTTTTGTTTTGTTCTTTAGGTGTAAATGTTAACAACAGTCAGCTAAGTGCCTTGATTTTGATACTGGGATACAGACCATTATCTGACCCAGACTCTTCTACTATCTAGGACCACCCCATCTAATCTCCTATGTTAGCTGTTAGCTGCTCATATCTACTGATTTATCTATCTATCTATCTATCTATCTATCTATCTATCTATCTATCTATCTATAAATGCAAGGGACATCTGTGTATGTGTCTGCCTGTCTGTCTGTTCCACACATAACTCTCGAACCACTCATCTGACTGACCTCAAATTTGGATGATGATGTTGTCTTCACATACATCTCTTACCATTCAAAGGAATTGGGATGTAACATCTCAACAATACACACATTGGTTAAAGTTTGCCGATCTTGCAACGGCATGCCAACTCAAATTTCTTGGAAACTATAGTATTGTACAGGCACTGTACTACTTGTGTAAAAATAATATTGCTGTCATCCTTGACTGACACAATATACTCTGTCTTCCCATCTCTAAGTGCTTGAGGAGTCTCCTTAACAGCTTATGTGGTGGAAATGTGTCCATTTCTCATTTTACCCTATTGGTTACTAGACAGTTGTGCTGCTCCTCTGTGCGCTTGATATGGAGTGTGCTTCCCTCGTGTGGTTAACTATATGCATAACACATAGTATGAGCAACAGCACTGGCTGGGTGGATTACAAAGTCAAAGTTAGTCAGCTTTATTGTCAATTTCTCCACACGTATCAGACATACAGAGAAATCAGATGTACGTTTCTCATTATCCCACGGTGAAGAAAAAATGCACAACAGATAAGACATATTCTAACACTAAACAGCAAACTGCACAACAGATAAGAGCCACTTTCTAACAAGCAACAATGTGTTGTGATTGTGCAGAATTATGTGCAAGATGTAATAGTGAAGGGGGGGGGGGGGGCAGAGAGGAAGGGGAGGGGGAGAGGGAGCAGTAAAGAGAGAATAGTAAAGAGGGAGGGGGGAGAGAGAGAGAGAGGGAAAGGGAGATAGAGCAGTAAAGAGAGGGGGAGGAGGGAGATAGTAAAGAGAGGAGGGGGAGGGAGAGAGAGAGAGAGAGAACAGTAAAGAAGCTGCAAAAGTAAAGAAGGACTAAAAGAAAGAAAGAAAAAAAAGACACACGTCTCACCTCTGTGGGTTTGTCTTTCACAGGGGTGGACCTGGCCAGCCCCTTCTTGTCTTCCTTCTCCTTGGCCCCGCCTCCTTTCTTCTCCTCCTTCGGCGAGGGCACACCCTTCTTCTCAGACTTCTCCTCCTTCTTCATCTTTGTGCCTGGAGATGCAAAGAGAGAGAGAGAGAAATTGTTGTGTTGTGTATTAAGTCTGTCGTCTCATGGGCTGAAGCATGTACACACTGGAGTGAGAGACTTTCAAACTAACAATGCGTTTCATACACACAATTTGTATATGAATGCTTAAAGGTATCTGTGTTTATTTCTGCTTAGTGCTCAAGCATGAGCAGACGTGTGTGTGTGTGTGTGTGTGTGTGGTGTGTTTGTGTGTACGTATACAAAGGCTCAGCACAAGTGCAGGAAGACCAATCTTAGGGGTCAAAATATCAGTCTCTCAACGTTTTGCTATGTATGTATTTTGTGCTTGTTCAGTTGTTTTTCTATGCTGTTCCTGTTCTACCGTTAAGCAACATTGCACTGCTACTCTGCATGAAAGACAATATATGAGCTAAGTGATTGATTACTTGATTGATTGATTGATTGATTGATTAACGTGTATGAGTGCAGATTTGTCCTTGTTTAAACTCACAGGACTCGTCCTGCACATCCAGTTGGCCCTCATCCCAGGTCTTCAGCTCCGGCATCCCCAGCGCCTGCCTCAGATTTGTGGACTCTGCCGCCAGCCCGTCCACCAGTTCCCTCCACAGCTGCAGCCTGGAATTACAGTCAGCAGTCAACACTGCAGTCACACTGCACATCAAACCGCTTCTCTTCTGCAGAACTACTGTATAGTAACTTCCGGAATATAAGACGCACCATGTATAAACCTCAGTTCGGTGTTTTATGCAAACTAAAAAAAAAACCATAAATCTTGTATTGACCTCACCCTTGTATTAACCTCACCCGTGTGTTAACCTCACCCCTGCGTTAACCTCACCCTTGTATTGACCTCACCCGTGTGTTAACCTCACCCTTGTATTAACCTCACCCGTGTGTTAACCTCACCCTTGTATTAACCTCACCCGTGTGTTAACCTCACCCGTGTATTAACCTCACCCGTGTATTAACCTCACCCGTGTATTAACCTCAAGTTACAAAAAATAAGGACCGAATCACAATCAGATCAGATCAATTAGAATGATGAAATGAAATGCAATCCTGTATACTGTCCTCACCCATGTATTAACCTCATAGATGAAGAAATTTTGCAAAATCAATGTAATAATCAGGGTATTATGGTAACTACAACTCTCTTCACAGTGGAGACCTGAGACACGGTCAGAGCGTAGAACAGTTTCCCTGCAGTGACAAATGACTGGAGTCCTATCAAAGAGTCACTGTCACTACTGTTGCAAATGACTGGAGTCCTATCAAAGAGTCACTGTCACTACTGTTGCAAATGACTGGAGTTCTATCAAAGAGTCACTGTCACTACTGTTACAAATGACTGGAGTCCTACCATAAAGTACAACTACCCTATTGTTTCTACTGTTACAAATGACACAATCCAACCATCATCACTTTAAAAGACAAGGTAAGGCAAGTTTATTTACACGCAGAGGCAGTTCGATGTGCTTTGCAAAGATAAAGGCAAAGAACAGTGAATAACAGAAAATAAAATGACAAAATGATTGAGAAAAAAAAGAAAACAAAATAAGTAAATAAGTAAATAAAATAAATGAAAAATAAAAACATAATTCTGTGTGTCTGTGTAAAATAACACTCGAGTGTCAAAACTGTTAAACAATCCTACCGTCATCTCTGTTCCACTGTTGACGCAATTCTTGGGACACCACTGTATTAACACCCTTGAGTGCCGTCATTGTTCTCTTGTCGCTAATGTACAACATCCTGTTGTCCATTACTGTCACCACTAAAACACTGACACCATATTGTCACATGTGCTAAAATGCCACCCCGAGGTGCAGTCAGCACCGTCACACTGCTGATATACTCATGTATATTAGACTGTACTACAGCAGAGGTCTGAGTTTTAAAACGACAAAGAATCCTAAAACTCAAAGGCCAAAAGTTTCCCTGTGCTGTCGTGTCTCCAAACTCACCCAATGGTGAGCGGAGTGAGGGGGGGAGGAGGCGACGGGGGGGACTGGAGCATCGCCAGCTGGCTGTTGAGCTGGGTCAGAGCCTCCTCCCTACGGAGGACCTCCACCTCCTCCTCCACTGCCGAGTCCAGCCTGGGCAGAGACAACACCGCCTGCAGGGTGGAAGTGAGGAGAGGTGGTGAAGAGAGAGACAGAGAGAGAGGGGGAAGTTTTGTGGACACACTGCAAAGTTGCCAACAGTCTCAATGTCTGGGAAATCGATACCGCTAATCCTTACACTACCATACCCATTACATTCTATAGTTTAATTAAATTCAATTGAATTTACACATCAATGAATCTATTGCTGCCTTCAAGACCAGATTTGATGTGACTTATCAAACATTCAGTGCTACTGATTGCAAAAGGAAAACCCTAGGAACAACAATTGTCACTAAGTAATAATATCTAAATGTATATAGGGCGACACATTTATTAGCAACTGTGCTGCTAGCGGCCTGTAGCTTTGTGTCTGATCTGATGCCATCTAAGAATTTTGTCTGATATCATCTGAAAGCCATTACACACAATTCTCCATTTTGTAATCATAAAAAAATAGGGCCCATGCTTGAACCCAGGCTTGGAGCCAGAAAACTTTCAGGGGTGCGTTTCCCAAAAGTATAGTTGCTAAGTTAGCAACTCTGTTGGTTGCAATGCAATGGCTCATTGCCAACCAGGTTTGCAACCATGGTTTTGGGAAACACACCTCAGCGTAGTGTGTTGAGAAGAAGCATACGGTGGAGCTCTGTGACGCATCGGTGCCAGATTGTACCTGTCTGAGAGTGGAGACCGAAAGATCCCAGTCCTGTGCCTCAGAGGATGTGTCTGTGGATGAGGTCACTTCCTTCCACAGGCTCTTCAGGGCCTCAATGGTCTCGTAGCGATAATACAACTGGAGGCAGAGGGCCCGTTAATGTCACCAACGCAGAAACACACACACACACACACACACACACACACACACACACACACACACACAGGAACACACACTCACATACATTCATTCATATACAGACATCTGGGAACAAATTCTATGAAGCACAGAAGCGCACAGACACAGACACACCCACACACACACTAATACACACAGTCAGAGGGAGATAGAGAGGAGAATAAGAGACACTCACTGTAAGAGAAAAAAAAATCATTATTCGTTATTTCCCAAACACAATTACAGGAGAGATATGGTACAAAGGGTCAGTGGGGCTTTGAATTGATTCATGAGCCTGTTTTCATGAGCCTATACTGTGTGTGTGTGTGTGTGTGTGTGTGTGTGTGTGTGTGTGTGTGTGTGTGTGTGTGGTGTTTGATCATCTGGCTATTTTTAGATAGAGAGAAACTCCGCTTCCTGGTCTTGCCATCTCTCCTCTCTCTCTTTCTCTCTCTCTCTTTCTTTCTCTCCCTCTTTCTCATTTTTTCAGGGCAAAATGGACAGATAAGGACAAAAAAAAGAAAGAAAGACATAAAATGAGCTAGAGGATTGAAGAGAAGGGGGGTGGTGCGATGGCAGAGAGAGAGACAGACAGAGAGAGAGAGAGAGACAGAGAGATACCCCTGAAAAGGGTATTCTTTAAATGAAAGAAAAGCAAAATGTAGGAACACAAGATGTATTGTATAAACTGAAGAAGAAAATAAAAAAAGAGGCGGTTTTGACAATGTTTGGATAGCCAGATTAAAAAAAAAAGGGGGGGGGGTGTTAGAACACAGATGAAAGGGAAGAAGGAAGGGAAAAGAAACATATTCCAACTCCAGAACAGGTGGGCAATGATAGAGTGATAGAGAAACTGACAGAGGAGGTAGAGAGGCTGTAGATAGACATCGAGAGGTAGCGAGTGATAGAGAAACTGACAGGAGGAAGAAAAGCTGTAGATAGAGGTAGAGAGATAGCAAGTTAGACAGGATGGACAGATAGACAGACAGACACACAGAGATGAAAAAAAAAGATGGCTAGATATTAATTGCATGGAAAAACATGAAGAAGGATTGAAAGACTGTGGCTTTAATGATGAGAAGGGGAAAAAAAAGGTGGTAGTTGGGGCACGTATGTGTGTGTACGTATGTGTGTGTGTGTGTGTGTGTGTTGAACTGGAGCATATCAGAAGGACACAAGAGAAATGGGAACATTCTGCCCTTCCCCCCAACCCCAACCAATGCCAGAGATCCATGTCCAATGCCCTCCACCACCACCACCCCCACATGTGTTCATTACACAACTAACCCATTTAGCCTATTAATGGCACTAATTAAGGCTGCAGTTGTCTACATGTACCCTTATCACGAAGCCAATCAAGGGATGTGATTCAGAAATCTGCGTGTGTGTGTGTGGTGTGTGTGCATGAGAGAGACAGGGAGAGACAGTGAGGAGCTGGGGGAGAGCTGTGTGTGTGTGTAATGTTTGTGTGTGTGAGTTTGTATTTTGAGGTCCTGCAAAATCACAGATCCCTTCAATGTGTTTTCACGTGTGTGTGTGTTTGTGTTTGGGGGGGTTGAGCATGTGTGTACTGTACGTGTGTGCATTTGTTTGCATTTGTGTTTGTGTGTGTGTGTGTGTGTGTTTGAGCGTGTGTGTGTATGTGCATGTGTTTGTGTGTGTTTGAGTATGTGTGTGTATGTGCATGTGTGCATGTGTTTGTTTGTGTGTGTGTTTGAGCATGTGTGCATATGTGCATGTGTGTATGTGTGTGTGTATGTGTGTGTGTGTTTGAGCATGTGTGTGTGTGTGCATGTGTGTGTATGTACATGTACATGTGTGTATGTGTGTGTATGTGTGGGTGTGTGTGTGTGTGTGTGTGTGGGCGAGTGAAATGTCACCCATTATTTCCCCTCCGCAGCAGCAGCAACAGCGCAGGGAGCAACCACACAGGTAGCCAAACAGCACTAAGGAAAAAACAGCCTTTCTTTCACTAGCGCTAACTAGGCTAGCTCTCAGCACAAAACCCAGGACAGCAATTAGCGTTAGCCATTAGCCTGTAATGGAGCACTAATGGGGACATCATTTCTATATCTGAGTAAAGGACGCAAGAGGATAATATGGCCTACACACACACACACACACACACACACACACACACAACACACAGACAAAGGAGGTGACCTCACAAGTGTGTTTATAGGTGACTAGGTGTTTGTGTCTATCTGTGTGTGTGTGTGTGTGTGTGTGTGTGTGTGATTACAGTACAGCCTGTTCAGGAGAAAATGGGTCGCTAGGACTTGGTACTCAGCAAATTATCATCATTAAGATGATATTGGTGTATCTTACTCTACCGTAAAAATGACATATGAATATAGTTTTTTTTTTTTAATTATTCATGTTTATTAATTTATTTTTAAATTATTCCTGTTTCTTGACTGACTGATTAGTTGACCGATTGATTCGTTTGGTTGAGGTAATCAGTTCATTTATTGCGTTAAAAGCCAGTAAACAATTCGCACACAACGCAACCGATATTTTCCCTTCATAGAGTGTGTGCTGCCGCAAGTAGCCTCCGATATGACCAGTGGAGCTGACAGAACCCGACATGTGACATGAGTCGTGTGTGCCACACATTAAACAAACAAACAAACAAAGTATATAAATAAGTAAGTGTAGAAATAAATTAAATTAGACAGTCTACCAAAGCTGCTTTTATGATACCAGAAAACAGAGTCCTTCAGTTGAGCACCTGCTCTCAGAAGCGACACACAGATTTGATAATTATTATGTGGCTCTCACCGTATTTTCATAGTTGCCAAGGACAGCCTGTGTTTTGCCTTTTTCATCAGCAGAAATACCCACTAATCTCTAATTAAAGGTACTGATTGATGCTTTGGTGGTGAAAATGCATACATGATGATTGCTAAACAAAGTTTAGGAGCTTGAATATGTGTGTGTGTGTGTGTGGGTGTGTGTGTGCGCGCGTGTGTGTGTGTGTGTGTTAAGCAGAAACCAATGCTGCCAGGTCATGACGATCTTTGTGTCTCTCTCTGTGTCTGAGTCATGCGGGGAAGTGGGAAGCATCGAACGGCAAGTGAGCAGCTCATTATTTGTCATAGCAGTCTGTTTAGTGGATTGATCATCCA
>PYXC01001761.1:405000-411341 GCA_015244755.2 Tenualosa ilisha
CACTCCGCAATCCAACATTTTTCAGTCGAGGTACTTACACAAATCAAATTCAAGAACTTGGACATTCACTACTTCACTCGCATGTTTCTTCATATTCCTCCAAGACTGAGGAAAATAAGCAAACTACATAAATGTCCAAGTGGAATTGTTTGAAACTACATAAATGTCAAAGTGAAATTGTTTGAACGGTAAGCTGGAGTCCCAGTGCCATGACAGGTGTTAGTGAGTGACCTTCGATGATTACGGCTAATTATCACAAGCTCTAATGTTGTAGTTGCTTTCTTGTCTGTTCAGCGTGGACTCAAGATGTAGGCAAGATTGAACAATCGATGACCAAAATTTACTGCTTAGGTGAATAAAGTTAAATTAGATTAGATTAGATTGGATTACTGTAACATGCAATACAATTTGTGGACTGTGGCATTCTGGGAAATGCAATATTTGTCCAATACCTTGATGTCAAATTGACAGCAACTGTTTTTTTTGTTTGTTTGTTTGTTTTTTTTCAGTGTAGATTTTTCATAGAGTAGCTGGTAAATTAGTTTCATGACATTGATCTCGTCTTCTCATTTTCATTCGTTAACGCCTTCGTTAATACGCATTCGTTAATACGCATTCGTCAACATACATTTTTTGAAGTGTAAAAATGTTGCAACGATAACATTGAATAAAGCATTGTTAACTTTGTACAGTATATGAGAGTTCTTGAGAGACAGTTAGATGGAACTTCTTACTCGTTCTCCTTCTGCCCTCCCTTGCTCCTGTCATCCCCCAGGGCCTCCTCCTCCTCCTCCCTCTCTCTCCCTCCTCCCAGCAGGGGGCAGCGTTTCACCGTCACAGAGGTGAAGGGCCGACCAGAGCCAATCACCTCCAGGCTGTCAATCTCCTGAGTCACAGAGCAAGAGAGAGACAGAGAGAGAGAGAGAGAGAGAGAGAGAGAGTTAATTTAAATGAGAGAGAGAGACAGAGAGATGGAGAGAGAGAGAGAGTGAGAGCCAGAGAAAGTTCTCATAAAAGAGAGAGAGAGAGACAGAGATATAGAGAGATAGAAAGAGGGAGTTCAAGCAGTACATTTAATGGAATGAGACAGAGAGGCATAGAGAGAGAGAGAGAAAGAGAGAAAGAGAAAAAGAAAGGGATAAACAGAGAAAGGAGTAAGGGGAGAGAGATACACAGATTCTCTTTTTCTTTTCCATGTAAGTCCATGCAAGAGTTGAGATGAGACACACCAGTAATGTAAAGGAGATGGACAGTTCAGTGCAAAGACTGACTACTGACCCAGTGCAACATGTCCCACTGATGCTAACACTGATTTCTACAGGTCACTTGGTGGTGTTTCTTTTTTCTTTTGTCCTAAGGCCTATTAAAACATTAAAGCCCCTAGTGTGGACACACACACACACACAAACACACACACAATGCATGTCTGCAGTTGTGTGTGTTTATGTGGGTTTGGGTGTGATAGATGCAGGCAGTCTTTTTTGGTGTGTTTGTGTGTGTGTGTGTGTATAGGTGTTATAGGTGTGTGTGTGTTTGTGTGCCTGCCCCTGTATGTGTGTTTTACAGTGTTACATTGTGGTTCACAGCGTTCTCCATTACTGGAGGAACAGACTGCGGAGCGACCAGTTCAGACCGAGACAGAGACAATGACAGAGAGAGAGAGAGAGAGACAGATAGAGGAAGAGAGAGACAGATAGAGGAAGAGAGAAAAAGACAGAGAGAGAGAGAGAGAGACAGATAGAGGAAGAGAGAAAAAGACAGAGAGAGAGGGAGAGAGACAGATAGAGGAAGAGATAGACAGATAGAGGAAGAGAGAAAAAGACAGAAAGAGCAAGAGAGAGACACACAGAGAGAGAGAGAGAGGAGAGAGAGAGACAGATAGAGGAAGAGAGAAAAAGAAAGTAAGAGAACCTGACAGATGGACAGAAGTCCTGATGATCATCAGCTCTGACGTCTGGCAGCGGACATGAGATTTAAATCATCACATACGCATACACACACACACACACACACACACAAACCTACACACACACACACACATACACACACACACACACCTACACACACACACACACACACATACACACACACAAAAGCGTGTAAGCATTTGTGTTTATGTATGTATTCAAGCACATGAGATACACAGGCACAGACAATAACAGCGAGCAAGAGATACAGAAAGTGAGAGAGAAGTGTATGTGTATATGTAAGTGTATAAGTGTATGATATGAGATATGGATGAGATGCACAGGCAAAGACAAAAACATATGAGATTTGTATGAGATGAGATATGAGATATGAATGATATAAGATATGAGACATGGATGAGACAAGATATGAGATATGTATGAGATGCACAGGCACAGACAAAAACATATAAGATATGGATGATATGAGATAGGAGATATGGATGATATGAGATATGAGATATGGATGATATGAGATATGAGATATGGATGATATGAGATATGAGATATGAGATGCACAGGCACAGACAAAAACATATGAGATATGGATGATATGAGATATGAGATATGGATGAGATGCACAGGCACAGACAAAACCAGAGAGCAAGAGATACAGAGAGAGAATGAGAGAGAGTGAGAGAGATGGGGGAGGGGTTGACACAAGGAAACGAAAAACAGTCCAACCTCTAGGAGTCCCTGTGTGTTTCTGGTAGGGACTGTCCCTACCTGTGTCCCTCTTCTATTCTTGCCCTCTCTTTATTCCCCTACAGTAGTGGCTGTGTATTTGCTTGCGTGTATGCCTGTGTTGTGTGACTGCACGCATGTGTGTGTGTGTGCGTGTGCGCGTGTGTGTGTGTGTGTGGTGTGTGTGTTCGTGTACAGGCTGTGTCCACACGTCCATCTTCCGTTCTTGCCCTCTTTTTATTCTCCTACAGTAGAGGCTGTGTATTTGCTTGTGTGTATGTCTGTGTGTGTGTGTGGGTGACCGTGTTCAGACTGTGTTCACGTGTCCATCCATTCCATTCTCACCCTCTCTTTATCCCAACATGGTCACTACTATTGGGCATCACACACTACAGCGCTCTTCTTCTGTTTTGTGTGTGTGTGTGTGTGTGTGTGTGTGTGTGTCTGTGATGACCCAATGATCAAATGGGCTAAATGCAAGTCACTCAGGGAATGTCAGTCTGACCTCTACTATCCCCACCCCATGATCTCTCTCTCTCTCTCTCTCTCTCTCTCTCTCTCTCTCTCTCTGTCTCTTCGCAAAATGTGTGTGTGTGTGTGTGCGTGTGTGTGCATGCTACTGGGGTCTGTGTTTCATACTTGTGCCTCTGTCTCTGTGCAGACTTGATGATCACCATTATGCTGTGCGCGTGTGCATGCGTGTGTGTGTGTGTGTTTGTGTGTGTGTGTGTGTGCATGCATGTGTGTGCATGTACATACGTGCATGTGTCTGTGTGTACGTAGATACATGTTAGTGTGTGCATGTGTGTTTGTGTGTGTGTGCATACATATGTGAGTGTGTGTGTGTATGTGTCTGTACATACATGTGTGTGTATGTGTGCGTACATACATGTGTGTGTGTATTGTGTGCGTACATATGCGTGTATGTGTGTGTGTTTGTGTGTGTGTGTATGTGTGAGTACATACGTGTGTATGTGTGTGTGTGTGTGTGTGTGTGTGTGCATACATATGTGAGTGTGTGTGTGTATGTGTCTGTACATACATGTGTGTGTATGTGTGCGTACATACGTGTGTGTGTATGTGTGAGTACATACGCGTGTATGTGTGTATGTGTGTGTGTGTGTGTGTGTGTGTGTGTGTGTGTGAGTGTGTGTGTGGTGCATGCAAGCCCAAACCCCCCTCCTGCCCTGCCGTCTGTGAGAGATGATGACTTGATGACTGTCGGAGAGAACAGAACACAAGGCCAGGCTGGGATCACCGTAGATTACATCACTCGCATTAACAAGTGTGTGTGTGTGTGTGTGCGTGTGTTTGCGTTTAGTGTGCCTAGTGTACTTGAGTGTGTGAGTGTTTGCATATTATTATGTTTTGTGTGCTTGTGTTTGTGTGTGTATGTGTGTGTGTGGTGTGTGTGTGTGTGTGGCTGTATTCGTGTGTGTTTGTGTGATTGTGCATGTGTGTGTGTGATTTTTATGTGCTGCTGTGTGTGAGAGAGAGAGTGTGTGTGTGTGTGTGTGTGAGACTATCACGCTAATGGCTGTGGCATAATCTCAGCTGTTACTTAAACTGCTAATTGCTGCCGATTACGAATACGCATGATCCACAGATGATCCACTGTGTGTGTGTGTGCGTGCGTGTGTGTGTGTGTGTGTGTGTGCGTGTGCATGCGTGCTTGTCTGTCTGTGTGTGTGTGTGTGTGTGTGTGTGTAGTGTGTTGTCTGTGAGTGAGTGTGTGTAGCTGTGTCAGAATGGCAACTGCAAGCGGAACTCTGTGTGTGCGTGCGTGTGTGTGTGCGTGTGTGTGTGTGCCCCCTGTAAGAATGATGATTTGGTAATTGCAATTCTGTGAGCCCAAGGGCCATATAGAGCAGGTCTCTGGAGAATTTACCTTTCTCTCATAACACCTCATATGTCAGCCACACACACACACACACACACACACACACACACACACACACGCACACACACACACACTTGCTTCATAACTTCCAGGAAGGTTCTGCGAAAGACGATGGTCCCTCCATTGTCAGACGGACTGAAAATACCTAAGTTGTGTGTGTGTGTGTGTGTGTGTGTGTATGTGTGTGTGTGTGTGTCTATGAGTGAGTCACATTCACATTCACAGACAATAATAGAGAGAGAGAGAGGGGAGAGAGTGAGAGAAGTCATGTTTCTTTCTGTGTGTGTGTGTGTGTGTGTGTGTGTGTGTGTGTGTGTGTGTGTGTGTGTCCACGAGTGAGTGGTTGATGTTCCAAACAGAACGTTCACAGACAATAAGTGTCCTCAGAGAACTGGTTCACTGGTGCTTCTCTCCCTCTGCTACTACTTTTCAGTGTGTGTGTGTGTGTCTGTGTCTGTGTGCCCCTGTGTGTGTGTGTGTGTGTGTGTGTGTGTGTTTGTGTGTGTGTGTGTGCCTTATTGAATTTTGACTTGTCAATTGTGTTATTAAGACTAAAGCAGAGAAACACACCAGATTATCCGGAACGGAATAACGGCAACGGAACTACCAGATGATTTGGGCAGGCCGACCCAGCATCTTGTATTCTACCTCCAGTCAATATCAGGACAAGATGAAACTTTCAGGTTGCTGACATTATTTCAGTACCACGATTGTTTCTTCACATTCTGATGCTGTTTGTTGAACATAACTTGGGAGGAACCCCATAGATTGATTGACAGCCATCACCCAGTCCACTTTTGTTTGTAGAAGATTTAACCCTCCTTACCTGCCCACTACATCACATGTCCCGGTGTTTTAAAGCTTCCTTCCTCCTCAACTATCTCCTCCATTGAACTGGTAGACTTAAGGTCATCCCCTCTTATTCATTACTCGGATGTGATCTCCACTGTTGGCATCCTAGGACCTCGGCTCGCTACCAGGCCAAACACGTTAATACCCAGTGCTCAATATCAAGCGATCTGATTGGGTCAGGTAGTGCTATTGCTATTTGTAGATCATTCTTGGATGTTCTAACCTAAAAAACCTAAAACCTAAAAAAAAAAAATGAGAGTGCATATGTGTCCCCATGTGTGTAGGCATGTGTGTGTACATCTGAGTGTGCATGTGTACATGTGTGTGTGTATGTGTGTGTGTACATCTATGTGTTCATGTGTGTGTTCATCCCAACATCCATTCCATGAGTGACTAAAGAGCACACTAAGTCCAAACCATGTGGTTTGTGGTAAGTCCAAACCACATGCAAGATCAAGACAGCCAGTGACTATGTGCACGCACTAACATGCTCACCTGTCAAAACCACAAACGTCAGAATAACTGAAACTACAAACTATGCTTTGTAAGTGTGTGTGTTGTGTGTGTGTTGTGTGTGTTGTGTGTGTGTGTGTGTTTTGAACTTGCAGTACCTCCAGACTTAGGGCACTGGTCCAGAAGAACAGGCCAGAACTTGCTGCTCTGGTCGACTGTCATGACTTGGCGGCCTTCAGAGCAATCACGCCGCAATGGATTCTGGGAAGGTTATGTTCCCTTTTACCCATGAGCGAACCTCAGGTGGTTTGTGTGTGGGAGGGGGCAGTGTGATATAACAGGTTGGTGTAAAAATCTAGTCTAGTTAGATTTGATTAAATATAGAACAGGCATCCTAACGTTGCAACAGCGACCCAAAGTTAGCCTGGCTCGGCCATGGCCACACACACACATACACACACGCACACTTCCGTGAGAACACGCAC
>PYXC01001762.1:2500-20000 GCA_015244755.2 Tenualosa ilisha
GTCTGTCTGTGTACCTGTGTGTGTGTCTGTTTGTTTGTCTGGCTGCCTGTCTGTGTGTGTGTGTGTGTGTGTTTGTGTGCGTGTGTGACTGCGTCTCTGTCTGTGTGTGTGTGTGTGTGTGTGTGTGTGTGTGTGTGTGTGTGTGTGTGCGCATGCGTGTGTGGCTGCGTCTCTGTCTGTCTGTGTCTGTGTGTGGCTGCCTATCTGTCTGTCTGTCTGTGTGTGTGTGTGTGTGTCTGTCTGTGTCTGTCTGTGTGTGTATGTGTGTGTATTTGTTTGTGTGTTTGTGGCTGGCTGTCTTGTGGGTGCATGACCTGCAGTGCTGATTCTGTGTGTGGAATGTGTGTGACCTCATGGTGCTGGTCGGGTGTGTGTGTGTGTGTATATGTGTGTAGGCACGAGTTCTCCGCAGTCCCTGAAGAAGATTCTGTCTCTGTCGGAGGAGAGTGGGGAGAAACACCGCAGACACGCAGAGGACACAATGTCCAACGCATCATCACAGATGTCCTCTCCACCCACCTCACCACACAGCTCACCCAAGAAAGGTACACACACACACACACACACACACACACACACAAATGCACTAAGGAAGCAACGATTCTCAGTTCTACATCAAGCCGAACAATACGCCCCCTACAGTTCAGTATGCAGACGTGAAACACGCTGTTTTGCTACATTATTGAAATATGAATGATTAAAATAATTCTTATTAGATCGTTAAAATAATATCTGTTATGTAGTTTTCCCAAACTTGCACATCACACAGCAGGTCCTCACAAATGGTCTCTGACACGTCAGGAGCTCCACATTGGCTTACATCAACCGGCATGAGAGAGTGAAGGTTGGGGTGTGGTGTTCCCTTCAGTCTCTAGCCTCTGTAGTCTAGGTCCCTCTGGCGCAGCAGGGAGAAAAAGCATGGGCTAATCGCTCACTGTTGCTTACCAGCAACAACTAGCATAGATGTCAAAGACAAACGCATTTCCTAAAATTAGCAAGAGTGAAATCATGTTGGATCTTCTGCATTATTAAAATATGAATTTTATGTAGTTTTCTGAAACTTGAGCTTCACACATAAAGTGCAAAACTTTGAAATTGAAATTGAATGAAATATTAATAAAACAAATTTGAATCAAATTGGCAGACACCTCATTCCTAACTGACACCTCATCCCTAACACTCTCCTTTAAACAGACCTTCTGTTAAATTTCAAGTTTCAATTCAGTTATATTTATACAGCACCCAAGAGCAACAGGGGCAAGGAAAAACTCTTGTGATAGTTATTCAAGGATGAAACCTTGGGCAGATCCACAGCTCAAGGGTCCATCCCAACTGCCAGGGGTCATACAGGAAAAGTAGCCAGTAGTTATCATAAGTGGTGGACTACAGTTTGACCATGATTTTAGCTGAGCATCATAATAATATTGTCCAACAACATTGTATGGTAGTCAAGCCATAGGTGGTTGTCTAAAGTTCTGGTTGGACAGTCAGACATAGGAGTGAAATTGACCAATGCTGCGCGCACGCGCACACACACACACACGCGCACACACACATGCAACTGGACCCTACTGAGCTCACCTTGTATTGCCCTCTGCTGGTGCTGGATGGAAACACACACACACTTGTGCAGCTAAATACTCCAGTCAGAAATGACTAGTGCCCCCTGCTGGTGTGGCTGTGTGTGTGCCTCCCCTCTGACAGAGGAGAACTGTTTCTTAATGGCCTCCTCCCACCATGTGATCAAATGTGTGATTGGGAAATATCTGTGTGTCCTCTATGCTCATCTAACTTTCCTCCTCTTCCCCTCTTCACACACACACACACACACACACACACACACACACACACACACAGCAGCAGCCCAGAGAGCTCAGAGAGAACGCAGTTTGCGTTCCCGCTCTAACAAAGCCACGGCAGGTAACCGTGGTCCCACCACAGGTAACCATGGTAACCATCGCAGACGCACATAGACGATGCTTTAGCGCCATCGCCAGGCCTCCTCTCGATTGGGTCTCATCGCCACAGTTCACCTCCTTATCCATCTGCCACACACACTCACGGGGCAATAAGGGGATTCTAATACCCTTTTACTGATGACTAGTGGGGGGTGTGTGTGTGTGTGTAAGTGTACTCAGGGGTGAGACCGAAGCGATGGAGCCTCTAGTGGAGCCCTCTAGTGGTGCACTGCTGTGCTGTGGTGTAATGGTGTGTGTGTGTGTGTGTGGTGTGTGTGTGGTGTGGTGTGGGTGGGGTGTGTGTGGTGTGTGTGTGTGTGTGTGTGTGTGTGTGTGTGTGTATGCAGGGGTGAGACTAAGGCAGTGATGCCTATAGTTGAGCCCTCTAGTGGTGAGCTGCACTTCTGTACTGTGGTGTGTGTGTGTGTGTGTGTGTGAGACGTACGCAGCTGAAACCCTCATAGACACACTGCTAACTTGAGCTGCTTGAGAGATGCTTGTGTCGCTCTATCTGTTGGTGTGTGTGTTTGTGCGAGTGTGTGTGCATTGTGGCACTCTCTTACCTGTGTGTGTGTGTGTGTGTGTGTGTGTGTGTGTGTGGTTTCCCAGGTTACAGCCGGCAGGGGGACAACCTATCGGACTCGGGCCACAGTGAGATCTCCTCCCGCTCCAGTCTGGTGAGCACATCGTCTCTAGACATGCCTCAGGACGACCGTCGCCTGCGGCACACCGGCCCCGATGGACACCTGGGGCCACGACTGGAGCGCAGGGCCACTACCGACCCTGACCAGTACAGCCTAGGGTAGGTAGACACCACACACACACACACACACACACACAAGACATGTACATTTCTACCTTTGCAGCAATGCAATACAATATATCAATTTATAAACACAGACATGATGTATTTAGAATTGCTAAGTGTCTGCTAAGGCAGTGTAGCATCTTTCACCTCTGGTGCAGTCCATTCACTGGTCAGTTCAGTGCCATCCACTGTGACTGGATACAGTTCAGTGAGGTAGAGAAACACTTTGACTCTACACTCAGCACAAAAACTGATCATCTTTCCCATAAAGGTTTAAAAGCTTGTAGTGCTGCCCATATGCTTGCCCAGGGGCAAACTGAACGCAAGAATTCGAAGGGCACTTGGACCCTGTCAGCCCTCAAAGCGAACTCTGACCGATGACTGACCATTTTTTGCACATATGAAACACTCCATCCACCTGACCCTAAAACATCACACCTAGACCCCCTGAAAACACTCCATCCACACCTGGACCCCCTTAAAACACTCCATCCACACCTGGACCCCCTTAAAACACTCTATCCACACCTGAACCCCCTGAAAACACTCCATCCACACCTGAACCCCCTTAAAACACTCCATCCACACCTGACCCCCTTAAAACACTCCATCCATACCTAGACCCCCTGAAAACACTCCATCCACACCTGAACCCCCTTAAAACACTCCATCCATACCTAGACCCCCTTAAAACACTCCATCCACACCTAGACCTTCCTAAAACAAACCGAACTGAGGTGGAGGTCTCAAAGTCTGCGGTATGGGTTCACAAAACACTCGTGTTGTGTCACTTTTGAGCACAAACTACTTTAGCTTCTGTAGAGCATAACCAGGTGGGTTGGACGTAACACAGTGGGAGTCGGTGTGATTGGTTGGAAGGCCTGTGTTGATTGACAGATGTTCATATCAGAACCAGTCAGAAGCCTGGAAATTAGTTTTAGTGCAAAGAGGATTTTTGTCACATCCAAAACCATAACGGCAGTAAATGACAGTAAAATTTAACGTTTACCATCACGGCAGTAAAGTATGACGTTTACCATCACAGCAGTAAAGTATGATGTTTACCATAACGGCAGTAAAGTAGGACATTTTTCTGATATAAATGATTCAGCTGTAGCCAACAGGTTTTTTTTTGTTGTTTTTTTAATAATACTATGCTTGTTTGGCTGGAAATGACTACAAGAACAGTTTTTTTAATCAAAACCAAACACCATTATCTTTTTATGGATAGCCTGGACAGCTTGTCCATCTCACTGTGTACTCACACTAACTAGTCAATCTGCACAGCCTACAATAGGACGCACACACTCAGTACGGAGGTCTAAAGCTGCACGTGTGTGTGTGTGTGTGTGTGTGTGTGCACGTAGGTCATACTCATCCATGCAGGACTGTCGTGCCCTGTACGCTGGAGCTACAGTGCTGTCCTCTCCGAGCTCCGAGGAGCTGACGCAGGACCAGGGTGACCGGGTCTCTCTGGACGCTGCCGACAGCGGACGCGGCAGCTGGACGTCCTGCTCCAGCGGTTCCCATGACAACATCCAGACCATGCAGCAGGGCCGCAGCTGGGAGGCTCTGGCTGAAGGGGCAGGACTTTGGGCGGGTCGAGGCAGCTGGGCGTCGTCGGCCGGCTCCTCCTCCTCGTCCTCGGTGGCTTGCTGGGGGGAGGAGCCTGAGGGTGACACTGGCACCATTAAGCGCCGCGGCGGGAAGGACGTCAGCGCTGACGCCGAGACCAGCAGCATCACCTCCACCGGCTCAGAGGAGTCCAAGCAGGCCAGCCGCAGACCCTCACCCATCACCGCCGGCAACACCAAGGCCAGCATCAGTAAGTGTCACATGGCAACCAGCTAATATTATGGGATGACTTGGGAGGCAAGTCATCGTTATGCTCATAGCATGCACACAGTTGCTTAATGCTATTTGGGTGAGCAGTTCAGTGGTATACTGTGTGTGTGTGTGTGTGTGTGCAGAGGGAGCAGTGATAGGAGGTGTGTGGTGAGATGTGCCTTCAATGTGTGACGAGGTGAGAACTGATTGGCTGTAGATGAGATGATTGACAGGTGTCTCCTTATGTTCCCCTGCAGGAGGTAAGGAGGGGCGGTACCGCGACCCCCCTCCCACCCCCCCCGGGTACACGGCTCTTACCATCTCAGACGTGGCGGCGGAAGGCAGCGCCCCTGCACACACACATGCCGGAAGACGGCCACCTGACTACACCACGGCACTGCAGCGATCCCGACTGGTCACACACTCCCCAGACTCCCAGCAGGCCCTTGCAGCCTCGGCCGACTCACACACACGACACACACACTCGCAGGACGGAGGCGAGGAGGAGGAGGAGGAGGAAGACGAGGGTAAGAGTTCACACACACCACTGGTGGGTGTGTGTGTGTGTGTGTGTGTGTGTGTGTGTGTTTGAATACATACTTGCACTGTCGTGTTTGTGTGGGTGTATGTTTGTGTGTGTCAGTTTTAACACACACTCCAGCATTTGTCTGTGTGTTTAAGAATATCTTTGCTTATGAGTTTGTGTGTGTGTGTGTTTTAACTGACATCTCTCTCTTGTCTTGCAGAGGACGAGCAGGTGTCTGCAGTGTGAGTGTGTGTGTGCGTGTGTAAGGGCAAACAGACACAATGACAGAAGCCCAGTGGTGCTGCCTGCCCTCTCCTGATTGGTGGATCCAACTCTCTTCTCTGCCTTAAAGCATCAAGGGAGGGGGGGCGGTTACCACGGTTACCATGGTTACCCCACCATGCGCCATTCTGTGAAGGAGCTGAAAGGAGGTGGAGTCATATAGAGAAGAGACTGGGAACTTTGACATACTGCTTGGCACTTTGGAAAATATGACAAGACTACAAAAACAATTAAACTTAGACACACACACACACACACACACACACACAAAGAGAGTGCGGCGAGACATTCATGTTTGAATAATAAAATTGAAGAAAACAGTGAGCTTCTGTTACCTGGACAACAGCATTCATGAGGCCACGCCCACTCTGGAGTCATCTGTCATCTGCACTTTTTAAACTGTTTTATATCAAGAAACACACACATCCACACACACACTGAGATTGCATTTCATGCACTGGACAGGGGTTTGAGATCACCCACATTCTGTGGAGGCAAACCTTCATCATCATCACCATCATCATCACTGTCATCATGTACATGAGGGCCCAGAGAGCCAATTAAGTTTCGGGGGAAAACCAATGAAACGTGTTTAATTGGCCACCTCTTATACCTGCCATTGTTCCTCATTGGAGCAGAGTCCCTGGTGTCCAATCATGCACTTACACCGGGTTTGGGGTTTGAGTGGCATAGGTGGGGGGCCTCACACTAGCAGCACACCGCCCTCTCCAAACGCTTACACATGCTGGGAAGTGCCTGTCAACAACATGCCCTCTCTTGACCCTTAACACACACACACACACACACACACACACACACACTCCATCCTCGAGCACATACACCCTTATTGTGAGAGCAGACAGTCTTGACCGACATGTCAAGTGTCAAACAAATGGTGCCTGAAGCGCAGACAGCCCTCTGATGTCTGGTTTAGAGCCAAGCCAACAGTAGTAGCTAATTGTACAAGCTAAGTGACTAACTAATAGCACAGCAGTGATGGCTAACAAGCTACCTGGCAGGCCAGCAAGCTAATAGGCTCCCAGTTAGTGAGCAAACTTGGGATTAAAAGCTAATAGACTAACAGTTAGCCAGCAAGCATGGGAGTAAGAGCTAATAGGCTAACAGTTAGCCAGCAAGCATGGGAGTAAGAGCTAATAGGCTAACAGCTAGCCAGCTAGCATAGGAGTTAGAACTAACTGACTGGCCAACAAGCATTGGGAATAGGAGCTAGCAGGCTAGCTACAGGCTAGCAAGCATGGGAGTAAGAGCTGACAAGCTAACTGGGATACCAGGAGTAGCAAGTAGGGAAGCAAACTGGCTCAGGCTACCAATAAAGCAGAGGTAACTAGCTAGCTAACAGCCTAGCTGTGGGAGGCATCTGGGATGGTGAGGGGTCCCTGAGGGAGGTGGGGTCACTCAGTGTGTAATGACCAGAGGGGGTGTGTCTAAGGGTTGCACTTCTGTCAGGTGTGTGAACACACACCTCCTAATCATGTGAGGGGTAAATAATCTCCTCAGCAGTTTAACAATGGAGTTCTAAAGGATGGAGTGTGTGTGTGTGTGCGTGCGTGCTCATGCTCATATTTATCTGAAGCCAGTGGTGTGTATGTGTCTGTGTGTGTGTGTGTGTGTCTTCATCCACGCACTGATGTTTACTGGAACTGAAGGGGTGACACTGCAGTGTGTCCACTGAACAGACATTTTTTTCTCTCTGCTGCTCGAAATCCTGGCCGGACTGAGGAGGACTTTCTGGAGCAGCTCCCGAGGCTTTCCAGGCGCTTTCTAGACCGTTTTGTATTTGTTGAATGGTTTGTTTTTATTCGTGTGGAGGAGGTGGGGAGGGTGGAGATGGAAACGTCCCTGCAGACTCTGGCTGAGATGCGGCTAAGACGCGGCCCTGGTCTGCACAGACTAAGCCAACCCTCCCAAACCGCCTGTTTCTTTGTCACTATGGTAAGGCTGATCACATTGATCAGCCTGTAGAATAATAAAAAAAAGAAAATCAGACTTTTTGTGAACTGAGTTAGAAGACCTTGTAGTTACAGTGTTCTCCACGGAATCTCTGTGACATCACTTCCTGTGTGGTTTTGTTTCTGATTTGCTTCCTGTCTTGATCGATGTGAAGGCTGCAGGTGGCAGCCCTGTACGGCTCACGGTCCTCGGCCAAGCAGACAACTACAAAAACACAACAAATACACACTTGCGCACACATACACACACACACACACACACACACACACCATTGCACAACCTTGTACAAGCAGAAGAGTAATTGTAGTAGGTAGCTCTGCTACTTGGTTTGATGTGTGATGTCAAGTGAGAAATGTACTTTAGCTGGTGAAAATCTTCTCCTCCTCCCTGATACTTTAACCTGTACGTCTTTTAAAAAGACACTTGGTGGAGTATGTATTTAAAGAGACACTTGGTGGAGTATGTATTTAAAAAGACACTTGGTGGAGTATGTATTGGTTGTTATCTTTCATTTTAGTTCATTTTTCTTTCTTTTTTTGTATTTTTAATACAATAATTGTACATATTGGTTATATTTTTGTTGACTTGTAGAAATTGTACCATGTTTATGCCTCAACGTCCAGTTGCTCTGAAGCTGGAGGATGAATAGAAGCCTAGGCTTAAAAATGCACTTACTCTCTTCAGATCTCGCCCCTTTTGAATACTGGTTCGTCGACTGACGTATGGCGCCATCTAGTGTTTGCACAAGATAAGACATGGAAGTAACTTGAAATGTGTAACTCGTACTTTTTTTTTTTTTTAACTGACAAGTGTATGTCAGGAGGACAAATAAAAAAGACAAGAGTCTCCTCTGGTTCCTTTCCTGCTCTGTGAAAAATAAACATGACTCAGCAACGTACTGGACTGAATGCAGCTGAAGCAACTAAAATATGACTAATCAATGGTGACACTCCGCATCAATGCATACTAAAACATGAGTCCACATTAAAGTACATATGCACAGCATCAGTGCAGACTCAAGCATGACTCAGCAGTTGAGTACAGGCACTCACCTTGGGCACTGGGACGCTGTGGACGACAGCAGAGTGGCTTATTTCTGGGACAGAACTAACTCACTTCTCAGCAGATGTCCCTGTAGTGTTCCTAGCCCTCTGAGGAGCGTCCTCTTCAGGACAGGGACTGCAGTGACCCTTTCCTTTCTCTCCATTAAGTTAGTCTATTGAAAGGAGTTCGAATCGGAAGCCGGGTGTCAAGTAGAACCGACAATCTGATGCTTCAATCTACTGAATACCTCTGACTTCATCAATTCCTCTCATCAGTACCGACATGTTTTTGTCGTGCTATCAGTAGAGATGATGGATCATTCAGTTTTGATTCAGTCCTGACATTACTTAGTGAGAGTAATATCAGTCCCAATGGTGGCTTCATTAACTTTGAGCTCCACTACCACCAGATCACTTCAGTGGCTGAGCTTTCTTAATTCATTTTCCTTGTGAGCTGTACTAGTCGAACCGCAGCTCATCATGATCTAAATGTTACACTATGATTATGTGGCGTCCCGGTTGAGAAATGCTGGTTTACACTAAAGCCTACACACCTCACTTCTACAATACTGAACACTGCCACATGGCATATGGGCAGCGCTAACACTGGTTTCAACAGCAGCCTCTTTTTCGACCAGTCTCTGATGTGCACATCTCTTGCGCAGTCTCGGAAACAGTGAATATATGAATATACTGTAGACAAAAGATCAATCCAAGAAACAATGATTCGATATCTAATTTTTCAAACGACAATCAATATTAATTGCTGAATCGATTTTTATTTGAAAATATTTAGATTGGATAAGAAAATGGATCACCCAACTTAAGTAACAAGCAGTTAAATTCTAGTACATTTATCAAAGCAAATTTTAATAGGGCCTACATGCTGGCTTGTGTGACAACTCAAACAAAAGCTTGATTGTGTTTTATTGGGAATTATTAAGAACAAGAAAAGAATTTACCCTAGAACTGTCCAAGAACACTGCCCCCTGAGAAGTAAGTTATATGCCAAAGTTCAACTTCACCTTGTTTTCATTCCATCAAACCAGACCAAACTAGACCAAACTAGGCTACATGGCCAGTATTCACATTCACTTCTTCAACATGCACAGCAAACTGGACCATTCATTGCACACTGCAACTACACTGAAAAAAACAAGAGCTTGTGAAGGGCAATTCATGCTCTCTAATATCTTTGATGGCCTTCATTCTCGCAAACTTCATTTATCACTTTTTAATACTTTTTACAACCCCGCGGACACCCTGTGTAAGGATCTGATTAAGAAAATAAATAAAAAATTGCACCAATCAGCAGGATCATCTATCATCATGGCATCTATATTGATAAAACTGAGAAGAGACTTAGTCACATACATGTACAGACATGCACACTAATAAGCAGGCAGACTTGCTGACAGAGCTGCAGATGGCTCTGCTGTCGATTCGAGGTATTAAATCAGTCTAAACAAGCCGCTAGGGCCCTCCTGATATCAGCTGAGCGGCAGCGTCTTGTGTCTGGGCAGTCCTCTCTTTTAGAGAAGCTGGTCTCTCTAGAGTTATGAGGCCACCCAAAGCCGTCCACACCTCTGTACCTAAGTGGAACACCAAAAAGATGAGATCTGCAACTTTTTCCCCAACAGCAATACACACCTAAGGCTGTGCTATAGCCCAAAGGCTGTGGGCTGTTAGGAGTTTTATCAGTGGCTGAGCTTGTGTGGGCTTGTCATGAAACAGGCTGAAAGGCAACCAGGCAACCAGGCAATGTCTAGGGTTCATTTACCAGCTTTGCTGTGATTAAATGGTTGGATGGCTCATTACGGAGTGAGTGAAGGCTCTCTTGGCCACCTTTAGCGTAGATTCCACAGTTATTACACCTGCAGGATCTTCTTCGGCGAGACGGTGAAAATAAAAAAAACGAAACAAAAATGAAATTGTGTTTATTACCAGCTTGTCAGCTAGTGTAACCAAACAAGAATCCTATTCTTTGATTTGCAAACAAATTCACATGATTGGTGAGAATGCACAAAGCTGTTGCCATTTTCTTCTCTTTGGGCGACTGTAGGGGGAGCTCTAAAGGTCAAAAAAAAAAATCAGTCTTGCCTGGAATGCCTTTAAATCTCTACGCTTGTTTGCATCAGAGCACCTATGCGGAGTCTGTGTCCCTTACTGGTAGCCAACGGACCTGCCGTGCTTCCTGCTGTGAAACATTCTAACTATTGATTTGACTTCCTTTGGTCCCTAAGGTTCCACACTGAGTTACGAGGCATGTGACAGGCAGTGTGTGTGTGTGTGTGTGTGTGTGTGTGTGTGTGTGTGTGTGTGTGATTTGTGTCCCATGGCATGTTTACACTGGGTGATTGTTAGTAAGAGTTTGTGATGCTGTCTAGTGTTTGAGTCTCTGTATGTTGGCCAGTCACTAAGATTTACTGTTTCAGCACTATTAACCACTGGACATAAGACAATGAAATCACAGGTACATACAACACACACTCGTATGCATACACACACACACACACACAGGGTAATGAATTTATTGTCACTCTTTTAATCTGGTATTGCACTTCAGGCCTGTGTGTGTGTGTGTGTGTGTGTGGTGAACAACCATATATCCTCTTTCCACCACAGATATTTGATAATGTAATAGGGCCAAGTGCCGAAGCACAAACCCTTTAATAGATCCCAGGCTACAGTGATGGCTAGCAACCCACACCACAGGTTGTCCAAATGAATGGACAGAGACAGTTTCGGTCAATAAATAAACAAACAATTTATTAGTACGTCTTATCTGTTCTTGTTTATTTCACCAAATTTGTTCTTTTTTATTTAAAAAAGGGCCAGAGACATACATTAACAATGACAAAAATGCACACAGTAAATAAATAAAAAATAATTAAAACAAAATACAAACAAAGGTCACAGATGCCCCGACCCCTCACAATGTGTCTGCATCCCACCGACTAAATCACAGTTGGGCCATAACCTAGGCAGTTCTCTAACTCAAGGTGATGGACTAGACAATGGACAGTGGTGGCGTAGTGGTTAAGGAAAAAGTTAGCGTGCTAGTAGCCTGGAAATTGTGGGTTTGGATCCCGGCTGCCACTGTTGTGCCCTTGAGCAAGGCACTTAACCTAACATGCAGAGCCTTTCAGACACTTTGAGGCAGTCTGCTACACCTTGACATTTTTCATTTTTTCAATTTTTTTTTTTCATCTGACTAAACACATCTATGCAAAAGTGGCACATATGGTTATTTTCTAGAAGACCTCAGCAATAATAATACAAGGGTAAAATGAATAACGAAATTAGTTATAAAAATTCTGTGTAAACACAGACTTTTGAAGTTTAAACCTTATGAACATACATATTGGCTACATGAAAGTAAGAAGAGCATTCAGAAATGTCCTGGAGTTTCAATACCAATTGTAAAAAATGAAGACAAACTGAAGCCAGTGGCTGTTTCAACTTAATACTGATTAGATGGAGTATCACACCTATAACTGCCCCCTCCCCACTGTCATTGTCCATGTGTCAGTGGCTGTCATTGTCCACCTGTCAATGGCTCTGCCAGGGCACTGTAGTTTCCTTGCTCCAAAGCTTTGCAAAGCAGCTTCCACAGGCAACTCAGTTCCAAAAGTGTGTCACTCGTGTGCACATTCCAAAAGATGGTTCTGAATCTGTCCCTTGTAACTGCCTGTGCTGGGAAAGGGACAGTGAAGATGCTGTATCTCCTCCAGTAGTCAGTGACTTGACTCATCTTGATCATGCCCATGTACAATACCAGTCCAAGAATCTGTAGAATTCAGCAAGTCCAACATCCACCCATCTGTACTTGACATCAGCGATGCTCCTGGCAGCTTGCTTGTTGGTGTCACGGCAGAGGCTTTCCAAAGCATCCTCTGAAAAGAACAGATTGAAGAGATCCAGAGGAGTGTGGTTGTCCTCTGCCCTCAGCTGCACACCAGGCTCCCTTGCAGGAAGAAACCGGAGTGGTGGTGGAGTGATATCTGCATCACTTTCTGACTTCCATGAAAGTGGATGCTGTTTGGCCTCTGGCTGTGCTGTCCTCCTAGCTGGTGCAGGTGGGATGTTCTCCACATCACTGTAAAATTGAATAGAAAATATTTTAAGCACTATAAACATAATATCATCAGTTACTCTTTCATTATATATATATATATATAAATCATTAATTAATTATATAAAAATCATCACCACACAAACACACATAATGACACAAATCTACATATCTGATGTAAATTTCTAACACAAAGAGTAGTCTATCATTCAAACTTAATCTGTTATGATGAATGTTCAATTTCGGTTCACACCTTCCATAACAAAGACATGCACACTAAACATCAAAACAACAGTATCCTAATAGATAATATGTCTGTATTTTACAATCCCACTTATGCATGGAGCAGGCTAATACAGCAGCAGCTAAGAAAGTCACTTAGCAACCAACTGTGGCTATGCATTGCATGTTGACTAACCCTAAACCTAACCCTAACCCTAACCCTAAACTCTGAGTACAACGTGACATGGATTTAGCAGTATGATCATCTGTCCAGCAAAACACATTCCTATTTCTACTGAAGTGTAGTTCAGCAACTGAAAAATGTCTGTGTTTACATCATCTGTAGCCTATGCCTGAATTTTACAATAGGCTAATGAAGTAGGCTAACAAAGTCACTTAGCAACAAACAATGCCTCCATTCTTCCTTTAAGTTACCAATGCCTACATTCTAAGTTACAATGCCTACATTCTCCCTTTAAGTTACCCGAAAAAGTAGTAAAATAAAAAAAAGATAGCTACTTACCCATCAGAAATGTCCTCCATGGACATTTCATGGACAATGTCCTCCATGGACATTTCTGCTCAAAGTGCATTTCATCATTCCTGTCATCACTGGATACATCTGAGTGTGTGTTAAAACCTATATATTTGAAAACTATAAGATTGAAGGTTTCCAGTGTGTTACAAATATGTTTCTAGGACAAAAACTCGCGGAGTGTGTTTGGAACAGTCCAAAGTGTCCCCCGGGGGTGGGGGACTCCAACCGTAAAGGGTTTCAGGGGAGACTGGCCCTGATAGTTGACAAATGTAAGTCGCTTTGGATAAAAGCGCTTGCTAAATGCATAAATGTAAATATAAATGTTATATGAAATTGTCATGCGACACAAACCATCAGAAAATAAGTGAATTACACTGCAAGAGGGCACACAGAAGATGTTCAACCCACACTTAGCCACTAGGACCCGTTAACGCAGCACACACTGCTCTAAAGATTCTGGCCAACAGGACACAGGGCGGCAGTGCGCAGACCCAGGGCAGAGGAACTGGCAACATGAAATAAGACAGGAGATCATTGGAAGTAGCAAAGAAAGGGAAAAATAAAAAGTAACAAGAGCACACAGCTGTGGCTGCGACAGAGACACGCCTACACACCCCAGAGTTGCCTGGCTCCCTTGGGTGGGGACGGAGCACAGGCAGAGGGGAGAACAGAACTGGGAAGGGAAGTCATCCACACAGCAGCCACACCTCGACCTACGGTGGCTAAGCGGACTGCTGTTCAGACACGGGTGAACCCGTGCGGAGGGGAGAGAGAGGAGATCAACTGAGGAGGGAGATACACTCACTCAACTGGCACGAACTAGCCAGGCTGCGCTAACAAGGGCTGTGACTACACGACACACACTCTCAACAGGAAAGACAAGGGAAACCCAGACCAGACAAAAGACAAGGCTGGCAAAAGCATTCAAACAAACTAAAACAGGGAAAAAACAGCACACTGTAACATCAGGGGGTGGTAGCTAACTTAATAACACTTAACTAGGCTAAAAAAAATGACACACTGTTAACACAGAGGGTGGTGGCTAACTTAAGAATACTTAACAAAACAAAATAGCAAAAAAAAAACAACCCAGGGCTGTTAAAACACTACATTAATATAAATGTCAATCACACTTGCAATCCTAACACACAAAGGATGATGTGCATGCATTAGCCTACACTGCCCATCCTAGCATCATTTCACCTGGTTGCCACAGAAGGCAAGAGGGGTAAAAGGGGCTCTCTGCACGCTACAGTAAAACAAGTGAATGTTACCAACGAGCAGTGTGAGCTAGTAGCCTATGTTAGGGGCCAGTTGAATGCCATTACCTAACACTCCCACTTCATTGATCTTTGCTAGAACACAGTCGTTCACAGTGTTCAAACTGCTCCAAACTCCCAACCAGGCAGTGTGTGTCACTTTTTTATTTTGTCCCCAAGTTCTTAATAAATATTATTTATCTCCTTTTGAGTGCAATATCAGTAAAGTCCAATGAGAGGACAGAGACTCCAATTACCACTTTATACACACACACACGGACACACACACACACACACACACACACACACACACACACACACACACACAAACTCCCATCTCACTCTGTCTCACACACACACAAGCCAGCATTCACTTCACTGATGAATCTCCAGCAAAGGCAACTGACTTTTATCAGAGGAAATGCTCAGAACAAACACACACACAGCAGAGGACTCTGAGTCTTATCAGTAGAAATGCTCAGAACAAACACACACACAGCGGAGGACTCTGAGTCTTATCGGTAGAAGTGCTCAGAACAAACACACACACAGCGGAGGACTCTGAGTCTTATCAGTAGAAATGCTTAGAACAAACACACACACAGTGGAGGACTCTGAGTCTTATCGGTAGAAATGCTTAGAACAAACACACACACAGCGGAGGACTCTGAGTCTTATCGGTAGAAATGCTCAGAACAAACACACACACAGCGGAGGACTCTGAGTCTTATCGGTAGAAATGCTCAGAACAAACACACACACAGCGGGAGGACTCTGAGTCTTATCAGAAGAGATGCTCAGAACAAACACACACACAGCGGGGAGGACTCTGAGTCTTATCAGAAGAGATGCTCAGAACAAACACACACACAGTAGAGACCCTGGGGACAAACACCCTCTACTGTCTACACTTCTCTGTGTGGGAAGGAGATGCAGAGATGGGAAGAGAGGGGGATTCACTGAAGAGAGAGAAAGGGGGGATTGAAGACAGAGAGAGATTCAGAGACAGAGGAGAAGAGACTGAAGAGAGGGTGAGGGATTAAGGAGAGAGATTAAAGAGAGAAGGATTGCATTAAGAAAGATGAATTCACACCTAGAGCTGTGTGTCACTCTTCAGCATCACAGAGTCTGTCTTAACTCACCTAGTGCTGCATCTGCTCCCACATCTCTCCTTGGCACTTGAGAGTCTAGAGACCAAAACTCCCAGAACCAGCTGGTGAAACCCTCTCAACAACACACACACACTCTTAAAACCCTCTCAACACCACACACACTCTTAAAACCCTCTCAACACACACACACTCTTAAAACCCTCTCAACAACACACACACTCTTAAAACCCTCTCAACACACACACACACTCTTAAAACCCTCTCAACACCACACACACACTCTTAAAACCCTCTCAACACCACACACACACTCTTAAAACCCTCTCAACACCACACACACTCTTAAAACCCTCTCAACACCACACACACTCTTAAAACCCTCTCAACAACACACACACTCTTAAAACCCTCTCAACAACACACACACACTCTTAAAACCCTCTCAACACAGACATTCTAAGATACGTAAATATAACATTCTCAATGCACACACTCTAACATAGATAAAACCCTCCCAACTACATCACTCTTTTAAGGAAATAAAACACTCCTCTTAACAATACACACACTCTTAGATAACACAATCTCAACACGCTGATCCAATAAAATGTTCAACAACACACACACTCTTAGATAAATAAAACACTCTGAACAACACACACACACACACACTCTTAGCTAAATCAAACACCCAGGGCAGCATTAACACTGCACTGCACTGCAACCCAAGAGTCCATTGATGAAAAAAAGAAAGGGAAGCTCCTCTGATGCCTGGAGCTCTCTATGACTCAGGGCTGTTTGTGTCCTCTCATTGGCTCCTCTATCTATGACTCAGGGCGGTTTGTGTCCTCTCATTGGCTCCTCTGTTTGTGTCCTCTCATTGGCTCCTCTCACTATGACTAAGGGCTGTTTGTGTCCTCTCATTGGCTCCTCTGTTTGTGTCCTCTCATTGGCTCCTCTGTTTGTGTCCTCTCATTGGCTCCTCTCACTGTGATCAGAGGCTGCTGGGCCGTGGTGCCACTGAGGACACAGTCAAGGTGGGCATTTCAATTGCCTTCACAAACATGAATTCACCACACACACACCACACAAATGTCCAGGCAACAAAGGCAGCGACTCTTATACAGTTTAATGATCTTGAGCTAAAACACACACACACACACACACACACACACACACACACACACACACACACACACACACACTGCATACTAAAGACAGATGAAACATTCCCATTACTGTGTGTGTGATTCAGTGTGTCTGTGTGTTTTAGCCCAACATCGTTACACAGCACAAGAGTTTTAGACACACTATTTGTTGCCTCCGTGTGTGTTTGTGTTTGTGTGTGCGCACGCCTTTGTACATGTATGTTTGTATGTGTGTACACACACACAAAGGTGGAAATGTACATGTCTAGTGTGTGTGTGTGTGTGTGTGATACTCTGATGACTATCCTTAGACGTTTAAGGAGGACATATTCTCAAACAGGAGGTGCAGGTTGATCCTCCACTGCTAAACGTACATTACACACCTCAGTCTGAGACCAGTCATACACACACACACACACACACACACACACACACACACACACACACACACACACACACACACACCACACACACACACACACACACCACCTTAGCCAGGGCCTGCAGCAGTTCCACTCAGATTTTCAATCTGCTGCTCTGTAATGGAATGGCACAGATGATGCCCTCACTCTTACAAAAACACTTATCCCTCTCTCTCTCTCTCCCTCTCTCTCTCTCCCCCCCCCCTCTCACTCTTACAAAAACACTTATCCCTCTCTCTCTCTCCCTCTCTCTCTCTCTCTTACAAAAACCTTATCCCTCTCTCTCTCTCTCCCTCCTCTCTCTCCCCC
>PYXC01001762.1:25000-27500 GCA_015244755.2 Tenualosa ilisha
TCTTCCTCACCCTCTTTCCATCCTCTCTCTCTCTCTTTCATTTCAACTCTCCCTTTCTCCCACCCACTCTCTCTCTCTCCCTCTCTCTCTCTCTCTCTCTCTCTCTGGGTCTGTGCTAAGTGAACTTGTCGGGGTGTGGAGACAAAGATGGATGCTCTTTTTCTAAGCAATGTGCAGCGCCACTGCACTCTAAACCACCATCGCTCAATACTTATCTCACAGAGGCGGGACCTGTACTTAGCCTTGTGGCCCTCCTTCTCCCCTCAACCACCAATCACAGAGCAGGAACAGCGCTATGCTAATGGCGCTTAATGAAACATTCCGGACTGGACTGCAGCCTCATCGTGAGGAACTTTCTGGTTAGTCTGGGGTGTGTGTGTGTGTGTGTGTGTGTGTGTGTGTGTGTGTGTGTGTGTGTGTGTGGTGTGTGTGTGTGTGTGTGTCCTGCCCAAAGTCCATCTAAGGACAATTAGCAGTGGAGAAAGTCAGTAATGACCCAGCGACTGGGTTGGATTACCTAAAGACAATTAGTAGTACAGAAATTGAGTAATGACCCAGCGACTGGGTTGGATTAAAAAGCAACAAACTGCACCGGGGTCAGGGCCCGTCAAACTGCACCGGGGTCAGGGGCCGTCAAGACAAAAGTTGTCTGGCTGTTTGTTTAATGTCAGCATTAAAACGGGCCACTGTAGTGTTTGAGATCACAACTTAATCTTCAACAGCACCTGGGGAAGGAGGATCTTTGGTGTTGCAGTGCTGTAACTTTGACTCACTGTGGGACCTGGTTTGGCAGACAGACTGTGAGTCTGTACTGGTTTGGCAGACGGACTGCGAGTCTGTACTGGTTTGGCAGACAGACTGCGAGTCTGTACTGGTTTGGCAGACAGACTGCGAGTCTGTACTGGTTTGGCAGACAGACTGCGAGTCTGTACTGGTTTGGCAGACAGACTGCGAGTCTGTACTGGTTTGGCAGACAGACTGCGAGTCTGTACTGGTTTGGCAGACAGACTGCGAGTCTGTACTGGTTTGGCAGACGAACTGTGAGTCTGTACTGGTTTGGCAGACGGACTGTGAGTCTGTACTGGTCCTCACTGTGGGACCTGGTTTGGCAGACGGACTGTGAGTCTGTACTGGTTTGGCAGATGGACTGCGAGTCTGTACTGGTTTGGCAGATGGACTGCGAGTCTGTACTGGTTTGGCAGACGGACTGCAACTCTGTACTGGTTTGGCAGACGGACTGTGAGTCTGTACTGGTCCTCACTGTGGGACCTGGTTTGGCAGACGGACTGTGACTCTGTACTGGTTTGGCAGACGGACTGTGAGTCTGTACTGGTCTCACTGTGGGACCTGGTTTGGCAGACGGACTGTGAGTCTGTACTGGTTTGGCAGACGGACTGTGAGTCTGTACTGGTCCTCACTGTGGGACCTGGTTTGGCAGACGGACTGTGAGTCTGTACTGGTTTGGCAGACGGACTGTGAGTCTGTACTGGTCCTCACTGTGGGACCTGGTTTGGCAGACGGACTGTGAGTCTGTACTGGTTTGGCAGATGGACTGTGAGTCTGTACTGGTCTGTACTGGTCCCTCACCCTTCAGGATCACTTGTGTTTGTGTGTGCATGCGTGAGCTGACTGCTTTAGTCAGGCTGACTAATGTATCTGCCACTAGATCTTAATTTAATTTAATTGATTCATTAATTAAGTCAGACTGCATCACTCACACACACACACACACACATGTTTTTGACCAGTTGAGAGGACCAGGACACAGGACAGGACAGGACAGGACCCCCTTTCCCGTGTGTGTATAAACATGAAATCACCATAACTTGCTAGTAGGGATCAATGTGAGTAAACAGAATTCCAGAAATTCCAGAAATTTTCTTTGGAAAAGCAACAGCATTTTCATTCCTTTGGAGCTTTGGAGAAGGGAATATCTTTACCATCCGTCATTCATAAACCATCAACACAGTCATTAGTCAGGGACTCAGGTAGCATTGAAAGCCTGCTATTTTTACTATTGGTGTCTAGCAAGTTGCTGCTGAAATGCTCCAGGCATCGCTTGCTATGCGGTGTATTCATGCATGACATGACACAGTCAACCATGATGTCTGCATACATAAATAAAAGCTCAGAAGGACCAGAATGATGCTGTTTGCCATGTCAGCATTCAAGGCAACAGGCAGATTTATTCATTCTCACAAAACGATGATGTTCCTTCCTTAACAACTAATATAGGGTTTAGCATGGAAGTGTGTGTGTGAAATAACCATAGGAAAGTGTGTGTGTGAAATAACCATAGGAAAGTGTGTGTGTGAAATAACCATAGGAAAGAGCCTCTTGAGTGCTAAGGCAGGACAGAGGGCACAGAACTTCATAAAACTATTTTAAAGGAGTGGAATACATACGTCTCAAGGCGTGCAAGAACAAACCTCGAGGAGAGTCAGTGGGAAAAGTCAAATGCTCTTCACATGTGGGGTTGTTGCAAAAGCACCTCAGAGAT
>PYXC01001762.1:32500-47500 GCA_015244755.2 Tenualosa ilisha
ACTACAGCACAGAGACACAGCTGCACAAAACACTACAGCACAGAGACACAGCTGCACAAGCACAAAACACTACAGCACAGAGACACAGCTGCACAAGCACAAAACACTACAGCACAGAGACACAGCTGCACAAGCACAAAACACTACAGCACAGAGACACAGCTGCACAAGCACAAAACACTACAGCACAGAGACACAGCTGCACACAAAACACTACAGCACAGAGACACAGCTGCACAAGCACAAACACTACAGCACAGAGACACAGCTGCACAAAAAACAGCACAGACACAGCTGCACAAAACACTACAGCACAGAGACACAGCTGCACAAAACACTACAGCACAGAGACACAGCTGCACAAAACACTACAGCACAGAGACACAGCTGCACAAGCACAAAACACTACAGCACAGAGACACAGCTGCACAAAACACTACAGCACAGAGACACAGCTGCACAAAACACTACAGCACAGAGACACAGCTGCGCCAGTGCTACTGCTAACATGAGCGTTAACGCTAACCGCTACAGCACAGAGACACAGCTGCTGTCCCTGTGGAAGAACAAAGACAGAGACAGAGAAAAGGAAACAAATACAAAAAAGAGGGAGAGAGAGAGAGATGACGATGGAGATGAGAGAGATAGCAGACGCAGAGGAGGAAGTGAGTGAGAGACAGAGAGAGAAAAACTCAGGAGGAAGAAGAGTAGGCGTGAAATCGAATCTTCTGTTCTGAAAAACGCTTTGACTGCATCATCACTGGGCTTTCATGGGGAAGAGGAGAACAAACGCCCTTTCATTTCTTCATTTCTCTCTCACACACACACACACACACACACACACACACACACACACACACACACACACACACACACTTTTACACAGCATTATGCCCAATGGAGATAGGGCACACTTGCCATACATTCATCATGGTTCCTTTCTCCTCCATGTCACAACAGTACTGTGTGTGTGTGTGTGTGTGTGTTCACTCCGTTCACTCCTCCACCATCCCACAGTGCACTGCCACAGTCCTCATTAAGCATCCTTACCATCCACAGCACCAGAGAGCTGGCTTTCTGCACCTAACAAAGAAATCTTCAGTGTCTTTAGGATATGCCAGCACCACGCTCAGCATGTGTGTGTGTTTGTGTGTGTGTGTGTTGAAGGCTTTCAGTGTGTGTGTGTGTGTTAGTGGCTTTCAGTGTGTGTGTGTGTGTGTATTGGTGGCTTTAAGTGTGTGTGTGTTGATGGCTTTCAGAGTGTGTGTGTTAGTGGCTTTCAGAGTGTGTGTGTGTGTGTGTGTGTGTGGTGTGTGTGTGTATGTGTGTGTTAGTGGCTTTCAGTGTGTGTGTGTGTGTATGTATGTGTGTTGGTGGCTTTAAATGTGTGTGTGTGTGTGTGTGTGTGTGTGTGGGTATGTATGTGTGATGGTGGCTTTCAGTGTGTGTGTGTGTGTGTGTGTGTGTGTGTATGTATGTGTGTTGGTGGCTTTAAATGTGTGTGTGTGTGTGTATTGGTGGCTTTTAGTGTGTTGGTGTGTTGATGGCTTTCTGTGTGTAGGTATGTGTGTGTGTGTGTGTTGGTGTCTTTGAGAACCAAAGCTCTCCTGCCTGCATCCTCACTGTGTGTGAGATAAGGACGTGTCCCACTGAGCTCCATCTCCCAGACCAAACACTTCTTTAGCTCTCAGGACCTCCAGCTTCCTAGAGAGTCTCTGTTCTGGCCCTAATCCGGCTCTGTGCTGGCCCTAATCCGGCTCTATCTGACCATAATCTTGCTCTATTCTGGCCCTAATTCGGCTCTATTCTGGCCCTAATCTGGCTCTATTCTGTCCCAGATGCCTGATCTGTCTCGCTGCCAAAGGCTCCAGCATTGTTTGCAGTGAATGTGGCACAGGGACAAACCCCACAGGGTGTGTAAGAGAGATATGGAGGGGTGTGTGTGTGTGTGTGTGTGTGTGTGTGTGTGTGTGTGTGTGTGTGTGTGTGCGCGTGTGAGTGTGAGAGAGAGAGAGAGCGCCTCAGGCTGTGGAGGTGTGTGTATATGTGAGGTGTCTCGATGGTAGAGTGTGTGTGTGTGTGTGTGTGTGTGGTGTGTGTGTCTGAGGTGTCTTAATGGCGATGGGTGTGTGTGAGAAGGGTATCTAACCGGAGAGGTGTGTGTGGCTTTTGGCTTGTGTGTGTTTGTGAGGAGTCTCAGAGGAAAAGTGTGTGTGTGTGTGTGTGTGTGTGTGTGTGTGTGTGTGTGTGTGTGTGTGGTGTCTTGATGGAGATGGATGCGTTCTGAGGTCTTTGTCTGAAGGGGTCTGTGTGTGTCTGCAAGGAGTCTCAATGGAAAACTATGTGTGTGGGTGGGTGTGTGTGTGTGTGTGTGTGTGTGTGTGTCCTCTCCCTCTCTCTGTTGGATGTCCACTTGCTTGGCCAGACTCCTTGACTGGCTCAGCAGAATGGACACATTCCAGCACAGCTGATTATGACATTATGTGTACGTGTATAAAGGCCTCTGTGTGTGTGTGTGTGTGTGTGTGTGTGTTGGTTAAGGAGGATACGGTTTCTATGTGCGCAAGTCTATATATCATCTATGTGTGTGTGTGTGTGTGTGAGAGAGAGAGAGAAAATGAAGCTTCTGGTTGAGTGCAAACCCATTTCATGTGAGGGTTTTAGCAACTCCAGCTGCTGCCGTTCAGCATCAGCAAAGTTTCAAACTGTTGGTGAGTCTGTAGAGCTGAGCAGCAGAAGGACATGCATTATAATGCAGTACAGCTGGGTGACAAACTTGGACCCGCAACAAAGTTTGTAAGGCAGGGGTGGCCAAACTCTTCTGCTTGCGGGCCACATACTGAGAAATTGAATTTGTGGAGGGCCAATGCAAAACTTCAACCAGTTCCACTTAAAGTGACTGCAGTTTAGATCAGAACACCCTCATGCTGTCTAAAACATTCTGTATGCAATATATATATACAATGCTTAATGGTACTACTGTCAAACATGCCACACTGACTTAGATGGCATCTTTTTTGAGCAGATTATTTTCGATGGAAAGTGGGCCTGTGTCCATGGCAATGCTGTTGAAAATCACCATGACAATGCAGAGACTCTGATGTGCAGTGATATAGTACTGGATTAATGTAGCAGTGGGCCACATCACATTTCCTATTTAGACCTCACCGCTTGAAAGAGCACCGGGCCGCAGTCGGCTCCTGGGCCGCAGTTTGGCCACCCCTGTGATAAGGGAACTGTCACGTAAGAAAGCAAAAACAAATGATTGTAGAGAACATGTTTGTCTCTCTGCAGTTTGTTAAACAGAAATGTACAGCTCTCAAACAAGCTTGTGTAACTTTGACTAAGGCTACATTTACACATAGTGTTTAGGAATAATATATATTTATACACACACAACACACACCACACACACACAAAACACACACACACACACACACACACACACACACACACACACATATATATGAAAACAGCCAACCAGAGATCTGTAAACCAAACAGGGAACTTCATGTCACAATGCTCAGTAGCTTTGTTTTTTTTTGTTTTCAAAATAAAACTTGTTTCAGAGACAATCAAGCACCTTCCCATCACAGTCATGTTCCTCCATAACATGACAACGTTTTTCAACCTCCTTTCCTCTTTCAGTAATGACATCATACAATAGGAAGGGACGTTAGCAGCAATTACATAACCAGCTGGTGGATGTAAAACCAAGGTAAATGTTGTCCACAGAGATGAGTGTATGCAGTCAAGAAGGCCAAACTCTCTCAGCTGTGGCTGCTTCTCGTAGTGCTGACATGTGAAGAATGTTGATTGATTGCTACATGGTTTCTAAATGCTAATAAATGCATGTCTAAATTCTCAATGCTCAAACAAATTCTTTGCTGGGCACCTCCTAAAATACTCCCCTATTGTTGTTGTTTTTTAATATAAAAAACGCATCAGAGAAGGTCTGTCCACAAAACTCACAGTTCGCTGCTCACACAAACAGGGTTCACTCACACAAACACACACACACACACACAGGGTTCACTCACACAAACACACATACACTTGTGAGAAGAGAGAAACAGAAGGTGCTCTGCTACTTAGGGAGAGAGTGCAGAGTCGAAGCTGATGATGTTAGCTTCACTTGCCAGTACATTCTGTGTGTGTGTGTGTGTGTGGTGGGGGGAGTGAGGAGCTCACACAATGCACAGCACTGGCTCCCCTGTCTCTCTCTCTCACACACACACACACACACACACACACACTCAAGGTGATCTCTTTTTCTCTCTCCTTTACCACTCATACACACCCAAGGTGATTTATCGTCTATCTCTCTGTACCTCCCCATACCAGCCGACCTTTTGTCTCCTCTCTCTCTTTCTCCCTTTTGCTCTCTCTCACACACACACACACACACACACACACACACTACACCGCAAGATATTTCATCTCACACACTCAGAGACTTCATACTCCACACACTCAAATGAAGATGTATGATGTGTGCGCACACACACACACACACATACACACGTATGCTCACGCACACACACACCTGCTGGTGTTCACGTGTGCTGTGAGAGCTGTCTGTGTGTGTGTGTGTGTGTGTGTGTGTGTGTGCGCGCGTGTGTGTTGCGATTTCAGGGATGCTTTTGATAATGGACCTCTGCAGTTCATATTCAAATGGAGAGAGGAGCAATGGGAGCCACCAGACAATCTTAGAGGAAGGCCAACTGTGTGCGCCTGTGTGTGTGTGTGTGCGTGTGTGTGTGTGTGTGTGTGTGTGTGTGTAACTCTGAGGAGATTGCAGTTTTGTCTGCACTTCTGAATGTTGATTGAACAGAAATAAAATGAAAAGCAAATGCTATTACTCAGTGCAACACACACACACACACACACACACACACACACACACACACACACAGTGCCAAGTGCACAGGCTTGCTGTGCCTCCTAACAGGCACACGATGAGGCAGTTTATTACCATATGGCGAAGCCAGACAATTGCCTAGAGTCTCTGCAGGAGCCGCATTTAACTTTCTTTCCGTTTTCTTCCATTTTCCTGATTTCTGCATTTGAGTCTGCGCCCTCTACAGGTGCAAGGGTGCCATCCTTTAAATTGGGGTGCTGGCAGAAAGACGGGGGAAGGCGGGCCAGCGCAGACCGTCATTTGACCTCTGCTCTGCTCTGCTCTGCTCAGCCCATGTGAGAGGCCTGCTGGAGGCCCTGTTCACAAACACGCCGATTTACATTTACATTCTTTATTTTTGGGCTTGAGTTTATTTGCAATAAATAACAGTCAACAATATTATATATATCACTCTCCAGATTTTATTTTTTGTCTTCTTGGAGCATGAGCTGCAATTCTTGACAAACACTGCCTGATTTCTGCAGTTGGTAAAAAACAATAGCAAGAGGGGTTAATGGAAAAACCTTAAACAGCTTTTTGCCACTACAGTCTCCACCAAATCTCCTCTTGCAGGGGCCCCTCAAATCACCTTCTGCCACCATGAACGCCTCACAAACATGCTTAAGCTTATTTTGTCACTGTTAATTGTACTCATGGATTTGTTACAATACCATATGTCAAAATAGCATCAAAATGACACATGCGTATCTAGTATTTGTCTTAGCACCCCCCCCCCCAGTTTCCACCACATTGGACTGTTCCATGACAGGGAAAGACAGAACAACATTCTATGGAGGAGGTGAAAATGACGAGTGTTGTAGAATTGGAGCCCAGTTTATACAAAAAGGAAAAAGTGACAGAGCTACATTACTTAAGGTAAAACTGAAAACAGCTAAACCACACTGATGTGGCAGAGCCAACAGTATCAGAAATACACTGATCCTAAGCCCCCCACACTGATCCTAAGCCCCCAAACACTGATCCTAAGCCCCCAAACACTGATCCTAAGCCCCCCACACTGATCCTAAGCCCCCAAACACTGATCCTAAGCCCCCAAACACTGATCCTAAGCCTCCCACACTGATCCTAAGCCTCCCACACTGTTCCTAAGCCTCCCACACTGTTCCTAAGCCCCCCACACTGATCCTAAGCCCCCCACACTGATCCTAAGCCCCCCCCACACTGATCCTAAGCCCCCCACACTGGCCAGACAAAGACGCTTCCCTTTGCCTAAATGTGGGCAATATTTTGAGTGTAACTTAACACCCCTATTTTCTCACAAGTAAGATACGGGTGACACCCAGGGTGACACCAGTGGATGCTCCTGGTTGTCTAGTTCCATTTAGCCCTTTTACCTTCATCCTAGGAGGAGATTTCTGCATTTGACAGCTCCCGAAACACAATGACACGAAACGTGTCACCCACAATTAGAGGTGCTTTTTTGACAGGAAAAATTTACCGGAGATCCAAACTCTCCTGGAGAATTACACTCGAAAGCGTCTCTGCTTTTGGGAAACAAGTGAAGAATGAAATTCTTTAATAGAAACTGGGCCAACTTTAGGCTTAAGCTCTGGTCTCCAGTGGAGAGATCCTGATCTTTGGATTAAAACATGGAGGTACATTGTAGATTGACTGTCATCAAACCTTCTCCCTCTTTTTCTTCTCACATAGATGTATATACGTTACATATACGTTCACATTTTGCAGCGTCTTTGCTATGTAGAAGTGGTGTAGTACATGCCAGATGCTGCTTGGTGGGTAAATTTACTAAAGTATCTGGCTTGATCCACAAAACTGGATTAAATGTGACCCTAGTTTAAATAGTGACCATAGTCACTAATAGATGAAATGTTTAAATAGTGCTTCTGGGCACATTACACTGACAGGGTGCTGCGTCATTATTCTGTCTTGGAGGTTGTATGGTGACGGGTGCCATAGGGATGGTGCTTTTTTTTATGTGTTCGTGTTTAAAGAGCAGAGCATCTCTCTCTCACACACACTCACACACACACACCTGTTGGTTTGTGTCTTTTGCATCAGGTCTAACGGTAGCATTTCCTACTGCCTAGGCCTGCATCAGTGAAGACACAAATACATGCATGCACACATACATGCACACACACACACACACACACGCAGCAAGTCTAATGATAGAGTTTCACAGCCATCCTAGGTGTCTGCCGAGCCCTGCATCAGTGAAGACACACACATACACTCACAAGCAAGTGTGTGTGAAACAGGCATGTAGGGATGTGTGTGTGAAACAGGCAGGTAGGGTGTGTGTGAAACAGGCAGGTAGGGACGTGTGTGAAAGAGGCAGATAGAGGCTGAAACAGGCTCAGCACACACACCAGGTGTGCATCACCTGAAAAAGGACCACAAAGAAAATCTGTTTCTGCCACAAATAGCAAATAGCACATCAAGCTGTTTCATTTCTAGTCCACTCAGGACAGGGAGATGTGCACTGCGTAGTCCACTCAGGACAGGGAGATGTGCACTGCGTAGTCCACTCAGGACAGGGAGATGTGCACTGCGTAGTCCACTCAGGACAGGGAGATGTGCACTGCCAAGTCCACTCAGGACAGGGAGATGTGCACTGCCAAGATGGGCGGAGACAAAGTATGCTGGCCAACAGACTAACTCATACAGTGCAAAAAATAGCCAAAAAAACTGTGAATGAATGTGTGACCATCACAATGAATGAAGGCAGTGTGTGAGTGTGTGTGTGTGTGTGTGTGTGTGTGTGTGTGTGTGTGTGTGTGTGTGTGTGTGTGCGCGCAACCCCCCAAACCAAAAGCATACATCATTCACGCTTGTCTAGTCATGTGACCTATATAACCACCTCAGTGTTTCCTGTTGGACCTAGGTAATCTGGGTCCTGGTTGAAGAACAGGCACCCTGGTTCCAGCTCACCCAAACAGACTTCTTCCTAATCAAATCCACATTCCACTTCATGGGTTTTCTCCCAGTTAGAGAGAGGATGAGGGAGACCCAGGTGTCCTGTGGTTGTTTTCCAAATCTATTGCTTAAGGAACAGAGAACTGATCCTGACCCATGGCAAGACCACTCTCTGCTTGGCCTGGGTGTTCTCTTCTGATACGGCCAAGCTCTGTTAGACCTCAGGGGGAGTAACTTTTCATCACTTCCCCGAAGACGCACTGAGGAGAATTTATGAAAGGAGTCTTAGGTGTGGAGATTCAGTCATTAATCCACAGCGGTCTGTAGTACGCACTTCCTAAAGACATTTAGACGGGGGGACCCAACAAACATACGCTTACACACACACACACACACACACACACGCACACACACGCACACACACACACACACACACACACACACATACACACACATACACACACATACACACACATACACACACACACATTTCACAGCAGTCTGTACCTCCTAAAGACAGACACATTTCTGGGTGGGTGCTGGTGTAATGGAGAAATCCATTGGGATTCAATCCATAGCCCTGCTGTTTGAGGTCACTGAGTGCTGTCTGAACAGACCACATGCAGTCTCTGCTGAGCCCCGAGATGAGCAGAGAAGGACAGGTCTTGATCTGCCAGCATTTATTCTGAGTGGTGTGATGGGGCACACACACACACAGCCAAGGCAAAGAATCCTTAGACTTCCAGAGTATTGGGGAAATCTATCTGTACATGCAAAGAATGTATATATGTGTGTGTGTGTGTGTGTGTGTGTGTGTGTGTTCGTATGTTCCACGCATTACTCTCCAACCATTCGTCCGCCCGACCTCAAATTTGGTAGGTGTCTTGGAACCGACACACAGGCAGAAATTCCTGGCACAGACAGACAGATAGACAGACAGACAGACAGACAGACAGGCAGACAGATAGATAGACAGATAGACAGATAGATAGATAGATAGATAGATAGATAGACATACAGACAGACAGACAGACAGATACTTTTAATACTCCAGTTGTGCAGATATTCCATTGTAGGGAAGAATGTGAATCAGCCTTGGGAGCCCCTGTGTCTCTGCATGGACGTGGTTTTAGATATCATCCCTCTCAAAGCTCCAGAGTGTGTATTGGGGTGTTCTTGCTAAGGGCACTGAAGTGTACTCTCTATGAGGGCACTGGAGTATGTGTTGGAGTGTATTCTGTCTGTGGGCACTGGAGTGTGTGTTCTCTCTGAAGGGGATTAGCTTGTGTACTAGGGTGTGTGTTCTCTCTTAGGGCAAGGGGTGTGTTCTCTCTGAAGGGTGTTAGTGTGTGTTTGAGTACACACACACACACATACACACACACACACACACACACACACATACACATACAGGGGGGACCCATTACATACACACATATGCTCAAACACACACACACACACAGGAGGGACCCAACACACACACACACACACACAAATACACACGCACACACACACACCACACAAACACACACACACACACACACACACACACACAGGAGGGAACCAACACACATATACTCACAGGAGGGACCCAACACCCATTCCCTCACACACACACAAACTCTCACAGGAGGAACTCAACACACACACACACGCACAACCTCACAGCAGAGACCCAATGTGCACACGCACGCACAAGCACACAAACAAAACACAGGATGGACCCATTACATACTCACAGGAGGGACCCAACACACACATACACACACACAGGGAGGGAACCAACACACATACACTCACACACACACTCACAGGAGGAACCCAACACACACTCACAAGAGGGACTTTCCTGAGAATCGCCATGCAACAGCCACTCTATCTAACCCTGCTGTGTTCAAAATGACTCGTGTGAAAATGCCCGGCTCACCACAGAGCTTTGGTGAGACACACCTAAGAACCAATAGACTCTTCACTGGTACTGATAGAGGAGAGGAGAGGAGAGACAGAGGGAGGGAGGGAGTGAGAGAAGAGAAGGAAGAGAGAGGAGAATTAGAGAAAAGAGAGGGAAGAAAATGGATGAGGGAGGGAAAGTTGGAAAAGAGTGAAGAGGAGATGGAGAGAAGGAGAGAAGAGTTATAGAGGAAGAAAGAGAGAGAAGAGATGGAGGGAGAGAGAGAAGGACAGAGGGATTAAGTGACTGACAGAGGAAAACCAGTGGAACAATGTGTGTGTGAGAGACAAACCCGCCCTAAGTGTGTGAGTGTGTGTGTTTGTGTATGAGAGAGAGAGTGAGAGAAATAGTTGTGCTGTTCAGCTTTCCTCTTTCTTCTGGAACGTGTCAATACCTTATCAGGAGCTACCATGCCTCCCGAATCATCTCCTCTGACACAAGGAAAAAAGGCTTTTAAAAACACACTGCTTTAACGTGCTCATTTCAGCTGTGTGTGCAGCTGTGTGTGTGTGAGTGGGAGAGAGTGCGAGTGTGTTTGTGTGTATGTGTAGCACTGCAGGTTATGAATATTGCCAAAACAATAAAGGCTGTTCCTTTGAACAGACCCCAGACAGGCCTGGGGATGAGCAAACAGTAAAGCAGAATGGTGTTATCAGTCTTCATAATTCCCCATTTCCTCCACCGCCAACCCAAAGCACACATTCAGGAGACACAAAAGGAGTGTGTGAAACACCACAACAACAACAACAACAAGAACAAAGCTGCTCCAGCACGACCGTCCTGTCTAGTGGTTACACAACCACCGCTCTTTAGCATGACTACCCTGCTTAATGGTGGGTGTCATTTATTACACATTTATTACACCTTTATTACACACCCAAAGGAGGTTATGTTTTCACCAGCCTTTGTCTGTCTGTGTTTGTTTGTCTGTGTGCAAAATAACTTGAAAAGAACTGCACAGACTTGAATGAAATATTCGGACAACGGGGGTATTAGGACAAGGAACAGACGATTCAATTTTGGTGATCTGGAACACCATCTGGAATTTTTATTTAGTGTTGCTTTCGAAAATGAACAAAATGATTGAATATAGTTGTCAACGAACCTTTATTACGTGACAGAAATGAGATGAGACACAACGTAAATGCTGGTCATGTGATGATAACTATATGTAAATATATAATCCAATACTGTTGACGGATAAAAATGAGACGAAATGTGGTTTACAAAATAAACAAACTATGCTAAAATGTCTCATCATTCTCACTGACTAAAACGAGACGAGATGAGATGTTATTTGCTCTCGTTTAATGGTTTTATCATTCATATTTTGCAGTAATTCTGTTTCCTCCTCAACAAAACACCAAACCACATTTATGCTACTTCCATTGATATCTAGGGTGATCAGTAATACACACACACACACACACACACACTGCTCTCTGGACTGTGTTATGGACAAATCAGTGACACACACACACACTGCTCTCTGGGCTGTTAGAGAAGAATAGTGACACACACACAGCTCTCTGGGCTGTGTTATGGACAAATCAGTGACACACACACAGACCCTGCACTCTGGGCTGTGTTAGAGATGATCAATGATATGCGCGCGCACACACACACACACTCTCTCTCACACTCACACACACACTCTCTCTCTCTCTCTCTCTCTCTCTCTCGCTCTCTCTCTCTCTCTAGGCTGCGCTAACAGCAGACCAGTAGCCACCATAAAGATAGGCTGACTGCAGTGCCCACACTCAGATAGCGACTCAGCACAACACACTCAGATAGCGACTCAGCACAACACACTCCGATAGCGACTCTTTACAGCACAACACACTCCGATAGCGACTCTTTACAGCACAACACACACCGATAGCGACTCTTTACAGCACAACACACACCGATAGCGACTCTTTACAGCACAACACACTCCGATAGCGACTCAGCACAACACACTCCGATAGCGACTCAGCACAACACACTCCGATAGCGACTCAGCACAACACACTCCGATAGCGACTTCACAGCACAACACACTCAGATAGCGACTTCACAGCACAACACACTCAGATAGCGACTTCACAGCACAACACACTCAGATAGCGACTCAGCACAACACACTCAGATAGCAACTCAGCACAACACACTCAGATAGCGACTCAGCACAACACACTCAGATAGCTCAGATAGTGATGGCACAGTGCACTCCTGGTTCAAGTCCTATCTTACTGGACGGTCGTTCAACGTATCGTGGCTAGGACAGACATCGGCACTTCACCAACTCACCACAGGAGTACCCCAAGGATCTGTGCTGGGGCCCCTTCTCTTCGCACTGTACATCACCTCGCTGGGCTCAATCATCCACTCCCATGGCTTCTCTTACCACTGCTATGCGGATGATACCCAGCTCTATCTGTCCTTTCCGCCGGACGACTCCACGGTGTCATCACGGATCTCGGACTGTCTCTCCGATATATCTGCATGGATGAAAGGACATCACCTCCAACTAAATCTCTCCAAAACTGAACTGCTGGTCCTCCCAGCCAAACAAGCCATACACCACGACATCGGTATCAAGATCGACTCCCTGTCTGTTTCTCCCACCAAAGTGGCAAGAAACCTAGGTGTCATGATCGATGACCAACTGACCTTTGCAGATCACGTTGCCTCTGTGGCTCGGTCGTGCCGTTTTTCCCTATTCAACATAAGGAAGATCAGGCCGTACCTAACCCAACATGCAACCCAGCTCCTGGTTCAGACCCTGGTTATCTCTCGTCTTGACTACTGCAATGTCCTCCTATCAGGCCTACCAGCCTGTGCAGTGAGACCGCTACAGATGATCCAGAATGCAGCTGCACGTCTGGTCTTTAACCAGCCAAAAAGGGCACATGTCACACCTCTGTTCATTGAACTTCACTGGCTGCCCTTGGCTGCTCGCATTAAATTCAAGGCACTTATGTTGGCCTACAGGGTGAATGATGGCTCTGCTCCCATCTACTTGAATTCTCTTCTGAAGCCCTATGTCACCCGACGACCACTACGCTCCTCTAAGGAACGTTTTCTAGCACGGCCAACACCTTGTGCAGGTCGGTCCAGACTCTTCTCATATCTGGTTCCGCGCTGGTGGAATGACCTCCCAAGTGCTACCAGATCAACTGATACCCTCTCCACCTTCAAGAAACTCGTGAAGACTAAGCTCTTCCAAGAATATCTCCTGGCGTAAACTTTGAGAATGCACTTAATAATTTAATTTCTCTACATTGTGTTACACTATTGCACTTTCAACTTAAAACAGCGCAGATTCTATGTTAGCAATATGCACTCCTTGTTAGTTCATTGTGTTGTAGCTTGAATGTTATCCTCTTTTGTAAGTCGCTTTGGATAAAAGCGTCTGCTAAATGCCTAAATGTAAATGTAAATGTAAATAGCGACTTCACAGCACAGCACACTCAGATAGTGACTCAGCACAACACACTCAGATAGCGACTCAGCTCAGTGACTCAGTCATTGTCAATTTCATGATGTAAATTTGCAAGTTGGGCTTTATTTATACTGTACATCATTATCAGCAGTTATGTCTGTGTGACTCAGTTATGTCTGTGTGACTCAGTTATGTCTGTGTGACTCAGATAGTGACTCAGTTATGTCTGTGTGACTCAGATAGTGACTCAGTTATGTGTGTGTGACTCAGTTATGTCTGTGTGACTCAGTTATGTCTGTGTGACTCAGTTATGTCTGTGTGACTCAGTTATGTCTGTGTGACTCAGATAGTGACTCAGTTATGTGTGTGTGACTCAGTTATGTCTGTGTGACTCAGATAGTGAATCAGTTATGACTGTGTGACTCAGATAGTGGATCAGTTATGACTGTGTGACTCAGTTATGTCTGTGTGACTCAGTTATGTCTGTGTGACTCAGTTATGTCTGTGTGACTCAGATAGTGAATCAGTTATGTGTGTGTGACTCAGTTATGTCTGTGTGACTCAGATAGTGAATCAGTTATGCCTGTGTGACTCAGTTATGTCTGTGTGAATCAGATAGTGACTCAGTTATGTCTGTGTGACTCAGTTATGTCTGTGTGACTCAGATAGTGACTCAGTTATGACTGTGTGACTCAGATAGTGGATCAGTTATGACTGTGTGACTCAGTTATGTCTGTGTGACTCAGTTATGTCTGTGTGACTCAGATAGTGAATCAGTTATGTGTGTGTGACTCAGTTATGTCTGTGTGACTCAGATAGTGAATCAGTTATGTCTGTGTGACTCAGTTATGTCTGTGTGAATTAGATAGTGACTCAGTTATGTCTGTGTGAATTAGATAGTGACTCAGTTATGTCTGTGTGACTCAGTTATGTCTGTGTGAATCAGATAGTGACTCAGTTATGTCTGTATGACTCAGTTATGTCTGTGTGAATCAGATAGTGACTCTGTGTGACAAATCACCATTGCACAGAATATGGATTACGATCACTATGTCAGTTTGGATAGAAAGTGAATAGGCTACAAAGATAGATTAGGCGATTTCTGAAAGGTTGACACAGCAAACCTACTCCTTTCAAACTTGACATTTTAAGGTTAATTCCCATTTTGATTCGCTCTCTCAGTGTTCACCACCAACAAAATTCAACCAATGTTCAACCACAGCTAATTTGGGATAGATCAATTATTTTAATGTGTTTTAATTTTTTTAAATATTTTAATTATTTTAATTTAATCAATGATTTTAATCAAAATATCTACCAAACTCTCCTGCAGTAACTACTGTGGATTATTCACCTCCACGGAGCTGATCCCCAAATGACCACGGATCAGTTGTTTGGAATATACCATCAAAAAAGATGAGTACAGCTGAGGCAAATTTAGCTTGTATGCCAACCATTCAGTGGAAAACAGACCCAAGAGGGGTCTGTAACTAAAGAGAGATTTAAACCTCTTCATGGATCTAAAGATAGGTTTGCTCCATTTCACTTCCGCTGGCTTCTAGAAACCTCTGGAGCTGGAGGTTTGATTTATGAGCATGTAGAACCTGATCATGTAATAACTCCTGATAATGTAATAACTTCCCAATACTGTAATAATCACCATACCAGTAATGTAGTAAGTTGTTAGAATAATGAGAGGTTATTACATTATCAGATTAGCCTTAAATTTGCAGAACCTGATCATGTAATAATGTACTGGTATAGTAATAACTTTGGTCAGCACTGGTCAGCAGGTCAGTTTGGAAGGACACCAGTTTCTAGGTC